>LUCM01009185.1:37096-81514 GCA_008360955.1 Fasciolopsis buskii
AATGCGAATGGATAATGGTTCTGACAAATCTGTTAAAACCGAATTTCGTTAAACCTAGAGGAGTTTGCACATCTGTTTCGGGGTGCATGAACCATCTCATAGCGAAGTTTCTTATGTTCCTATTTCTTATACTCTGTCATGTAACGTGCCGTTGATCTAACCTTTTAGATACTAGCTGATATCGAATGGATACGTGCCATGAAATTTTAAAATCGACTGGGTTTCCAAATTCTAGTTTTGTGAGATTAAGAATCGATCTGATTTGGTTGCGTGAGCAGTTTCAGGGCCAATTCGCAATTTTAAATGTTGTAGGAACCTGAATGGAAAATTCTGTCAACCATAGGTATACGGAAGCTCTACCAGTGTTTGTAAATTTGAACCTCATGCATAATTTTCAGAATTTTTCACTAGGCATCTCACTCTCTCCTGTACAGGAGCCATGTATAAAGCGCAGGTTGAATTCAAACTGTTTTCCGTATTTTTTCAACTGGCTTGGAAATACTGTTAAGTTCCATGCAGAAAACAATAACGGTATTTGTGCGTGAAAGTTACCGGATAAAGCAAATCAAGCGATCCATAAGATATAGTATTACTTGCGGACTAAAGGCGTGAAAAGAGCGGAGCAGACATTCGGCAACCGGTAGGACAAACTACACAAATCTAATGCTTTGCAAAGGTCAATATGTGGCGTCAGCTAACCGCAGGCCTCGGCAGACTTTGGTATCGTCAATCTCGGAAGCTGAAAAACCGACGAAGTGCTTCGTTTGGTTTGAAACATTTACACAAGCAAGATAGTGAAGGTCGATACTGAGATGGCAGCAGATTTATCATAGCACAACAAATGTTTATGAGGCGTCCTGAATTATGTAACTATTAGCAACCGATCTTAGCTTTTTGAATATACTTGATGCGGAAACTACTTTCGGTGATATACCAATGGATAGCGGTATATATTATCTAAAAGCCTTTTCTATCCTGTTAGTATATTAATCCTTAGTCACTTTCTTAAAACTACTGAAGATACGCGATTGACTTATTAGGCATCCTTCTAGCGTTGCTCAGTGGCCGCTGGTTAGTCTAACAATTTTTGTATAACCTTCTGAGGCCATTTGTTAATAGAGGATGCTTTATCTCAGAAAGTATCTCTATATTTTATTACTGTCATCATGCTTCACTGACGTGATCATCAGTGGATGTCCGTTGTGTTGGATGTAAAAGATTTGAATCGATGCCCATAATCTGTTATGATAATACGTTGCGTAGCGAAACAATTATTGACTGCTGGAAATGACTTCTAATGGAATCTGTTATATTCCACACTGTAGCCCACCCGATAGACCAAATTTATTGTACATCTTTTTACCTTTCTTGGCAAGAATGTTTCGAATTCCCAGGTCAGAAGAGGCCGCTAGTTTGAGGTGATCCGCTGCGGGCTATCGCCTGGTAGTTAAACGTTGCCGAACTAACTTGTTTTTTCCCCATCCCAGTGATCGATAATATAATATATAATATTATATATAATAAAGAATCGGGAGGAAATTACTGCTGAGTACATGAACTGGCGGATTCTACATCGACTAACGATGAAATTTTGAGTCTAAACGCGAGCGAAACGATCAAAACTTCGCATAAAAGGTGCTTCATTACCGACCTTTTAGCCAATCACGATTGTTGGTTTTCGTCTTTCTTATAATGCCGACGCAATTCTATTGGCTGGTTTGCACCTACCGTGGATGGCAAAAAAAATATTGCCACGTGTCTGCACGGTAGACAATTGTATTCATTGTATGACCTCTTCGTACAAAAAGTCTCACTTTCGTCAAATCTTGAGGTAAAAATAAAAACAGGAAAATAACTTTCACTCATCACTTAAGATATAAAATGCGGGAAAAAGAAAAGAAATCATCGAGGAACGCATCGGAGACATCTGATTGGTATGCTCAGAAATTCGGCTTTACAAAACAGTCACGGGATTTTCAGATGCTTGCTTAAATGGGACAGTGGAGTTGTATTAGTTATTTGATTCTAAGGATATGACTATAAGAGATCTCGTTTAAATACGGGAGCAACACTTTTGAGAAGATTGTTATGCAGAGAATGCGTGGGATCTGAAAAAGTTTCGTGAGCAAATTTCTCACATGCTAATAAGTGTTGATCACATAGATTGAAGGACAACTCAGTTAGTTAGCGATGAAAGCACGCACGGTAATAAATGATGCCCGGCGGGAAGTATTAAAGTCTTTTTTAAGTAAACCTGGAACTAAAACAGGAGAACAGTAAAGAAGGTTTTGAAAAACATATTGGTATACGAATCGGGAGATGGTGTTGTGTTTCACCTTGTGTGTTGAAGCTTCCTAGTTTGAAATGATAATCGTCGGAGATTCTTTATACGGGTGGAAAGGTGATTAGTCCACTTCAGTTTTTATCAATAGTAACCACTTGGAAAGTATTTCACGAAATTCACCATGTATAGTGTGTTTTTGAGTTGATGGAAAACGTTTCGGATGGGTATGTTGACCGAGAGAGAGAGAGAGAGAGAGGGAGAGAGAGATAAGACAGTCGGAACAGTTGTGTTGAAATTTAAACCAGCTCGTGTGAGGAGATCGTAACGGGAGAATAGGTTGTTCGGGGAAATCTGATGGAAATCCTTAGTTGTCCGAAATGGCTGTGATGAGGGCACATCATAAAATACTAGACAGATGACAAATTCATGATTTTTAATGTGATTGTAAATAAGAAGAATATAGATCGAAATTATCCACTCCTAGTGTTATCTCCTACGTTTTTGAGCTTACCGTCATTAGTGTCACTGGAATTCGGTGGTAAAGTAATCAGACAATCATGCTAATAAAGGTCTGGGTCAGTCAAATGTTTTTCCAGTTTGTGAAGTAGAAGATACCGTGGGACCGAATCAAATGCGAACGAATAATCTGGAGAGGCGGCAACGCACATATTTCATCGATGCGTTTAAGGACTTACAAATGTGGTGAATGAGGGAGTCGACAGCGTCCAAAGTGGCCCTGTTAGATCTATAGGCGAACTGAAAAGGGTCGTCGGGATGATACATAGAAGAACACCGGCGCCTAAATAAACCATGCTCCGTCAGTTTAAGACGAGAATATGCTAAGCCGATTGGCGAAAGCGTTTTGCTAAAGCAGTAGAACTGGTAGATTTTGGGATAGGAATAACAGTGACGGGTCTCCATCAGTCAGGGATAAAAGACGAGCTTAATGATGAATTAATCAGAGAAGTGAATGCACGGATCAGAGCCACAGTACTATTTCTTAATAGAGCCGAAAACATACTGTCAGGACCAACGGCTGTGGTAATTTTAGTGGTGCGGAGAAGGTCAAGCACATATCCCCTAGTGAAACTTCTAGCTGTCATATCAATAGCTTGTCCAGCGGACTGTAATATTTTTAGAATTCCTGTTGGATTTTCAGGGTATGCAATCATACTCAAATCAGAATCCTAATTTCGCAATGTCCAATCCTGCGTTTAGGGCACAGAAATATGTAAACCCCGATTGAAACCAGCCGAAATCATGTTATACGTTGCCTACAGTTGTTTTTTAGTTGACTGTACATTTATAAAGTGCAAAAATAGCACTTAAACGACACTAATCAAATGTGACACAAGATAGTTAGCACTATCAGAATTGGTCCATCGCGTTACTCGGTTACACGTAAGAGAGACCAGAGGAATGATTAAACAGTATGGTAACGGTGTAGTGCGTTGACATTATCAGGAACCAATCAGAGTGCACATGATTTTCGTTGACCGGTTCGCATGGGAAGAAACTTGTTAAACCGAGAATTTATGAGAAGCCGCTTGTCAATGGGATGAGCAAAATGGTTTTACGAGTGTGATACTTCCAGGTTTTGCCTCACTTTGCATAGCGCTTTTACACGTGTTAGAAGGTAGCATTAGCTGGACCAGTTAGAGTGCACGAAATTCTTCATAAGGTTTTTTTTACTCCAAAGCTTCTGATCATCAGGATCACCAGTTTAGTCATTTCCGTAGCAAACCGGACTCTTGTAGTAATGAGATGAGAGCTCAAGTTTCAAACGCTTTACTCATTCAGACTAGCGTACACGCACAAATGCGCATGCAAGCAATTAACATTGTTCGGTTTTAGTCTCACTCGACTCAGATCTATTTGTTAGGCTGGAATTATACCTTTATGTGATTGTTCAGTTAGCTGCACTTGTGCCTTTTCATACCTTAACATACGTGTTGCCTTCTGGTTCGTCAATTGACACGCCAATGACCAACAGGTTATTATAACCTCATGCCTCCAGCGCCCACTGTCCAGACATGACGTCACACCTAAAAGAAGTCAGATTTTAGTTTTCTCACTGATCTCACCCGTGTTAATCAGTCATTAAGATTGTGTGCATGACCTAAGTTTAACTGTGACACCGGAAAGCTAAATGGACTACGATGTTACGTGTCTGTTCTTTTACGTGCGGCTGAACTTTTCATTTCAGTCCATTATGCTGTAGGATGTTGTTGACTGCACCAGCATTCTAAGGCACACAAATCACGACGTGAATCGAACACTCCGCTTTATGTTTGCGTTGGCATATGATCAAATGGAGCAAGGGCATCCCGCCGTGGGTATATATATAAAGCAATGTAATGCAAAGTAATGTATATATATATACATTACTTTTGGCACGTCATATATATCTATATGACCTAAATTTCCCACCCGAAATGTGTGCGCATCAAGGTTCGGAAGATTTGATTTGAACGCACATGACCTTAACACTAATCCACAACGAATTCTGACGACACCGGCAGTAAATTTTTGCTTTTCCCCTTTGTCCGTTGGTACAAAAAAAGGGTAATTGTTGGGTTGGAAATCAGGAAACAGTCATAAAGGATGAATATTCGAGAGCACCATCCGTTTTTTCATTTTGGTCGTTCCTAGTAGGAAATTGTAGACAAGATGGAAACTGCAGTCAGTGCTTATCTCATCGTAAACGTCTTCCGCCTCATTCGTTCGAAGTTGACTAAAAGGGAGTTCATTCAGTTTCTAATGTGAAATTCTTTCGATATACTCATTTCTGATAGGGATCGTAAGATAGTTAGAGTAAAACGTTTTAATCAACTCCTCAATTCCTCTCTAGATCGATTCGACTTCTAAACTCCCGTATAGTGTCTGCTGTGATCCTCCTCCATTAGGAAGAGATAACTAATAAAAACGAAAGTTTAAAGTCTAGCAAGTCCTCCGATGCCGACGAACTTTCATTCTCTCATAAATATCAAGGTTTCATACATGGTTAGATTTTCTGTTATTTTCACTACCAAAGGTAATGTAATTTCTTATATAACTGTCACTTAATTGTGACAGTTATTCGCATTTTATCGGGTATTTTACATCGATGCATATATTTTGCCACAAACTTCTGGTCTACTTATTAAGCCCACGCCCGTATTGATTATAAGAAATTAGTTAATTGTTGAACTGTTCGTAAAGAAAACTGACTTTGTGCCGGAAGCCCATGATCGATTTCAACGCTACTGTCGTTCATTACCAATACTCCAAAGCCAACCTATTTACGTAGTTAACACTTCGACTGTAAGTTGCTGCCGGATTATCAGTTGTATGGCAACAGTATGAATGGATCCAGATTCCATGTTTGGAATCACAACTGTGTTCACTGGTTGTTCTATGTTGCAGGCACTGCAAACTAAAGGGACGACGGTGCCAGAAGCGCTAGATGATACAGATATAAAAATGTATATGATATATATGTATATATGCATAATGCATGTATTATCTGAATGAGTGGACAAAATTCCCCTGGAAGCGCAAGACCGGTTTTGTGATCACCGCCGTTTGTCGGGTATGCCATCCGGCACTCTTTTGTCCAAATGTTCCCGTACTTGCGCGTTCTCAGTTGGTATGTGCTATCAGAATCTAATTTATATCTACAACAGTGTGCACGGAACCATCAAGTATGTCCCGTCTAAGATACTTGATTCCAGTGGTATGTGCGATCGTACTCACCCGTTACTTGACTATAAGAATTCCAGTGGAAAAAACAATTTGTCATGAAAAAGTCAGTGGTTTGTACGTCAGTGCATCGCATTTTCGAAGAAGGCAGCAACATCAGCCCCGAATTTTCTTGGATCGTCAACCGACCGACTAATTTCACTGGTATCCATTGTAGGCTTTTGTCATGGCGTTTTCAAACCCCGAAGCGTCAGTAGTTTCCCCATCAGCATGATCCTTCATTTAAAGATGACCCACATATTTGCAACGGAAGTCACACCTGGTCCCTGAGGCTATTATGGGAGTGTTCTTATTCATTTAGCCCCCACGTAACCTCTAATGATTCTCACTCCATG
Source organism: Fasciolopsis buskii (assembly GCA_008360955.1). Classification (NCBI taxonomy): domain Eukaryota; kingdom Metazoa; phylum Platyhelminthes; class Trematoda; order Plagiorchiida; family Fasciolidae; genus Fasciolopsis; species Fasciolopsis buskii. Next base: position 43,457 of record LUCM01009185.1, read on the forward strand.
GTGAGCTATGTTGTCCTTTTGGGATGGAAAGCTCTCGGTGCGCATGCCCGGAAACAGTTTTATCAGTAGCCCTAACTACTCCTCGCTGTTGACGGTTTCATCTTAAGTTACAAGCTGACCACAACAGGCAACCCCTCGGACCACTGCAATCTGATAACCTCATGAAAACTGTCAATAGAAGAAAGCGTTAGACTGCACGGTACTAGTGGAGTCCTGTGACTAGTTGACTAGCCCTTGGAGGATTCGACGAGATTCCGAATTCTCACCACAGCTGTTATAGCAAGGAGTGAGAAGAACCATCTAAGCGCGAACGGCAGAGGTTAGTAAAAAAAAAACTTTCGGTTTTAAATGTAGCTGTACTTATAAACTTCATATTTTGGTATTCGTCCGTCCTCCCAGATTGATTTGTCAGAATGTACTGCTAAGGGCAGCTGGGGAAAATCTTGAGACACGAAGACCGAGAAATAAGTGAGAATAAATAGGATAAGATACACACCAATCAAGTATCTTACTGGAGAGAGGACATTTTTAGCGTCGTCTATATATATATATATATATATTCATGGAATTCTGATCGCTGAGATTGACGTTTAGATCGCAAATGTGTCATCACCAGTCGAGGTGAAATCGTCAATGCAAGTCACTTCGACTGTTGATGGGACGTTTGCGACCTAAACGCCAAGCTCAGCAATCAGAACCTCATGAAAACCAACAACCTGAGCTACGACCAACACATTCTCAAATCCATGGATGTGTATATCTATATAAATATCCCGGCTTCCATTATCGACCGTAGTTTGTGAGAACCAATCAATATCGCTCAGTAAAAATGTATTGATAAACCTAAGACTCGTGTGAAAAAAACCTAGAGCAATGAAAAGTACAAACAAAAAGATACCAAAAACAGAGGAACAGCACTTTGAATTTATGCCGTGAGCTTAGGCAAGAGCAGAGAGATAAACGCTTGTCTGACGGTTACACCTAACTTGTTCGTTGCAGGATTTGCAGTACATAACAATCATATCGATTAGCGGAACATGGGACAGCCGAATTCCTAAATGAGCTCATCCGATTGAAGGGTAGGCGCCGGGAACAAATTTGAAAGAATTCACAATGAAAATTACTGGTAACAAGGCAGTCATCTTCGTGTGCTTGGCAAGTAGTGTTTACTTGGTTTTGGATAGAGGACGCATAGTTCGTCATGGTATTAGAAGCACCTAAGTCGAAAAAAGCGCCATAACTGTTCGTGAACTGATTAAAAAACATACGTGCTGTAGAATTACTTCTTACTTTCTCTCATGTGAAATCACTGATAATCCTACTGATACATAGAAGATAAAAGAATGGAAATCTTATTGCGGGAACCTGAAATAAAATCGGTATGCACTCAGATAACATGTGTTGTCCGGGCTATCGATTGTGTCAACCTGGATCGGGGGGTTTCGGGTTTCTGAATATCATTCTTTAAATAGGGCACAACATTCACAGAAGCTTCTGCCTCCTCGCCTGCTCTTCTTGCTCCGCAGTGTACATTAGCTCCCATTTTGTCGTTCGATCGAGGACTGTGTTCGTGTCCGTTCGTGACACACGGGGGTTTTTCATCTTCACGTGAACTAGCTGACGGTTCTGTAAGTCGGGAGAATGCTCGAAAAGTGAGAAGTTTTGATGCGGTCGGTCGTTCCGTTGCATTGCGAGAAAAGCAAGCATTCAAAACAGCAAGAACATCTGGATCTAGGCCGTCCGGATAAGTTGGGGGTGAACGAGAGGTGGCAATCTAGATGAGAGTAAAAAGAGTAAATTGGGTTACTTGCAGCATTTATGAGAATGGTAAACTACACTAACGGAAACATACGAAAACGGCGTCAGGAATGAGATGCAAAACACTCCGGATAGAAGATTTTGCTATTACGTTTGTTTCAGCTACACACAGCCCTTATTTCTGAAGCTATGGGAGTAAGAAAGCTACTCTCAAACCTGACTGATGAAAGACGTTTGGTCCAGAACCACTAACTTTTGTGGCCCTTGGTTGACGAAAGTCGAATCTGCTTGTCTTCCAGTCACCCACAGACTGTAAGTCAGATATAAGAGTCACAGAAACATGGATGAGATAAGTTTTCACTCTTCAATGACACCAGTCACATTTAACTGTATGGTCTGCTGTATACTATTCACACCCTATCTGTGAACGGAAAGAGAATAAATCAGTAAAAAACGAATATTTCGCCAAACTGTATTGTTTTGAATACTGTGACGGATATTTTTCGGACATCGAACTTTATCCTGCTTTCTGGACTAGATTTGCATACTACCCTCCTGTAATTTAGATGAGTGCAGCGTATGACCTTGAAGATAAAGTGAGTAATAGTACAACCATGTAGACATTAAACGAGACTTCCAAACTTACTAAGGCACGCGACTGCTACCACAGGTCGGCAGTGTTCAACTGGTTCGGGTGATCACGCGTCTGATCTGCAACCACGTAAATTCCTGGTTCCAGCAGAAGTTGAGATTCCAAGGATCCCACTATAGCTGGCGATTCTTACCATGTGTGAAAAAAACCTTCCTACAACTTATAATGACGACTTTCCCATCCCACGTCGATCCTAAATCACTTCAGAGATTTAATTTTAATAAAGAAAAACAGCTCTTCCGGAAATGCTTTTGTTACGCCCTATTTAACATCCAGAATTCATGGTAATGCCATACATAACCGGCTATTCGGCCCCCAGAAGCACTAAAAACGAGTTTCGCACATGGCTTAAGCATTGAGGTGAACTGTGGAGTCCCAGACACTAACTGCAACAATATTCGCTTCTCCACAGGAGCTAAATAATGACAACTTTTTCGTTCAAAAACAAAATCCAATCTCGTGTTGACAGTTGATAGCTGACACCGTCAACTAATCCAGCTCTTCAAATAGGTTTCCCGTCAAATTTCACGTCTACCGAATAGCTATCTGTATTATCCTCATGAGCATCTATTATGAGCAATTAGGAAGCAAAAACCTGAATCATTTGATCGCTGCTCCCGTTGCTCATGGCAAAGTAGCGAGACTTCACTGTAGTGTTCTGAAGCCTTCTCGGCAACATTTACACACATAAGAAGCCTGATTGCAATCCGTGCTATTACCGATAAGTCCCGGATTTGAAGTTGGATCGTGGGAATCAGTAACATGGGTTCTGGGCTGGTGGTGATCAAGGTAAACGAACATGGTCCCACCGAAAGCCTCAGTCGACTGGGATGGGGGAATAGGCCTCAGTATGTACTTTTCGAACTGGAACCGTTTGTAGTAAACTGAAGAACAAAACATTAAGGTTTGTCCATAGACGCCGAAGGGAGTGATCAGATGAGTGTATCTTTTGGTGCTCACATGTGTTTGGATAAGAAAACTGTCCATCCCAGTGAATATCGATTCACACTCACATAACTGGGACGGAAATCCAACACTTGTGGAAAAATTCTCACAGGTCACATTGCGAGAACACAAGTTGGAGAATAAACTCATTTTCAGTGATTCCTACTCAATCTATTACACCGCACTACATTAGGAAAAAAGTAAAAGGACTGCATTATTCAAATGAAAATATCGGTAGAAAAGGGGTTAGTGGTGTTCCATGCAAGCATTTTATGCCCTGTATAGGGTTCGAGGTCAACAGGCTAGGCCGTCGATGTCATGTCTTCGCCACGACAGAAGCTGTCGCGACCCGTCTTTGCCATCACCCGCTGTACCCAAGACAAATTTGTGATAGCCTTTCAAATCCTTTGGGGCGCCCTCCACCTCAACGCAAACCCAAGACCGGACAATAATTGAGTCAATACGTTTAACCGCTTTCGGATTATGCATGGAACATCACCAATCCCTTTTCCACTTGTATTCTATCTGATTAATCCAATCCTTTTAAATCCAGCAGTGTTGAAGATAGAGACAATTCGGGCCCACCAAAAGCAGACAGCTAAGTTGCATGACAAGATTTTTGAAAATATTTCAGTCGACTTGCAGCAAATTGGTGTACCTTATTTATTCCGTTGTATAGCCTGTGCACGTGATATGTTCACACTGCAGCAGCAATCAAAATAATGAAATATCACAATAAGTGTAACAAAATGATATAAAATAAGAATGATGCACACAATTTGACTTGACTTGGTTGTGACTTTATATATACGGTCATGCATTGCAGCCAGCCAAAAAAATCAGATCAAGCAAACGTCGATGTAATGCTTCGGCAACTGCGCATGATATATTGGAGTTGTGAGTTTAGAATGATGCCTACTTGAGCGTTGGCTAATTTACAGAAATTACGGCTTCCTCAGTGGGATTTAGAATTTGGAAACTCTCAATTTATATATATTATATAGTACCATTATATATATATATATATGTATATATTTATATGTATATATATGGTAGAGTTGAGAAGGCGTGCACTGAGTTAAAACATTTATCGTGACGTTTCGATCCAAACTAGGACTCGTTGTCAAACGTATATAAATATATATACACTCCAAAATCGATAGACATTGCGTGATGGAAATCCTTGATGGTTGCTATGATTTTGCCTATGGACAGAAAAATGAAATTTTCGTTCCAATCCACCGGAAATATTAGGTCACTATTTTACAAACCATCTGGTATTGATGATTTCCGAGATGAGACAAAAGATAATTTCTTCTAAAGTTATCAATGATTCGTTGACAAGTGTGCTACACAATGCGCACAAGACGACCTGCACATGCAGCAGGAGGCCATCTGTCTCCTTTGATTCTTCGTTGCTTTAGTTAGCCTTTCAAACATCGAATCCACCAAAGTGCAAATACAGTTTCTGTCTATGCGACATTACACTACGCATCCGATTGTGGAATATAAGTGATAGTAGTGTCATTTGGCGGGCAGAAAACAAACTGTCGGACATATTGATGTCTCCACCGATGGATGATATTATGAATTTCACCGTAAAAATTGGCCGTGGCCTCAGAGTTTTAGTGACCTATTGATTTTTTGTCTAGAGGTTGATAATTCTAGAATGATTCGTGTCACGATGCATTAGACTGCGCGACAATCAACTTGGTCGGACAAATTGTGAGCTTTTGGTGGCAAATAATTTTCTGTATGAATATCCTGCATTTCGAATAAGTTGTTTTTTCGGGGAATTTATCGGCACAGCCATTTGAACTTGATTACAACCCGAATCACGAAACAAGATGAATATTGTAAATACACTATCGGTATAACAAAATCCAAAGAATTTTCCCTACAAATAGCCATTCGGTGAGCCTTGTTGGTACACCATGTGCTCATCAGAGAAAGGGCTCGATCGTCAAAAACAAGCCCCTGGAGACTAGAGCGTTTTAATCAAATCAGCACAGTCCTCTTTTATTTGCCCGTTTGCATCAGCGTGCGTCAGCTAAGATCTGAAGAATTTCATACGTATGTATTATTTTCTCCATAGACGCATATTCTTCTGCTTGATTAAGTGCAGACATTTTTGACAATGTTTTAGCATAACAAGAAACTAATTCTTTTGTGCATTAACTTGATGGATATTCTTTCTCCAGATGTGCACTGAAGTTTTTTCCTTAGGGTGCTGTAAGAGTTGCGGTCTCATTCAATATAAAGCATTGAACATGGTTCCAAAGAAAAATTCCTCCAGCTTCGTTGTTTCATTATTACGGAAATAAAGCTGCCTAAAAGAATGACTACTATTGATTAGGTGATTTAGCCTCTGTGATCGTAATCAAGAAAAAATCAGTAGATCTTTTTAATTAAACGCTAGAGGCACGTCCCGATAGGCTTCTGTTTTCATTGTTCAGGTGAGTTTACTTCGGTTAACAAAGTTGCCTGTATTTAACTACTTTTAGTTGGACCAAATGTGATTGGATGAAAACCACAGTAAAACAACTCGGGAGGAAGCGTGAAAAAAAAGAAAGGTTTTGCCCAAAAATCTACAGACTCTTTCATACCCCTTCTTCATCACGTCATGCATCGTCCACCTCAATTGGGGTCACGCTTGCGACGTCACCGATTTGCCAGACTCAGGTGGCACGTGACAGGTGAGAGCCTAGCCAGTCCCAAACACTGTCATTACTTATCAATAATTGCTCGTTTGGGAAGCCTGTGTTCAAAGTTTATTATTAGCCATCATCATGGCCGCCGCCTGACTGCCCAAAATCTAGGGGCCCACCAGAGAGCGTGCATCTCTTGCACTGAGTCAAACGGAAAAATAACTTGCAAAAGATTTCGTTTCACAAGGTGATTTACTAATTCCACAACGAGACACGCTGTTGTTTGCATGGTTAAACTCACAGCAAACATGAGTGCGTATCGGTTGGTCAACCGCGAATCGTGCCAAGGTGGTTTACTTGTCAACATTTCCAACAAACAACATCCCACAGACCAGATGTCACAGGCCCGACCGTAAGTCTCTCCGCGGAGCACCTGAAATGGGATAAATTGAAACAATGAGGGACCTTTACGAATTTTGACTGGCACTGCTGAGAGCATTAAAAGATGGGAATGACAGACGAAAAGCGGTTAATTAAATGAAACAGAAATGTTTAGGTAAAAAAGAATAATATACCTTCAGATGTTTACAAGAGTGCACACCAGATTCATTCATAACAGGCCATTAATAGCTCTTTATGGCTTATTACATACCAATTTATTGTTCCTGTTGGTTCCGACGAGTCACCCAATTGACATCACATGATGATACTCTAAACCAATCCCGAAAGAATCACATCAGTGCCTTGTTTCTTTTTGAACATGATCAACCTAATGGACCAAACCACTTAACTTCATGACCTTATTTTCTTGAGTCCAATCCCATCTGGCAACGTATTTCCATGATCCATTTGAACACAGTTTATGGCAACTTCTTTGCCCTATGAACTGTTGCAAATCATTCCATTCGCGCCATTATTTTTCCTCATTGAAGCAGTCTATCGTCAGGCAACAGTTTTCCCACACCAGTTTTCAGGTCGTTAATCGATTCTAGCTTCAAATCAGCAGCGTCCGCCTCAATTAGTTCTTGCGCGAATCAAAAAACAGAGTTGAAACGAAATCTCGCTTATCACTAAGAAACAAGCTGATTTCCTATAGACAATGTTTAATGACTGATGAGTCCACAAATAACTTCACTCTTTCGCTGTCAACTAACTCTCTCGTACGATTTTTCCGCTCAAGTTATCGACTGACTTAATGAGCACAATTTCGAAGCCATCGGATTGATGATACACCTTGGCGCCGCATGTAGCGTTTCCATATCCGTGATCGTTACACATTCAAAGCTATCCAACCCAATTTCCTAACCGTGACATTTTTGATCAGTTGACATCCTTTTCCTAAAAGTCTAACCAAGCACCTAAAACTCAAATAGGGGGCTAAAACCAATTGGGAGGCATCATATGGGAAGTTGAACAACGGTGACACTATCCGTGCCCACGATATCCACATCTAAGCGCCACGAAACTGACCACTTTGTAATTTACGGACACAAGCCCTACCTGTCTAGTCAGCGGTACTTCTGATGCGATCCATCAGGGGTCTCAGATTTTCGAATAAACAATTCGTTTATGACGATCTGTTGTTTCTTGGTTGCCGACTGAGGGCGAACGAAGGTTGCATTGTGATACTTTCCTTGTTTATACTCATTTTAGTTTTCTGTGAATGGCACTGGACATGTCCCGATGATAAACCCTTTATTCAAACAATGTTTACAAATCGTCTTTGGAATACAACTGTCGTCCAACCCAAGTGAACAGAGACTGCTTACTAATAAGTAACTGTACGCCACAAACAGAAATTGGATCCCAGGATTCAAGCAAAGCAAGCAGGGCTTAATCAAAGGGAAGTACTCATCAGTCAATCCGTATCGGTAGATAAGACTGTTGCACATCTAAAATGAATGATAACGAAAAATAACTTGGTAAGTTCCTAAAATCCCTGCAGTATTTCTACAAGGAGGGTTGTATTAACCAAAAAGCGAAAGTTAAGCTTCAGTTTTCAGGAATGATAACCATTATCGGCTGCTTATAGAAACCACTGGCGAACTCGTCAATATTCCCTCCCTGCTGGAAAACCGCAACGATCTTCACTTGAATGGGAACGCTTATTATCCAAATCATACAGAAGAACTAATCACGCTGGCATCAACTAACTCGATCAAGACTCAAGCAGTATGGATACTAACTGAATAGTAATCTTCAGAGCTCATTAAAAGCCCCACAATGGAGGATATTACATTGAGTTTACAAACAAATTAACTGTCTCCTGTCTGAAAAACGTACACAAGGAAAGAGCTAGCAACGTTATCCTTGTTTGTCCTGGTACTAATTATAGACTAGCAGAATTGTTTGAGACCAGCCTTTGTTCCGTTGTTTAATTCACACACCTGTTCTTAAAAACCGCTTAAGATCAGCCACAATGGAATATAAGATATAGTGATAGACCGTATCGGCTCTACAATGCAGCGGCTGGTGAAAGCTGGGTTCCTAAATATTTAAAAGGCCCAGAGCACAATCTTGGAGGAGCTTAACCTTAAACTTAGAGTAGATTGGTAAACCTTATATGGTTCTGTCAGACCAGGAGTGGTAAATAGCTGAGTGATAACGGACAGTAGTAAACTCGCATATCGATGTTTCGGTTCTATCCGCTTCAGTTGATTTCGCGCAACCAGTAACCCTGCACCAACGAGCTCTGGTTTTTGGTTGCACCCTTGCAGCATCAAATAATACTGGGGAAAAACCGAAAGGTTTCTAAGACAAGACTGTAGAAAAGCAGAAACATGCCGAACGCATTTAGTTGTATTGCATAGTCTCCAACTAGTGCGTTGCAGGATCTCATGGACCACAACCCCGTAGCCTAACTCGACCTACTCGGGACAGAACACTGATCCGAATTATGTAAGGGTATTGGGTATTTACTCGTTATAAACTTTACTTGGATCAGAGATCAACACAGTTGCGGCGACTTCGCGCTGATCATGCCAATCGATAAGCGGAGCAAATAGGCCGCACAAGTAAGTCAATGAATGCCGAAGGATCAAATTAGCCGGCATAATAATAAATCAGTAGGTGTTGTTCATCGAAGACTAATATAAGCTATTTTGTTTTGATTAATAAACGAACTTTTTATTCGCTCCACTTGGCCCTTCTCAATAGAGTTGGTGGGAGTTGGAGATAGCGGCCGCGAAGTAGAATCGATTGAAGATTTGCGGCCGGAGTAGAGCAGACATCTCACTACATTTTCTGCCATGCGAAACGAAATCCATTCTCATTCGATGCAGCAAACAAGCCAAACTACTACCGTGGCTAGTCTAGAATATGTCAATCCAATTCCGGAGAATGATATGGTATAGAAGACTGTTAAAAGGCGAGAGTAGAAAGCTGGGTATATGGCTTTCCAACGATGGATACCGGTCTGGTTCTGTATGTTGTCTAATTAATCTTAACTGGTGGAGTCACCCTTCGAGATTTTGATTGAAAACTCTCAACTGAACGGTTGATATTATGAGCTAACAGAACCAAGTGACACGAACATTGGTGTCGTTGTATTTCTGCTCTTTCTCTATTTACATTTCTTTTGATTATTAATTTACTTTTGCTTGTCAAACATTCTTTCGTGCATTTCACTCTCGAACAGACGGCGACCTGAAATAAGAACTAAAATCGAAGTGTAATGATGCGAGGTAAATGGACGCAACAGCTCTTATGAACTGCCTTGAAAAGAAATACTGGTTAATTTCGAACAATCTTAAAAAACCTAACATTCATCTGCAATAATTTCAAAGCAATCAGTTCGTTCATATACCCATCTTCTGCCACATCGCAAGTACCTGTCCCAAAGAGGGGCCTCGAAGCCAAACGAGATGAAATGAGTGCCTTCCGAGGCGTTGTTGTCACTGAACCTGTTTGAATACCGACCGACTTCACGGCATCCCGCTAACCCATTTTAACCCGAGTGAGGAAAGTCTACATTTAGACATGGTCAAGAACGGATAGTTGGCGTCATCTCCGTAATTTTTTACCTGTGCGGAAATCGTACACGTACACGCAATGTGCGTGTGCTTGCGGTAGCCGCACGTCCCGAATATTTATGTTTAAAACAACATTAGACAACATGTGAAATGCACAGTTAGAAGGGGAAAATCGCTCTGCACAACTGTAGAACAAATGCGCAACTGGTTGAGGTTCTTTCACTCACCTCCGGAGCCATGAATGAGAATGTCCCAATGACCTGACCTTGAAATTGCCCGGTCACACTCTGCTCGCCACAGAGACGGGCCGAAGCCCCGAAATCGGAAATTCGAACCACACTACCCGTGGTGTCCACAAGTAGGTTGGCACCTTGATTGAGAATTAGGGCAGAAAAACGAGGTGTAAGAAACAAAAAAAGAAGTTACTAATTATTGTTTTGCCGTTGAGGAAGCAGAATTATTCTACGCATTCCGGTAAAATACCAACTGAATTGAAGTAAGCTGCGAAACATTCAGCGGCCTTAATAGCTGGCGTGAAACCATCCGAATACTGAAATATTTTGAATCACCAAGGTTTGGAACCATAATTCCCTCAATAAACTCCAAATGCTCTAGTCACGGAATGGAAGACCCGAAATCCCGACAACTTTAAGTTAAACGTCTCCATTTAGTCATGAAAGGAATTTTCATATGCATCAATTCCGCTGGCCGACTGCTTCAGGTTGGCCCATGGGTTGCGGTGACTATGGTGGTATCCCCATTAAAAGTATCCCATATGCTTTGATCTGAAAGCATTTTGTAACCAACGAACTCAAAATTGAAACGTTTGACGAATCTCTGATAAGAATTTCTTTAAAATTAATCTAGATTATATGCCAAAGAAACCAGAAAATTTCGGTGAAGAATAGAAGCAAGATCGTTGATTAATACCCATAGAATTTGTGTTTTCATTACTATTGCTATTCTTTCAATGTCATAGAGGAGGCCGAAGGTCACTGGGTAATCTGAATTTTGAGCATGATAACTCTCGCTGAATGAAAAAGCAAAACCACAAGATTTGTCGCTGTATACCATTTTGAGGACCGGGGAGCGTTAGCACCTAACTAATAAGGTCAATTCCGTAAACTGAAAGCATGGTAACCAACTATCGACAAGACTGTACCACAAATCAGTTTTGAAAGCGCACGAATTCTGTCTGAAAAATAACTGCTAATACAAATATGAACTTAGCTATTCATGTTGTGAATCGCCCCATGACAAAGACGCACCAACCGTCACATTCAATTTTCCGCCGCATTGCCACAACCGTGTGCGCAATCTGCGTCATATTTCATAATACGGATAACCAACTGCGTAGAAATTCAAAATCGAAATTCTTATTCACTTTTCGCCCAAACTGAAATATACAAAAGACGGTACATCTCGCTCTGCGCTGATTATACTCTCCTCAGCCAACTTAATATTATCCCAATAGTATTAGCCAATTCACCTCAAAATCTCTATGGTATTTCGGTGTTTTATGCACCACATTCTTATTGGCCTCCGCCGATACGGTCCCACTGTTTGGTCAGGGCTACCTCCAGGTCTCGACCCTTCTAGGATCATGGCAAATCCCACGTGATAGAATGACTCAAATGTTCTCATCAGGCTTGGATCAGAAATACATATTGTTCTACTACTGTGAAAGGAGTTCGATAAAACAAACTGTCAAATACCGCATGATCCTGCTTAAAAACGGATTCCGTTTGATGCCGGTAGTGGCAGGCGAAACCGGTTCAATAGGCAAAGCACCGTGTATTGAGTTGCGATACTTTGCCACGCACCTCGTTATCGGTCCAGTGTTAGTTGCATTGGTTTGGCTTAGATTCATACGAATCACACATCAACGAACTGGGACGGCTTGTTAGTCAACATCGTCGTCACTTGTCACGTCATGCCACAGGCGAACAAAACCAGTCGCGTTGCTTCTTTCCGAATTTAATCTTTAAGTTGCCCAAGATCATAATAACAATCCCTCAGCTCAGTATGCTTGAGTTTGAGATCCATCTTAAGGCGAAACGGTGAGAACTGCTGACTGTTCAAATGAGTCAGATTATATATATTAACAAGCCCAGTCAAGCCTGGCGTAACGAAATGTAACTCACGCTGTTGCCAGCACAAATCACCCTGTCCAGAACTGAGGGCAGAATGAAGCGTGTAACCTCGGTAAAGATAAAAATCAGTTGAATCGTTGCTGTCTGAAAATCAGGTCCGATGAGCCTCGAGCCACTTCTAGATACCATCTTCGTCATTCTACACTGACTGTCAAGCTGGTCTAATGAATAAGACAATTCCGGTGCGGGTGATTATTCTTGGTATATCTAACAGAACGGATTTTAGCAATTCGCTACTTTATAAACGGTGTACAAGTTTTAGTTAACAAGTGACAAAAAACATTATATCCATCTGCGTGATTCTGTGGTCAAGTGATTCACAAAATGTGATAAAAGCTACTTCGTCGGCAATGACGGGGTCAGTGAGTATCACAACAAAAAACTTAAATTGAGAATTACATGGTTCTTACCGGAGGCATTGCATACAGATAGTAATTTGAAAGTAGATCGAGAGGATACGGCCGTATGATTCTGATAGTTACTCACTTTACTATAAAAGTGAATCTAAAAACGTCCGTGAAATAAGGAAGTTAACCCTCAGTGAACCTGTCGCGTCAATCGATTCGTCTTTGCTCTTAATATTTGTTCTACTACAACACCTGTCCTTGGTATGTATCAACAGTTCATTAGCTGAACGAAAACCGAATAATCAGATCGGCTGCTACCGCTCAATCTCCCGACCAGAACCGCATCCTCACTGGAAGAACGCATCCGGACCCAAGTGCTCTGTTGTCCACACAATGTGCTGATTGTGCATCACACGTTCAAGTGTTCTTGTGGGGCTGAAACGAGAGTTCTTCAACCAAAAACCTTTTGACACGTGATTCTGATAGACAAAACAGTTGAATCATGAGGGCACAGCATGTTTCACCATAGACAGAATTAGAAAGCTTTAACAGAGCACTCTGATGGGTGGATGACTAAAGCTCATGTACGCTAGATGCAATCGCAACCCAAGTAAAACGAAATAACAGCTTGCCACCTGTTTGTAAAAAATACCGCATATTTTTCTTACAAGAAACAGGCAAGGATCAGTACTATTGTTACTAATAATACAAGCAAGAAGGAGGACGTTCCCTGTAAAATAATGGACTTACCTTTCAGATCACGGTGTAGGATCCCGTTCCGATGCAAATAAGCTAATCCGCGGACGACTTGTAATCCATAAGCCAGTGTGACTGACTCATTAAATGCTCCATATTGTCTGAGCAATCCGGTTACACTGCCACCAGGCATCCATTCTACGAATAAATCAACCACAGCCCTTCTAGAACAATAGACCGCACCGAACAAACGCAACACGTTCGGGTGATTGAGTTGAAGCATGATGTTCACCTCGTCCTGAACTTCAACTAGCTGAGCTGCAGCCTCGGGGGACAGCTCCGGATAAGCGGGATTGGGAGGATCCTGGTTCTTGGATGTTTTTGACTGTGCACGCTGCGCAGCTGGTACGATAATGTGTCCCATTGGGTCGACTGGACAGGGAGCCGGATCCGTGATCACAGGCAGCACAGAGCCCCCGCCGAGTCTAATTCGTTTCACAGCCATCAAGAGGCCGGTTCGAGTGTCGCGAGCCTGGTAGCACTGAGAAAAAGCTCCTTGACCGAGTATGGGACCTCGAATCCAGTCGACTGATTCATAATACTCGTCTGTACTAGGAATTTGATTGGTTGAACGAAACGCCTCCATAACCATGGACAACGCAGGAACCGGAAGTAGGGGACGCAGAGAGCGAGAGCAGCGTCGCAAAGCAGATCGAAGTACAGCTGCTTGTTCGGTTTGAAGTTCCGCTTCCGAACTAAGCGACCGACCTCCGTAGGTCGGTTCAGACAGACTGACAGCACCGACTGTTTCATCCGAACCAGATTGCTTTGTGCCCGCCTCATGTTCGACGGACACTTCGACTTCGTCTTCATCTTCACCATCTCCCTCACTTACACTGCTGTAGTTTCCGGATTCAGACAAAGCAACCAGGTCATAGGCTGGTTCCAGAGCTATGCGCACGTAATGGGTTCCTGTCGTCCCTCTCTGTGTCTCATGCTCAATTTGATCGGAGCATATTTTCCCTGTGGGTTTAGGTGTCCATGAGTTTCGACGAACCAAATCTTCCTCTGGCAGTTGAACATGCTCCAAACTCAGTTTTCTTGTGGAAGATAGATCTCGGATAAGACCATAGTTATTTGCTGGATTGTACGGATTTCCATGGGGACGACGTGGTGGCGGAACTGGTGGACTAGATCGAGAAACATCTGACACACTTAACTGAGGAGAATTCGAGTGCGAACGACTATTTGGAAAAGTGAGCGGATTCGAGGACTGCTGCTGTTGTCGTTGCTGTTGCTGTTGTTCCGGAAGGTTGTTTTGTTTCTGCTGTTGGTATTTTTGTTGTAGTTGTTGTTGTAGCAATTGTTGTTGCATTTGCTGCTGGTCCTGGTATTGTGTAGTGCTATGTATGTTACCCAGAGTTTGCGAATTAGGCAATACCCCGCGTTTCTGATCCTTTGTTTCGTTGATGCTCTCATGACTCATCGACTGCTTCGGCTGCAACTGTTGCGATGTTTGATTCTCCGATTGACTACAGTTTCGTTTCAGATATTGCATATTCCTTGGCGGAATGTTTGGCTGTGCTTCGCTAACTGTCATCCGAATGGGAATCAGTGGAGTGTCCATTCCGGGAACAAGATTCGGATAGAGCACCGAAGCAAGCTTGTTTCTCAGCCACGCAGCCAACGGGGGTTCAGTTCGACTGATCTCCAGTTCGACAAATTCGCGTGGGCAAAACTCTCGTGTGCCGTAGTTGGTAGGGACTGATTTTGACACCCCGCTCCAATCGGACAGATGCCGACTATCATAGGTCAGAAGAGCTCTAGCAGCGGTCAAAAACACTCGTCTGGCCTTATTTGTTTCGATTTGTTTCCCGTGGAACGAGGCAGCGAAAGAGATCGAAGAAGAAGGTAGATGAATCGTGGAGAAGAGAGGAAGAAATAATACATGGTAAAGAATCCATCTACGAAATCTGCATCCGCAAGTCATGTTGGTTTTGTTGACATTGTTTTGGTCACATCATATGAATATGTTAAATGGGGTGATTTTGAGAATACACATTTACGAAAACTGGGTCTTTTGAGAATTTGGACTCTGAAAACAAAAGAACGCGGAGTTAAAAGGCACTGAATGGATAAACAAATTAAAGATGCTTCATTTGGATAAATGTATCGAGTAGGTTCAGAAGTTTTATCGGAATTCTATTATCACTTACCTTCTACATTCTAATAATAGTAATACCCACCAGGAGACTGCGACACAAATCAACGACAGTTCAATTCCTTATTCAACGATTTTCCTTGTGAATAATGTTGACTAAGTGGATCGCACACTTAGGCTCTTGTAGTTAAGACATTTAAATTCCACCGACAATAGTCAATTTGTTGACAAATGGCAATCCGTTTTCAACATTCAGCTCGTTACCACACCTGACCAAGGGAGATATTGTGTGGGTTTGCAGCACCTAGATTTTCAGCGTCATGAATATCGATTCTTACGCTCTAGGGCGATGGGTTAATATGGAACAAATAGAGGAAACGTAGAAATGGGAACCACAGAGATGGAGAAAATTAAATCCTCTACGGGTAACGGAGAACGCAACCCCGGAGCCTTACATGCAGCAGACTGTCAGTCTTACTGGTGAACCGCAATACTGGTCTGACTGCGACGGTTACTCTTTCTAGAGTGTTGAAAGGCATTTGCGGGTGGACGAGGGGGGAATAAAACTCGTCATCGACGAGCTGACTAGAGCTGTGAGAAAAATTGTCGAACTAATTGCTCCATTGGAAAAATATGTTTGGTTTATTATGGGGAATAAAGAGAAATTACTCTTATTCCTCGATAATTTTCAATACTTCACCGGTTGGCTCAAACCTGGCCATGTTAGTCCAAGGCCAGTGTTTGTTAAAACCAAACTGAACTGACTGGCTCGAACTCCTGCATAAAAAATTGTATCCATCTATCCGTACCGCCCCGGGGGGCAAGATGTGGAGCTCGATACAGTATGCATACAGAACACGCAAGTAACCAGACCAAATTAGATCAGGCCAAGAATAATAATATTGACAGAAAACAACGGTAAATGACGGAGCGTAGAAAGCAATATAATGCGGTCAAATAAGTTCGATGTGTAATTGGTAGTTCCATTTGAATGTTGATAGTGTCTTATATTCCATCGAGATTTTCCAAATCTCGATGGACAAAGAAATCGAACCTTGACGACAGAACTTCCCAGTGTCCCATTTTAAATGATATTCCCTTTATCTCAAGTGGGAAACACATGCGGATGCACGAGTTGCGTCGCACAAGAAATTGGCGGTGGATCTGAGAAGTTGTATCCATAATTAACAGCTTTTGTGGCATACCAAACGTACACATGTTTATTTCGCTTATAATAGGAGGTTGGGTGTAGGAAACGGGATTCTTTGCAATCTGACATAGTCACAAAACGACGGCAATAAGAACGACGGAAACAACACGGAAAAACAAAAAAATGTAGTTTATGAAAAAATAGGTCACAATGTCACTCGACTGCCGAACATCCTCGGACGTACCACTCTGCTGGCTTTCAGTTGTGTGTTGTGTAGACTTTTCAAAGCTTCGTCCCGGTCGAGACCTACGACGAGATGATTGCATTCAGACGTATTGTTCATGTTGGCCATCAGATTGGGTTCGGTGGAATCAGTTTGAGGTTGGCCTGACTGAACTTCATAGCTCCGTGCAATGCACGAAGCACTATCACAACTTGAGGCCGGTGGGATTAAATGGCGTCGAGCAAATACCAAGCTGGAGCATAAGTGTCGTCGTGCCAGACGATCAACGGTTTGTGACTGAATGGACGCAATTTGCGAAGATCGACAGTGAGAAGATGGGTCCGGGACGGTGACGATTGCTTGATCCATTCGGATCAGTTTTTCCAACAGTGTCAGTCGACCGACCAGGTGGGTAGCATGAAACTTGGCGGAGCTCAAGACAAATCTTGTCATATGGTGGAGACCGCATACGGGAAGACATTCGGATGCTAGACAAGGGAAACAAGGGGAGGCTCGAAGTAGTTCAAAGATTTCATGGTGAAAATACTTTGTCAGCTAATTGGCTGTTATCATGTTTTTGGTGGCTAATCGACTTATCAATTGCTTACTTAATTTCCTGTTTCAACGACTGACTGACTGATTAACTCGTTGATTCATTGATTGATTGTGCTGTCCGAAGGAGATAGTTGTGAATAAAAGTCATCACTGTTAACGGAGTAATGAGTTCTAGAGAACTACCTGCCTTGCGGAATAATAGCACTTTTGACTTTGCTCATTCAGTTCTATTTTCTCCCCACTGCTGTGTTCTCTGATTTTTCTTAGCGGGACTACAACCAACCTTAAACAAGTAACAAAATGACTGTTGAAATCAAATATTTTGCAGTTAGTATCGTGATCCCAACTCACTGTCCATATAGTAGACCTCATAACACCAATCAGTCTTCAATATCCAGACGCTACAGACAGCTAATTGAATTTGATGGCACACAGCCCTTTCTTCTCGCTAGCATTTGATTTAATCTGATCTACTGAAGCCTAAAATGTCTCCTCGAATGTACGGAAGTGGTCGTAACGCTAAATTTACGAAGGCAAAACCATTGTTGCCGGTCGTAACTCTTTTCATGAACAGTACAGCTGGATGCAACCTCCCTCCTGAAATATGTTACAACCTTTAACAAATAGATAGAAGGAAGTGAAGACGTTATTATCAGATTTAGTTGAAAGCAGTTAGGGTCACGGTTTCTTCTTTTCTACTGGTCGTGAATTAGTGATGAAGGAACAATAACAGAAGTCGAAATTTTTGAACAGTCCTTGATTGTTCACGAAATTCATTTCAACGGTTATGCATAAAAAACATCCCTGTGCGTTCTTGATGCTACTTCCGCAGCTGTTTCCTCGAAAATTCCTTTGTAAAAATTCAAAAGCAGGTAGTAAATTACAACGACAGGAAACTAAAATTTGACACTTATGCCTGGGCGTGGGTTCAAGCCCTCCCACGATCAACCATTTAGACAGTTGGCAGTCTAAAATTAGCCTCAACTTCCTTCCAGGGGGCAACTAACTTTGTCGGGTCAACTACAGCGGAAGTAAACGGATTATAAACAGAAAATTCTCAGCAAAGGTGGACCAATTTGACAACTTAATACAGTTCCCTGAGAAAAACTTCGATTTTATTCACAACGGCGGATAATTGGAATTCGACTTTTTATTGAATGAGCGTGGCCATATGAAGGAGGATTCTGTCTGTGTTTAAACACTTACCATACTTTCAAGGACAGCCAGATAATGCGACCCCGAAACTTCAGGATGTTTCGTCGTCTAACAGTCTCTGAGCAGTGTTCAGTAACTTCGAGTTGGTTTTATCAGCCAACGCAGAAACCTGTGTTGGTGATGGAGAGTCAGGCGTAAGGTGTTTTGAGAGATTCTAGTGTAGTCCCAAGCCAGAAAGTGCTAGAAGATTACTGTACCACACCCGTAATTGACTGACCATAGAGTGATTCAGACCTGTGAATGTCGTTGTCACATGACTTTCTCAATCTGGACTTATTATACCTTAAGTGATTTCGCGTTGCATAGCTTACAACCGTGACCGTTTTAGTATACTCATATAATAAGCCCTACAGTTTCATCGACCCTCTCATGAAGTTCACATTCGTAACAGCATGCTAACCACTCACTTTTATTTATCCTAGCATTTTGACCACCTACGTTTGTCAGTTCCGCCGAAAAGGATTCTCTTGCTACAGATGTTTACAATTTATTTTAGCCTCATATTTACTTTATTCTGTTGATACAGAATAGCTTATCCCTCTATCATACAGTACATCTTGTGACAGGCTTTTGCTATATCGAGTTGTCTAATGATCACGTCACTCCAACCGCGTCATGCCACTCTAAACACTTCCAAGCTTCCAGGTTCCTGATTTTACTTAGTTCCTCCTGAATGGGGTGTGCTAGGATTAACCGTTTCGCTTCACCAACATATCAAGCAACCACGTCACTAAGACTGTCTGCCTCACCTGTGTTAGTATTCACGCGTGTGGGTTTTTTGTCAGACTCTTCGTCTACGCGTAAAATTTATTATAGTCAAACTATACTCCAACAAATAGTGATTAATGATTTTGGAGACTTGTTCTCTCCCCGCCAGAGGCCTTGCATTATTAGCATTTGTAGCCGGTTGGATGAATTGTACGAGATCCCTTGATGTTAAGTTCTTTTTTTGAACCACTCATAATCTGACATATGCAGATGTTACTCATTGTATACAAAAGGCTGATCAGATTAAAAAGTGCAAATTAATATCACACGGAGTGACGTCAGGCGTATGAAGATTCAACACAACGAGCCCCGCATTTTTGCACGGTTGTTTTTTGCCGTATAAGTCCAGCCACGAGTACTCGTTAGTTATTACTGCACGTGCAAATAAACCACTACATACGTTCAGCATTTTCCATTTATTAACTTAAAAAGTGCTGATTTCATTTCTTGCAGAGTAAACAAATGTGTTCTCTAGTTTAGTGATTTGGATATCAACCTGCAGATCCCTCTGTCACCAGACGACAATTCAGTTACAGCAAACATGCAATAAAAACTTTGTGCTACGGAATTCTAAACGCATTAAAAATGTGCTGCTTTGTTAAATGGCAACTTGCGAGAGCCATCAGTGACGGTAAGAGTTCATTAAAGACGTCATTGTACATTAAGGAATATAAACACACCAAACAGCGTGGAATTCTGATAGAAATTCAAGGACGACACATTCGTGCCAACTTACTGCACCCCACATCGCGTCCGATTGCCAAAGCTCCATTTTGCCCTTTGGCCAATTCAACCAGAGTGGCCAATGCCAGATTGGCTCTGTCCCGCAGATTAGCCGGTACTTGGATAGAATCAACGCCGTCTGAATGTGAAGGTGGACACCCTAGTTGTGAACTGTGTTGGCAACAGACTGAAGGAAGACTTCCACTTGCGTCATGTAGATGGGTTGTTTGGCTGCCGTTAGTGGGACCATTTATCTGACTCCGAGATAGTCCGATTCCTGCGTAGCCGGGGTTCGTAGCTCCGACGCTGGTCGCTTCAGGATTACTTTCAGTTGACTGCTGGTGCATCAACACAGGTATGGAACGAGCAGACACCGGCGGGTGATTTCGGAGGGACCAAAGAACACTAGCTCCACCAGTAAAGCGAAGAAGGCGACGAATAATTGGGCCGATGGCTCTTTGCAATGCGATTTGTGTTTCTGAATTGAAACAAACTAGATAGCCGAGAAGTTCCCGAAAAGCGCGCTTCCGTGTAAAAGTAAACGGGGAAAAAGCCAATCATTATTCAAGGCATATGAATGTTTGCTCTATTCCTAAAAATACTAATTAGAATATCCGAGAGTTTAGTGAAGAGTTTACCAACTTTCACTTACTGCGGGGCCCAAAATGGGCGAGGATTCTTCAGTCATTTAGACCTGAAAACTGAATGGCAAACGGCTCTGATAAAAACCGGCTTGTTAACACACACCCTCTATTGAGGACTTATATAATTCGCTAATTTAAGTATCCGGGTAATGATTGCCAGTTTTCTCACATATTACGAACCATGTCAGTGCGAAATCACGTTCGATCTTAAACTCGTGCTCGTTTTACTCACCCTCACACTTATTACGAAGTCATCATCATCACTAACATTCACAAACTGAACTGCAAAATGTATTCTTCATACCAACTTTCTCGGTCTTCGCATCTTGCTCTATTTTAGACCGAGGCTCAAATATCACTTCCATCAGACAGAATGCACTTATAGTTCTTAAACAACACCTTTCGGGTCCGAAGCCTATGTCTGTCTTTTTTGTGCCACTGAGTTGTCATCTCTGAAGAACCAAAATTTGCATTTTTAACCTCGAATTTCAACTCATGAGGTGGAAACTGATTTCCTTCCTTCAGTCATTAGTTAACTATTGTTTATCGCTTCCAAAACAGTCATGACTTCTACGTTTTTGGTTTCATACCTTCGAAAGCTGGAATTCTGTCTATTTCTTCCCGGAAGCGGTAGCCACTGGTGTTATTCCGTTAGAGATATCCCCTGACATAAATTTTTTACCGTTAACTGACGATTTATTCTTTAACGATTCTGTGAGGTGACAACCAAAACCACAGCAACATTAGTGATTGAAAAACCTAATGCGAGCTGAACTTCCGTGATACTCTGACCTTCACTCAGAGCGCGAAGGCCATTTTGTCCTGATCAGCAATTTTTGTAACCCGCCTGATAAATCAGGTGACCGAACTCATTTACTCGATTTTATTCTCACCGTCATCCCTCTTCTCTAATCAAGTATTTCCATTCTCCATTCAATTAGTTCATCGAATCGCTGTCATTACATCAATCCTACTTCGAGATACATTTTGGAGCTACGCGTTAGTTAACTAATGTGGTTCTCGCTACACTTTGATCTGCTATCCTCGGAATGATTCCCATTTTAAATTTTTATCCTCATACATGATATTATCACCTTTTAGTCGTTTTTCAGAACGGCCAGTCACTGATATTCCCCGCATAAATTTTCTTGCCTTACGCACCATGGATAATTCATCTGCACGTCAAATTCGCTCCTGTTTCCATAAGTCCTTCTCCGAAATGAGATTCACATAATTCATTTCTCCAAAATTCAGTCCAGTTGTTCTCTTTTGCATTTATTGATATATACATATATATATATATATATATATATATAGAG
Source organism: Fasciolopsis buskii (assembly GCA_008360955.1). Lineage (NCBI taxonomy): Eukaryota > Metazoa > Platyhelminthes > Trematoda > Plagiorchiida > Fasciolidae > Fasciolopsis > Fasciolopsis buskii. The sequence continues at coordinate 65,385 of LUCM01009185.1, forward strand.
AGAGAGAGAGAGAAAGAAGAGAAAGGCAATGCCCACTTGGAACGATCAGCAATTACGATTGTGATCCTAAAAATAGATTCTTGATCCACGCACACTCTTGTCGGCACAAACTGAGTGAAGACCCAGGTAGCCCGAATAACAGTGTCGATATTTTTGTAATAGGTTTTGCATCCTTGTAGTGCAAAATGTTGTCGCTGGACCTGATCAACTCGAAGTTCAACCTTGTTCTTACACGGGGAGAATTGAATGAAGTGGATAGATTAGTTAATCAGGTAGTTATATCTCACGAAGTGCTTGTATATCAGATGAAGGGTTATCATCTATACAGAAGGCTCAATTGGGATCCACTGACTTGGAGCATGTATAGCGTCGGTGTGACATCCGTTCTCGACCAAAAGTCGTGTATACACAGCAGCAGTGAGGTCGGCGGTGCTACACGGCTCAGAAATATGGTCGTTGTGAGCATAATATGCTTAACCATTTTCGATGTTTCAACACATTTGTCTTCTTAATATTGATAGAATATGACAGGAGAATCCGCAACTCAGATGTTACATGTAAAGTTCTGAGCTCTAGGGTCTAATCTTTAAGAGGTATTGAATCGAAATAGGTTAAGGTGGGTGAGACAGGTTTTGTGCGTGCCCACGGAACGCCTGTCTTGTACACTGTCGGTGACATGGGAAAAAAGCACGAAAACTTTAACCAGTGGGGTGGCTTGTGCAGTTCCAGTTAGACTTTCTGGTTGGACTCCACGCAATTCCGATTATCCTTTTCCCAAGCGATGGCTCGAGACAGTGGATGATACGGCTCAGTGCCACAGTCACTGGAGTGATTTGAAGTCATCGGCATGGAACGTCTTATGACAGCGCGGATTCTGGTGATATTTCGGAAATGAAAAAAGATACACAGAGATGGGAACAGCAAGATCCCAGGAAACAGTAAACCCAACATGAAAGAAACGAGTCTGAGATGAGGACAGAAATGTTTCTGTGATGGTTCAAATGAGCATGCTCGCTATTTTCAAATCATCTTACCCTAGGTTCTTTTTCATCAGACTCCTCTTGGCAAATGGGACCACTGAAGGTTATTCATATTTTCCCTATATTTGATCTGGTAATATAACGGTCTGAAATGGTTGTTTTATTTTACCGCCCCCATCCCCATTCCCTCATTCGAGTGCTAGCATTCAGATTATGTCTTCTGTTAGATTTAGACATTTATCAGCCTAATCATTCATATCATGTTCACTCGTGGCTTTGGCATGTCTCTCGCGTCTCCCTGTTGAAATACTTATTCATTCACCACGATATCCACCATTCAACAATCCCATTTACTGGTTAGCAATGCGATAGTCGCGTTTATGAAAAGTTGCAATGATGACGTTCCCAGTGCCAACCTGCAAAATTATTGTAGCCACACTCTACCCGCTGTTAAGTGTTTCCTAGCAATCTTGCTGACACGGACTGACACGGGTCTGTCTCAAAAAACAGACGTTATTTCAGCAATGGGTCTCTCCGTGGTTTACCATTTGTATGGTTATTTGTGCATCAGTCGTCAGCAATCGTTTAGTAGTCAAACGTTTGAAAAATCCCACAGAACACATTGAGAACAACACAACATGGCGAACAAGCTCGTTTTCAGTTATTCGTACTCATGTCAATACATAACATTAAATATGGTTGGAAATGGATCAAAGGAAATTGTTGGTTTGCAGTCACATCCGTTCACAACTATAGGAACGAGTGTCTGCGTATGTGTAGTCGTTTTTAAGTTTACTGAGTCAGCTGTGGAATATAGTAATCGTTTTCTGCTAGATAACTGACAACGATTACTGGATCGAAGGAAATGTAGAAGTTGCCATTCGAGTTGGCTCATTTGATCCGCCTTTGCATGAATGAAGTTTGACGCGCCATCAGCCATTCGTAAACAGAATAAAATGTCCGGTGTAAATTAATGAACCAGCAATGACAGCTAGATCCGTAAAAAAAGTCAATCCGCTAATAATTCAATTAAACAAATCGAGGGATCCTGAGTGATTCCATTTCTGTTTGAAATGCAATGTTGTAAGGTGATCGTCACGGCTCTTTCGAGCACCGTCAGTACACCCAACAAACGATGATAGTTTTAGAAGTGCTTAGGTATTTCATCCCAGATCGTCCGCTCGATTTATTCCTTGCTTTAGTGCGTCACTGCTCATGAATAGACAGACCGAGAGATTGCCCGAAAATCAATCAACCCATCAATCCACTATCAGATTTAGTGCTTAAACCAACAAGTCGACCTACCAATACACCAACCGTATATTTTAGGCACCAAAGCAGCTCCCCTTGCCTTGGGGTGACGTATCCTGGTGATTTATACCTCGGTGAAGCCGAGATCGTCAACGAAGACGGTTGGCGGGAAACAATAAATAGGCCAAAAGAATAGGCAGATAATAGTGAGGCAAGTGATTCAAAAGTTCTAACATCAACCTTCCTCTTCAACCAATTCTCATGGGGGTAATACATATGTACATTTATCGAATTACTATGAAATGTTGGAGTCTAACTCAACAGTGGAACCTAAAACGGTGATTTTCCGCTATTTCGCCTCGTAAGGAGTCGTACTGTATTATTTAAACTCCCTTTATATATATATATATATATATATATATATATATATATATATATATATATATATATATATATATATATGAGCAATTCAAACCTGTCAAACAAACATGTAAAAGCAAACCAGAGACTCGATCAAAATGTTCCTGCGGAAAGACAGAGTGCCAACTGTACAGATTACACAAAATTCCGTGGTCTAAATCAGGCACTTCGATTTCATCACGTGACGAATTTAGTCTGACTTCCTAGTTTGTTTGCAGAGTTATTCTGCTAAACACCGGTGAATGGAACTGTGGCCGATCGGGGTTGGAGAAAGGGCTAAGCGAATTGGATAGTAGATGCATTTACTACCCTTAGGTTCATACCAATAAAGACGACAGTCTTCAGAATGGTCACTATGACTATGTCCCGGTAACAGTCGAAAAGTGTTTACAGTGAACTCTGGGATTCTGGACTTGCAGTAGCTCATCAGCTAACCACTCCGCAGAAATATCGCACCACTTGTGGATAGTGAATGAAGGTATGTTATCTTTATTATTATTGCTAGTATTATTATTACCACTGTTATCATTGTTAGTAATAGTAGTATTGCGACAAACTGCAAGTGAACCTAGGAGTACAGTAATTCAAGGACGTAGAAAGCACAACGTCCTGACGACATAAGAATACAATAAGTAGAATTTAAATGAACCAGGGATTATTTTAATCCTGGTCTTTGCCAAATTATCTATGAATTAAATAGACGACTATAAAGCTAATAATTTTTAACCGTTACTTTTGGTTACGTCTGGTACGTTTGGTTACGCCCACTGGGCTGTGTGACCCTCCGACTAGGGAACAAGTAGCCTATAACTTGATCTATTTCGACCCCCAAGTATGGCACAATTGACTTACAGGCTGCACAACAAAGCGTTTCAACGGTGAGCCGAACGGGTGCTTATCGTTACGCGTGGGCTACCGCCTCCAACCTTAGCCCATTCTGATAATTAGTCATCGGACCTCATAAAAAGCAGAGGCCTGACTTTGAACAGCACGTCATGTCTGTTTTGTACTGGCAACCCGGGAGTATTTTCCATGAAAAGACGATCCACATATGTACAACTTACCAAAGCATCAATAAACACGGCATCAACCGGATCGTCGAACAAGTGCTGAATCAGTCTGAACATGACACGTAAACAGTCAGGCTCGTCAGCCGTCACCTGCGAATCGGATACAAGAGGCCTGTGCTCGTTCGCGTGAAACTCATCCGGCTTGTTCAAAATGGGATCTGATCCATGTCGTGTTTGCAGCTGATGCTGCTGTCTGGCCAAGAGAATACGTCTCACGGTTAGGTGAGCCGCATGTTGCAGCGACAACTGTCTCATACGTGCACAGGTACGAGAGGCTATCCCATCGGCCACCTGCCCGTGCATGCATGTGCGTCAATGAACAGAAAGAAAGGGGATAAGGCGGCTGTTGGGGGATAATGAGTTAGCTGATGGAGCATTAAGAAATTCGGTTTCGATTTATCTCAGTCATCCTAGTGAAACATATATATATCTCCAAATAATTTCGAATATTGGTTGGAGAAACCGCAATACTTGATGGGGGAATTATCGAGGAGTTTCCGTCCGTGTAAGTTAGGAAAATTAACCGTGTTCATTGAGCTCCAATGACTAACCGCACTCCGAGTGGACTGGCTAATTCGTTTGTAGCCGTGGTCTCGACAAGCCGCACTGTAACCGGCAAGTTGCACACTGATGTACGCCCCTGGTTATACTTACTGGGCTTCAATTTATATTTTTTCTACTTTCGCAAACTACAGATCTCAGTGGTTGAAGCCCCTTTGAAGAAGCGATAACCATGTATATGCTACACTACTTCAGTTCAGTCTGACGGCCATTAATCTTGCACTGACGTATCATGGTTTCGGCTACTAAATCTGAACAATAGTGAGAGAAAAATCATGAGAACATAAGTCAGCAGAAATAAGGAGAAACATAAATATTTGGAATGAAGGATTACAACCGACTGGAATGTTTAACCACATCACCAAAGGTCTCCAACCGTCGCGTTGGAGCATCTCATGGACCCCAACCCGGTAATCTAACTGGATCTATTCGACACAATCCACTCCGTAAGGTTTGCTAAAGTTATCGCCACTTCATGGACCAACCACCTTGACCCATTTCTCAACTAATGCCTACCTCGGAGAACAGTGGATACTGAGGAAACCAATATGCGGGCATGCGTAACATATGGCTCGGGCTCACCTTAATTTACCAACATTCAGTGTCTGTTCTATCGGCTGATCTTTGTTGCTCAAGCGCTTAAAATTAATCTCAGTAAAGAAAAGGTCAACAGATGACATGGAAGCGTGGCATGAAATGTCCCACATGGCTGGGGTCCAAAAGACCTGTCATCCAGCTGGGTGGAGGCCCAGGAGTATACGGCAGCGAACGGTGGAGGGAGACTATCACGTTATCATTTTCTTTCGAATCAGAACGATTGGAAAAAGCGAGTTTTACAGTTACAGTGTACTCCATGTGTTGGCTGCTATGACAACCCCTTCTTTTCCCGCTCCTCTAGGTCCATTCCACGTCCACCTTGCATGTTCATTTTTCCAACTGTAACGTGTAAATCTGGGAGAAAGGCAATGGTCGGTGGGGCTTGTCCTGCAGCTTAACACTCGGCGATGATGATGAAGAAAACAGTTAGGCTAAATAATGTTCACAGTTTACTTCCATCGTTAATGCTACCACCAACAATAAATGGCCACAAAACTTTGGCACTAAGGGTGTCAAGTTGGCTGGTGATGAAAATTTCGAAATCCAATTTCACAGCTCAGCGAGAAAGTCTTCACCACCCTGTTGAACCTGAGTTATGAGAAAGAACATTTTTTGACCTGTCATCATTATATATATAACGACTTTGAAATGTTACCGCTTTACTTGATGTTATCAAGAAATCCATCGGTTGGTGATTCACTTGCATTTCGAAAACCACATGAAACTTGGGAATGAAAACTCGTTACTGTTTCATCCCGCTTAGAGAAGGCTTATGTTGAATTGGCGAATGCGAAGGGATAAATTTTTTTTTTCAAAACCTGTACTAATGTGTAGTTATTGTTATCTCCTCCAACCGGCTCCTTTCATAAGCAAGAGCTTTTCGATTAGTTGTTGGATCTCTTCAGTAATGTGACTAACTTCCTTTGCCACAGGTTCCAATTAAACTTAGCAGAGCATGGCACAATGGAAAGTATACGCTGGAGAACTATTGTTCCATTGACGAAATACAATTCCACAGTGATGCGAAATATTCTGACCAGGGTACGATCACCGTATAGCAACACGCTTACGAGCCATTAAAGAAACCTTTGGAAGTACTTATTACTTTCCCACGAAAAGGACTGGAAAACCAACAAACCATATGCGGTCCGACCTTTCTAGTTGCGCTACTCAAACCACTCTGGACAATGTGACTGCGCCAATCCCGACCAAGGCAAATGACCTAGCTCTGATTTGGACCACAACATGCTTTCTTCGTTGACTACATTACTCAATGACGCCAAGACAGTGACTGAACTGCTTATCATTATTATTTTCTTAAAGATGTTAACTCACTTATGCGAGCACTGTACATTCACTTGCTCCGCCTTGGAGTCCACGGAACGACACGTCCGGATAACTGTTGGCATGGTCTCGTACCTCAGCTGGGAGAGCACTCGTATCGCAAAAGCGTGGATGGTGTAGCTGCGTGGGTTCAGATTTCGCCATGATCGGTGGCTTTTCATACTTGAGTTCATACAAAATAACGCGATTATCTTATTTGATCTCATCTCAGAGCCACCTAGATTGTTCGAATCAATGTCCGTTTGCCAACTTGTGTACACAGGCAAGAGAAAGCACCGATGTAGTCTACCGCTTGGTTCACTTTGTGGGGTTGGTGGCCATGTTGACAGAAGAAATCCCATAACGTGACACTGGTGACTCATTCCAGTTGTTGACCCACCCGGTGGGATGCATACTGCTATATTTAGAACCATATACGTGTGTGCGTATGACCTTTGGCACGACTCCGAACCGCCCGCGCTGTTGTGTGTTCTCTTCGTCGGGTCTCTGTTCCACCTTCTACGTTCGTGTACACACAAACACCAATCATAGACCGGCACAAAAACGAACATGAGCCATCTGACGAAGAAAGCTACGCCTTCCGCATCTAACATGTGCGAAGGGGGCCGTTCAACGCAAATCGGCTTTTGGACGAATTTTTAACGCGCAGAATTTGGGTATGTTTCTTACTCATCTCGCACCGAATAGGCCTAGATAATCACCAGCTGTTGAACTACACTTGAGAACATTATAATACGTCGTATTCAACCTCTTAAGATAATGGAAGTGCAGACGATAAATCCTCCTTGGAATTGAAGAGCTGCCACTTGTGACAACCGAATGCCACCCACTGGCAGCTTGGATGGGCACGCAACAGTTAACCAAATTATTCAACGACTACTGCTGTAAAAGTTTCATGAGCTTGTCGTGTTCGACCATTCGATGCTTTTATTCAGCGAAAAATAGCCTGGAATTTCATGTCTGTAATTTTTACTGCCCATATCTGCAAAGATCCAGAATCACGCGCATGCGATTGCCGACTTGACGGAAAAACGGTGTCGCGTTGATTACTGGACGGTCCCTAATACCGGTCTAATGTCTCATCATATCATAAATGTATTGTATTTTTAATCTACTCAGCACTACGGTAGGAATGTGTTCAATCAAGCTGCGGAAATATGCTGAATGATATGAGTGCGACCAAATAAATCGATATATGACAAAAAAGTTCATGAAGCACACCACTGACAGCAGGCAACAGGCTAGTCACACAATATTCAACAGTGTGCAAGACGCTGTTCGGTTCCCCCCCCACCGATATTTGATAAAACCATCGACGTGGATGCGCGCACGTGTCAAACACCTACCGTGCGCCTCCAATAAGCTTGGCTGATTCCGGGCAGGAAAAATCACTTCGCTCATTCACAGTTTCCAGTACTCTTAATAGAACAGGCAGAGCTACGAGAAAACCATCGACATTAACTTTGCTATGTCCGCCAACTCCCGACAGTAAGTCAGATCGGACATCGACATTCGGTACCTCCATAACAGAAATGACCACTGGTTTACTGGTTGTTACCCTACGTTCTGCGGATTCATTTGCACAGTTGTTAACGGTATTTATGTTGCACCCTCCATTCCTGATTTTGAAATTAGCCAGCTTTTGGTTGATATAAACCATTCGTTGTTTTTGCCTCACTGAACAATAACTTACAGTTGATTGGAAGATGTATGCGCCGTCTCTGCGGCCCCAACAACCGTAGTTGGCTCGTACGAAACTCTAGAGACTGAACGACGAGTATGAACGATCGATATGAGTAACAAGAAGTAACGGGACTAGCAGCATAAGTAAGTTGGACTAGTTACGAAAAGCGGAGGGCCTAAGCACAATAGGAGAATGAACTGGATTTGGAAGTGAAATTTTCTGCCCCAAGTACAGACTGATTTTCTCATGCGATACTTGTTACGCATTAGTGAGTAGTAGCAAACAACTGGATCACAAGCTAATCTTGAAACAACTGAAAGATGACTCAAATGGAAGGGAAATTTCATACGGCGTCTATCGTGCGGTTATCATGGGGGAACTTAAATACGAATATTGCAGGTCTGAATCCAGCCACAGACAATCACTTCCCGCAATCTATACTGAGCTAATATTTCCTTCTTGAAAAATTGTGCGGTTGCTGCATAGCTAATAAGATTATTTACTACTTTTCAGTACCGAATCATCAATCGTATGAAGTAATTCTGATTTTAATTTAAACGTGGTTGTTGTTTATTGTTTCTCTATAGGGCTAATCGCATGAAAAGTGGTCAAGATGAAGACACCAACGAAGGGGAACAGTAACAGAAGTGGACAAAACGGAAGTTCCGACCGGAAAGGTATCTTTCTGCTTTTCACTGTTAGATTACTGACGCCGGGTGTAAAAAGACAACGGCGCTGTTATCGAAAGGACAAACTGGCTTTTGGATTCGATACAAGGTGATCGAGTTCGGTCGAGTGCGTAGATTTTTTCAGAAATTCGGATCACCCTTTCCATTGTAATCGGTAGTAGTTAATTGATCAAGACGGACTTAAAGTCAAATCCTCCCACTGTGGAAGAATAAATGGACCTGTAGGACAATAAACAAAAAGAACTTAAAGAGGTCTGCTAGTCACATGTATTTCAAATCAAAATGAAACATTAACTGAGTCACCTGTAACCCCGCAAGTACAAAACAATATGCCAAAGCAGAAAGGTGAGAAAGAGGGGGAGACGAACCTCGAGGGTAAATGCCGCCACACACAACCTGTAATCTGGAAACGGACTTTGTGGCAATCCAGTGCGGCCAACAAACGCGCTTGGAGGATTTAAGGCAGTGGTGGCAGGGATGCCTAGCCGGGGATCCGTTGATCCGATGAGCTCCCTTGAATCCGTGCCAGGACTACTCGTGAACTCAGTCGAGGTGACTGCTTGGCCATCACATCCCATTTGAGTGGGGATCACGTGGTTGTCTACATTTCGACTTCCGACTGTGACGATGCTCGAATTGGTTTCGGTACATGGACAGGAGGATCGGGTGAGCTCGCTAACTGTCTGCAATGGGCAGTCCAATGGTAAGGTCTCCCAGCGACATAAACAAACAGGACAATGAACCGAATCGCCATCAGTTTCAAGTTCTTCCAACCCTGAATGCGAAGGAAAATAGTAGTGACTGTCAAAAATAGATTGTAAAGCTAGTTCCATGTATACACGCAACGTCGCTTTTCAACCAAACAGAAACTATAAAAGTTGGTTGAATGATTAAGGTGCCGATCTGCCTAAATAACTGAATGTTGATGAAGATGTCTATGCGGACTAATGATATACTTGCAGTGATTCTTGTCACTTTCTAACAAAGTGCACAAATCTATTGGATGGGCTATCAGCTCTGTCAGTCAGTCTTTTGTAAAGGTTATCATAAAATAAGAAGAACAGATTGGGAACTTATGGCATTAGATTGAGAAATCGTAAGGTAATTTTGGAAGCCTGGCGATTCAGATTAAAAATGGAACACTATACTTGACTGTCTTACGTTAAACGAACTCATCGTGCTGATTCTCCACGATAATTTCATCTTAGTTCACTTTCAGTTTAATTGTTTCTAAAAGCGGCAATCTTTCAAAATTGGTCAGCCTGAACAAGTTCATTCTGTCGACAACTGATGAGTATAGATACCAGCCAACTTAACTGGTTTTCGATCATCGTAATAAATCACTTTTGCACAAACTCGTGACTGATTTCACTAGTCTTTCTTATCGCTTCTTGAGTTATTTTTGGGTTAGTGTGATAGACCCCTTGGACATTTTTAAGTTACGGCCCCAGTAACATGGAAAACCAATTCTTATAATGCCAAATATCTTTGTTCATATTTGTTTCACTTTTGTTTGTGATTCAGATTATTGCATTTTACTGTACCGTTATTTATTGCGCTACATTGCACTGCAAGGTATTGTGTTGTGCTGCATTACATTATGTTGACATTGTTTTATAGCATTGTATTCTGTTGTATTGCATTGCATCAGAGCTCTAGGGCGATTGTACTTTAGGTTTTTGTTAGAAAACACCACTCTTGCAACAGTCAAAAAAAATTACTAGGAATTAGAACTACGTACAAAGTACCATTCAAGCATCAAATTAATTCAGGGGTTCGGAGTGAAAATTCAGAATTCGGATGAGATAGTGTCAACGAGTTCCAAGATTTAAATCCTAGCTGATCGTGAACCCTAACTTATGAAACACAATCCCAAAACTTTTCCTCGACTAAACGTCTTACTTTATTCAAGTTCTCAAACAAACGTTTCATCGGTAGAGGTAGATTCAATATGTTCCGTCTTGAAGATTGTCATTTCACTATTCCGAATCCTTAAAATCACTATTCAGCAAATGACCAATAACATCATTTAACACATCGAGCACAGTCCGTCAAAACACGTTAGGCAAAACGATAGGGTATTCTGTCGCTCTATGCGCCTTTCCCCACTCCGAGAAATGAACCAAATGGAAGTCTCAGGGAAATCACGGTGAACATCGGAGCGATTGACGATGGCCGATTCTACCGAAGTACGTGATACTGTAAACTATCTTAGCATGAACAACATCAGTTTTGATTATCGTCTGCGGAAACAAACAGGCTAGCAGGAATGAAAATCCACTGTAGTTAGTTCAAATTGCAGGTGTGTTCTAGCGTAACGCGTCCGTACCGGCCAGGATGGAATAAAGAACCTGTGTAAAAAATGGGAAGTGTGTGGCAATCTAATCATGTCAGTAACATTTTAGAGAAAACGTGCCACACAGAGCGAGGGAGTGCTTCATCCAAACGGAATTCACACAAACTCTACCCTCTCATCAATATCAACACCCAAAAATACTGTCATCACCCACATAGGGCAACATGGGTTGGCAGCTGGATTTAGAAGACAAAAGTTAGGTCGAATGCCAGATAGGAAGCAGATGACTAACGCTTTGTCATGCCAATATATTAGTCAGCCATGTTCCAGCTACTGGACAATATAAAATCCGTGGTCAAGTGAGTAGGAGGCAGTCGAGCGACCGACCGAGCAGGCGAACGGACGCGACGGCGACTGAGTCGCTTTGCTAACTGAACCTCGTTCTACTAATGCATTGTAGCATGAGTGAGGTCGGTTTGACGGGTGGCAGACAGCCGACTCGGAAAGACGAATGAGTGAACTAATGCTCGATTGGCTAACGTGCGTGTGTGCGGACTGTCTGTTGTGCACGTCACACTCACTGCGATGCGAGCTTCTGGGCGCGGCTGGGATCTAGGGCTCGTAAACGTTGGACCCCACATCCCAGTCGTTTGCTGGCCCACCCATCTTCATCCTACCGAAAGGATATGTCCTATCTAACCGCGTGGAGATATCTATTTCGGAAGTTTGGGTATTCTGGAAGGGATGAGTAGAGACAACAAACGGACGTCTTTTCCAGACTTGCGAACGAGAATGGGGTATGAGGAAATACTCACCGTGATGAGTGGGTAGGACGGAGACGAGGGAAGCAGGGTTTTTACTGGTGCAGGCCAATCGCTATCGTCTGGAAACGGGAGCTGAAGACCACCTTTTAGATAAGTCGCAACGAAAAACAGTTCATAAAAAGAATGCGGGTGTGAGAATTGGGTGGGTGAATATAACGGAACTTTTGATCTTAACATGTAACCAGCGCAAATGCCGAGAGAATCCTAGTTTCCCGCAGAGATTTTGGTTACCACAGGTAAACTATTTTCAATGTAGTTTTACGACCGAATTAACCCTGATGACCACGTTGTTCGTTAGCATACACGGCACATCAAATGTAATTTCGTATTGTTCAAATACGACAATGTCATTATCCTTCTTCCTCCACTCGGCATGTATACACACAAACACAACGAGCCAGTAAACTGTAGGAAAATAAGGAGCATCATGACTTTCACTTGACTGTTTACACCAGTAGACAATTTCGAAAGCCTATTATCACTCAAAGTGACAAAGGATGTGACTTTCTGATCCTCAGAATGATAAAGAAATTTCTCTGATTTTCACGCTCAAGCAGTCATGACGTCTAAATATTTTGTTTGTTTGTTTGTTTAGAGGTCAAAGGATGAGAAAATTCTTTGTATCATCAATGTCCTTACGGTTATAATTCTGTGATTTTAATTGTTGGACAAGAAGAAACCGTTCCTCCTGGAATTCTAATACGGCACGGTAGAAAGGCGAAGGTATCTGTTAAAATCTTCCTGGCTTTGTTTGTCAGCAAACGTTGTGGTAACCTGATGCCACTTGTGTTCTTAACAGAGAAGTATCATGTGGTTGGTTGTAATAAATAAGAAAATCTGAGAGAGTCAGACAGACAGTGGGAGAGAGGGAAAGAGAAATATGATCCTTTGTGTAAGCTTTCATTCTTCCGGAAGCTTCCGAATGATGAACGAAAGTAGTATCAGTTGGTAAATAAGCGAAATGAAGAAAATTAACTAAGTTCGATGCATGGCACTTAAATGAAAGATGAGAACTCGGTGAGAATTTCGTGAGAACACAAACTTTTTAATCAGATTCATTCATACACAGAATTTCGACGAAAAACAGTTACTGGAAAACCCACTCTACATCGTTCTCTCCCCGCTCTCGCTCGATCACTCACACACACACACACACACACACACACACACGTGCATACATACACACACACACACAAGCAAGGAAGTACTGACCATCTGGACAATTCCTCATTAGTGCTGAGCCTCCGAATGCCTCAGCATGGTCGGGGGTGGGTGTCTCAGGCTCTGAGTTGGTTACTCGCCCTGAACATCTCTTGAAATGCTCCCAAGTGACTGGCGTTTCAAATAGCGTCTGCTGAGGAAGTTCCATGCCCCGCCCTCTTGTGGCGGAGGTGCTCCGACTAAAGTAACAGGACGAAGAAGAACTCCCGACGCCCTGCACCGAGTTGTCTGATCATTTCATTGATTGCCAGTTTAGAGGAGTCGGCTAAACCCTGATTCCAAACCAACCACAGGTGGGGCACGAAGAACACGGCTGTGTGCTGACCGGCGTCCGCAGTGAAGTGGTGTATTGGTCACCCAGGCTGTCTAGCCTCATCCAAAGGGCGAATGAACGGAACAATCAGTCACTTGACACCCAGTTCGGGCGCGGTGGATATGCACTGCTGATGATTCCTAACAAGGATGAAACAGCTGTACAGTGCTTCCATGGTTTCTTCATGGTCAGCTGGGCGATGATATCACATGGTGAATTAATTCATGAAAACATTCAGTCTCCTACTAGTAAAATGTACCAAGTAATCAAGCTCTGTAAGTCATATCCAAAGCCTTCGTCGTACTTAGGCTACCTGCACAGAAGTGATGTATCATTTGGGGGACTATCGCTGTGAGCTAACGGATAGTAACCGTGCAAATCAGTGACGGATAGGTGCAACATCATGTGGTCAAGTTCAACAAACCGTAGTGTAATGGCTAAGTCGTTCGACTCAGAATCGTTCGTCCTTGTTCGGGTTAGGGTTGGCGTCCCAGTTCGGGCGCGGTGGATATGCACTGCTGATGATTCCTAAAAAGGATGAAACAGGGCAAGCAGATCTCGTTGAAATTATGAGAGCATACATCTTTTTGAAGATTTTGTTATGCAGAGATGCGTGGGATCTGTGAAAGTTTTCTGTGAGATAATTTGCTCAATGCTGTATAAGTGTTGCTCAGCATAGATGTAAGGAAACTTCAGTTAGTGGCGTGAAAGAGCACGGCTAATAATCTAATATGCCCCGGCGGGAATGTATTAAAGTCTTTTTTTAAGTAACCTGGAACTAAAAACAGTGAGAACAGTAAGAGGTTTTGAAAAAACATATTGGTTATATACGAATCGGGAGATGGTGTGTGTTTCACCTTGTAGTGTTGAAGTCTTCCTAGTTTTGAAATTGATATTCGTCGGAAGATTCTTTATTACGGGTGGGAAAAGGTGATTAGTCCAATTCAGTTTAATCAATAGTAACCATTGAGGTATTTCCACAGAGTCAACCTGTTAGGTGGTTTTTGAGTTGATCGGAGGAAACGTTTTCGATTGGGTATGTTTGACCGGAGAGAGACGATGAGAGAGAGAGGAGAGGAAAAAAGTTAGGGCAGTCGGAACGGTTGTGGTTTGGAAATTTTAAAACCCAGCTCGTTGTAGAGGAATCGTAATACGTGAAGAATAGTCGTTTGTTGGGAAAATCTGTTGGAAATACCTTTTGATTGTTCGCAAATGGCTTTACAAGAGCCGGCAACGTTATGACAGTAAATTCATTACTTAGACGAATGAACAAAGAGGTAGCTAGTTGATAAGTCTGCTGATTGTAATGTAGAGGATGAGAAAACGGTTGAGATGCACACACGTCACCTGAAGCATCGCTGAGTGTTAATCAACGGTTTTGGAGTGATTTGATACCGTTCTTGTGGTGCATCTGGATTCGGTTGGTTAAAGTAATCAGACAATCGATTGCTAATATAAAGGTCTGGCGTCAGCTAAATGGTATTGTTTCCGAGTTTGTGTATAGTAGAGATACGCTGGGACGATCAAAATGCGATACGAATATCTGGAGAGGCGTGGGCATGATCGCACATATGTTCATTCGATGCGTTTAAGGACTTACAAATTGTGTGAGATGAGGGGAGTCGACAAGCGTCCAAAAGTGGCACTGTTTAGATCTATTTAGTGCGAACTGAAAAAGGGTCGGTCGGGATGATTAATAGAAGGAACACCGGCGCCCTCTAAATTTATAGACCATGCTCCGTCAGTTAAGGATCGAATTGCTAAGCCGATTGCGCGATAAGCGATTTTGTCGTAATAGCAGTAAGAACTATGTAAGCTTTTGGGTAGGAATAACGAGTGACGTGTCTCATATCAGTCAGGGATATAATAGACGAGCTTAATGGATGGAATGTTAATCATGAGTAGTGAATTATGCACGGTAGTCAGAGCACGCACCATGCCTTTAAAAACCGGAACGAGTTGCCATGTCACTGTGAATTATTCTTTTGATCCCACAAATAAGAAGTAGCTTAGCTCCTCCGTTCTGTTTATAGCCCATCCATGGAGGAATTCCGACCACAGATGAGGAACGCAGAAAACCTCGCCGGCCAACAAGTAAAAGCACCGGACAGACAAAAGCCGCACACAGAATGAAAAAGACACAACAGAAAGGAAAATAGTCCGAGCATTCAGGCAGGATTTCCTGGGATGGAAGCAGCCTAGTAAGGTACAGAGACTTCTCCCACCGTCGTCAGAAGCCGCTGATTAAACACACTGTTGGACTTTTTGACCAAAAAGCGTAATTCCTCCGTCCGTATTGCTTGGGAGGCGGATCTTGTCCGGCGGCTGACTGTACAAAACGAGGCATAAATAATAAACGAGTATGAACATTGATTCGGCAGTAGCCTCGTCAGGTGTGATCTGTCGGACATGATTGCATCACCGATTCGGGGAAGCTATCCTTCATGAGTCGATGGCATGCTGGTCGTCACCATGTTTATTGGACTCTCATGTCGTAGTGTTTTGAGTCCCGCCAGAGGAGGAGAGAGTGGTCCGACAAGTTTGCTTTGCGTATAGCCTCCCACAAGTCGGTTGAATAGCCTTACGGTGTTTTCCACAGCTTTTCTTCATAAGAGTTAGAAATTGGACGTTACACTGCAAAGAAGGGAGGCTTGTGATGATTTAATTCTTATTCATAGGAATTCAAGGACTAAATTAGTGCACTGGTTTTGCGTCGTTGCAAGGGATCCTTATCGCGCAAATAAGAATTCGTTGGCTCAGCCACTATATATATATATAATATATAGTAGTAGGAGATAGAATGTTTTCATGAAATAATTCACCATTGTTGTATTATCGCCTCATGACCATGAGAACCACGGAGCACTGTACAGCTGTGTT
>LUCM01009185.1:81539-93218 GCA_008360955.1 Fasciolopsis buskii
TTTTTCTTTTTCGCATTTTTACTAAGTGATGAGTGTAAAGTTTTTCCTGTTTTTATTTTTTTACCCTAAAGGTTTTCGACTGAAATGCGACATTATTTTTGTACGCAAAAGTCTATCAAATACAATACAGTTTCACGTTCGATTACTGGGTCAACACCCGCTACCTTGTTGGTCAGATCTTTGAATCACAGGCTCTGGTTAGGATTCGTCATACTACTCGAGGACAATCTGCACCATCTTCCCTGTAAAATATCTCGAAACGTCTATCGGAGTTGCTCTCAATGGTTCATCGAAATCCAAATTGAATACAATTTGAAATCTGGTCTCCGTTCGAAGCTGAGCAGAAGTTCATATAATGCAGATGTGAAACAAAATCAGGGACAGCCGAATTAGCAAAACTGTCAGCTGTGCCAATATTTCTTCCAAACACTGATATGTCAAACTATTCCGATACATTAACAAATTCGGAGAACTCTCAGTTCAATTTGGAATTCGAACTTACTTGGACATTATCTACGCTCTTGTGTCTCGTGTGTTAAGCACCTGAGATACAAAAAAACCAAGACCAAAAGATGTGCATATACATCACTTGAAGATCATATTATCCGGCATCTATTATACACCCCAACCAAGTTGACGTTGCCATATTAATGTGGGAAAACCTAACAAATATGCACAGACTATATCGGATAGCTGTGATACCCGCAAGGAACTTTGAATTTTGGCCACACATTGGTGATGCCCGTTGGTTAACAAACTGTGTCATATTCAAGTGAACTGACCAGCGTCTGGTTGTCAAATTAAGCTGACAGGTTTGTAAATCCATTCGGTAATTTACCAACTCAATATGATCATTTCTCAGTTGAACACTAGAACCACACAGTTAGGTTCCGGTAAATGTATTCTGAATTCCTATGAGGTTGGCTGCTCATTTTCGATATGTGACAAAACGGTGTTGTCTCTGTAATCGGGTGGTGGTCATCATGAAATTAGATTTGGAATATAACTCGTGCTTTGAAACCTCTAGTCAACCACACCAATGTTTTTTTGAAAATGGTTGAATGACAATACCGATAATTGTAACGACAATGGCAATATTAATAATAAAAATTTGAATCATCAGGAGAGTGCTGGATGACGAGTCCGTGTAAAAATCGCACGGTGATTCACCGGAAGTTTTTATCGATTAAATAGGGCTAACTTTCAGAAAAGGAAAACAAGATCCGAAAGCGTGTTTTCCGTCAGTAGTAGGTTTCTCATACGGATGAATGAGAAAACTTACCCCGGAAGCACACGACCGCTCGGGTGGTCATTGTAGCTTGTTAGGTATGCGTGGCTGGGTAGGAGTGCACCGGGTACCTATACGTAACGGGCGGCAACAACCGTTAAACTGGTCATGTGCTTCCGGGGGATTGTGTCCATACATTCGTTTGCGAAACGTACTACTGAAAAACACCATTTGCCTTATTTGTTCGGGAAATATTGATGATGTGATATTTGTGGAAAGACCATGCGGACTGCCAGAGGTAAGAAAAGAAAGGAAATGGCGAGGTATTTAGGACAAGATGTAAGCAAGGTATAAATACACTCCATTCAGAGGTATTTGGGTGCAGGATAAAGATAATCCGTGGATAATTCGGCAACAATTATAAAATTGCATGCCAGTGAACTTAGTTTAACGGGACGAGCTAGATTTCGAAACTGGAGCTCACCTGCAAAATAGCTGGAGATACTGGGTGATATGGCTTGATAGTACAGGCAACGATGCATAGGCATTCTAGATGTTTGCTCTATAAATTAATTTCGAACTCTAACTTTCCCGTTTTTTTGTGTTGCTAACAAAAATCATGATAGCAGTTGCACCTCAATGACGTTACCTGGCGTGCGTCCACTTTCAGGAGAAAGGAAAGCTTGGTGGTTAACCGTGAATAAGGTGAACTCAAGTTCACCGAATCAGCGGTCGCGAAGAGTCAGGGGCAGTGTACAGTAATTGTTACTTTCTCCCTTGGTAATCGTACTGCGTTGACGACATTGCGACGTGGTCATTGTGGCCCGCCAATAAACAGGATCGTGATGGTGGATGGTTGTGTTATCGCCCGGTTCAATACCTCATGTAAATCGCCACCGTAAGTCTCAGGAACAAGCATGGCAGTTTCCTCTCACACGAATCATGAAATTACACATCAACATGTTTTCTATCCCTTACACTAACACTGTGCACTTTCAAAGTAACCGAGATCTCACCATCCTCACTAACATTTGCGGACTGAAGTGTAATATTGAATTTGTTTACCAATTTCTTCTCCACGTGTTGTGTTTTTGGCCAAAACTCCAATGTTTCTCCCATCAGACACTACCCACTCCAAATTTCTCCGTTACAGTATTCATCCTTCTTTTGTTCCCAAAGCAGATTTCCTGTTCTTATTCACCAGTTAGTTATGATTTGTCCTGTATTAATTTTTTTCCAATCGCGAATTTCAACGCATGGAGTTGAAACTCCGATTTTCACCCGTCACTCATGACTTCTGTTTATCACTTCCATAGCAGAAGAGATACTTCCATTGTTAACTTCTTATCTCTAACTGCTGAACACTTGTTTGTTAGAGGCCCCATCGACGATGTTACTATCCTGGGAGATTTCACTCTTTCTAAAGGGCATGAAGCTGAACAATCCTTTGAGATTAACAATTTATCTCAACTAACTGACCTCTTCGCACGTAAACTAGAGCGGTCTGACAACTCCCTGTCTAATCCCCATTTACTTCCTTTTTCCTTCAAGTAATTTATTTTTTTCCTTTTCGGGTCGTTAGACTACTGTTATCAATACTCTATTAAATTCATTCGTCACAACCGTCCACCCTATCTTCATGACACTTATTTCGGTGCTGCATTTCGGCCAGCAGGTGCGATTTTCGTAACTTCTTAACTCCGTGTTCCTGGGACGCTTGTTGTTTTACTTTGGACATTTCCCCATCTGTCACTCACATTACCGATATTTCTCTACAGAGCGAGAATCTATGTATTCCAGACAAATCCGAATCCCCCAAGTGATTTAATTATGCATGCGATCGTGCTGTACGCTTGAAGTGATCAGCACTTCGTCGCTAGCTGCGCACCCTCACCCTTGTCTCCCACTTCCGCTTTGTGCAAGCTAAGAAGAAGTGCTACTCAATTACACAGTTAAAGAGAGCTTCGTCCAATCCCAAGTCGAACGCCTACTTTCATCCCTAACTGATCACCGAAAATCTCGGTCACTTGTTGAAGCAGTCTGCCGCAATTTTTGCCCTTCCAATTTCTGTTCCGTTTGTAAGTACTCCGGTGATCTTGTCTATGAAATACACAAGAAAGCTCAGGTTTTGACTTCCCGGTTTCCTTCTATTTCAATTTTGCCTAATTATCATACACCTCTGGCTTCTGTCTTTCCCGCCGTTCCCTTGTATCTATTTCGAATTAACACTGGGAAGATGGGCCAAGCGCCGCCCTTCCTACACGCGCCCATACTATCAGACCCGGACAGTATTTCTCTCACTGTCCTTAAAATGTGCCCCTGAGTTGGCTCTCCTGTTACGTTACCTCTTCCGTTTTTTTACCTTTCCGACGCTTTGGAAAAACGCTGTTATATATATATATATATATATATATATATTCTGGTGAACACCAAGTTTTGTCATAAAAAGCGACATCGGTGCACCTGGCACCTTTCGCCTTAACAATGTTGGACTCAGATTGACCACATTGTCGTCGATCACCGATGGTGGGGGTTGCCCATGATTCTGGTCTACGGCCGTGTACTAAGGTCATGTTTTGGTACGCGCACGTATTTCTTTACCTCTAGTCAGTGGTCACACCAGCACGCAAACCACGCATCTTGCACAGCTGATTCTAGACGAGAATTACCGACTCCAGCTCCGATTGGAAGTTTCAACGCGGTTGTCGCCTCAGCAAAACGCCGTGCGAATCAGAAACGAGGTTGTTGCGACCGGAAGATGTGCGAAGACTTTCGGTGTTTGAACACCAGTTTCTCCGTATTATTGGTGAGATATGGTGAAAGAAGTGTGCGAGTAACTCAGAGGTTGGACGTAAGGTACAACGTCCTAGGATTCTGCCTTTAGAATGGGCACTGAATGTGATTAGATCAAGGTGGTAGGGCCAAGCTTTGCGTTGTTTTCATTTTTCAACTGGCTCATAAAATATCAGTAATGTAAAACGGTGGGATGTACGATCATTCAGGACCTCGGTACTCCATACTACTTAAAGTAATGTGAGCACATCATTTAGCGTTAACTGTCACTAACAAGACGTGCTGTAAGAAATACATTTCTCTAGTTACAGTTGGAATTCAGAGGAACAATAAATTGTGTTCCAGTAATAGTAGAGACGATTTACCTGCAAGGTGTGGTATCAAGGACTATCCTGTCCATGGAAACCACCAAATTGCTTTCTAGTCTGGCTTGCCATGAATCGTCAGACCCAGTGAAGCTGCACTGGGCTCGAACTCCAGATGGATGATCCTGGATTGATAACAGCTAACCTACAGGTTAACCGTGGTGACAACGAACGTTTTTGATTCACGTCAACATCAAAACTTTGTACAGAGAGGTTCATCCTAATGGGAATCAGATCTTTTGAGAGTGAGAGATTATTACCGTTTGCATTCGATAAAGAGGAAGCACTATATCACGTGAAACGCTTCAGTTCCGGTCCGGAGAAATTACGGATTGACATAGGAGGTTCGTGGTCATTCGCATTAACTTTTTGAGAAACAGTTACGGGATTAGGTGAAACATGCACTCCTTGGTTCTATTGTTCCCCATGGCAGGCCCATCGTCTATACTGAATTACTTTATGATGTGTGGTTTATGGATAGTCTCTACATCTTCCACGCACAAACCTCAGGTCACCCAGTCAGACTCGAGTTTCCCTCTCATTAGAGCTCATAAGTCCTGCATACGCCCCAACTCCACTCAGGGTTTGAACCCGGGCTTTCCAACTGGAAGGCATGTGTTAACACTACGCCGTGGAGAAGATCTGATTTGGTGGGAAGGATTCGACTGGAGTTAATGAGGTATGTGTCATCTCTCCCTTCGAGGCTGTCGGGCATTGCTAGGTGTTATTAAGGAAGACATCCGAACAAACCTAACTCCGTAATCCGGGTTAGCCTGGACGGGAGCTGGTAGCGCAAGGTAGCGCAGGCCTCACAGTGAAAAAGCCTGGGTTCAAACCTTAGGGGCGATGGAAGATGTGCATCGCTGATGAGATCTAATGAAAGCAAAACTCAATTCTTGTGCTGCCCGAGTGTATGATTGACCGGATGACCTGAGGACTGTGCCTGAAAGGTGAAGTTCAGTAGGGTGTCAGTCGAGGCGAGGAAGCACCAATCCCACACAATACTCACAAGCAACTGTGAGCTTTGGGTAAAAAATCCCAGCAGAGTTTAATTTTATTGAGTTCGCACTCCTGTGTTGTTTGTAGGGTATAGTCACTGTATGGGCAAGACATCATTATTAGCACTAAAGCGATGGAAAGGGGAGTTGGAACATTGGTTTCAAAATCGGAATAAAATCTGGGGAAAGAAAGAAGACAGTTGTGAGACCACCACGTTACATGCGCAAGGAACATGAAGGAACGAGGAGGAAGAAGCGTCGGAGGCTTTTTGTGGGTTAATTCGTCGAAAGTGACTCATTTTGTCGGTCAGGAAATCATCAGTCATCATCGTGGTCAACGAAAAACCCTAATGAAGAGACATTTCACGAAGGACTGCCAGCTGGTGCCCCAATTAAGTCAGAAAGTTCGACGAGTAATGAGTCCACTCGGTCCACGTCTTGCCTGTTCCACTCATCTCTGTTGGAAGACGAATCTGTGGTATAAAATGTTTGGGTGTGTTCGTCGGTGTCTCTATGGCAGGACAAACCGGACAACTGCAATCTCTCCCGGTGGCTGTAAAGTGAAAAGAAGGCTCGATTTGGTTCAGAAACAGAACGCGATAAAACACACCTATGAGTGTTTTTGGTTTGCCCAAAACATGTGTACGATCCTTTAGTAATTTCTCCGGTTACTCTCAGCCCCGGCCTACGTTCCAACGGCACTGTAACGGACACTAGTCTGTTGGCATGGCAACAACGATAACATGCACAAGCACAATTTGGACGAGGACGACGACAACGAGGACGGCGTCAATGTCTATGTAGAAGAGCCAAAAGAATGCTACCAATGCTGACGCGAATACTATGGTGCTCCATTTCTTTTAGTGAAGGTGATGATAACTATATGAAACCGAAAGACGGATTATGCACTTGTACCTGTGTGTGTGTGTGTGTGTGCAGTCTTTCTTTGAATACCCACGTATAAATGGGCACTGACTCAGTCAGACCGCGTGTGTTTGAACACCTATGCGAGCAGCAATGAAAGTCCCATGTCTTCTTGAATGAACGACGCGTTATAAGCAAGCAGACATTTGTACACACGGTCGCCCATAACCTCATAACGGCAGTGACGACCACAAACGAAAAATTTATGTTTCCTCCGTTTAACCACAGTCTTTGGAACACACAAACAAAACATCTGTCCCATTCACAAGTCATTAACATTTGAGCTGAAGCATCGGAGTTAGACTGAAGAGGAGGTAGGCCGGGCAC
Organism: Fasciolopsis buskii; assembly: GCA_008360955.1. Lineage (NCBI taxonomy): Eukaryota > Metazoa > Platyhelminthes > Trematoda > Plagiorchiida > Fasciolidae > Fasciolopsis > Fasciolopsis buskii. The sequence continues at coordinate 88,175 of LUCM01009185.1, forward strand.
AAAGGAATAGCAAACTTTTCCTAGTTAGAATATAGCAGACCGAGATTCGATTACCCGAACTGTATGACTGGATGCATAGAAGACATCAGTGATGCACTTTAGTGTGCGCTCGTGTCTGTATGCAACAGATGAAGAATCTGGGGGAGGGAGGAAACTAACTTACATGATCGTGAATAATTATGGCCCCACGTGAGTGCATAAGTGTATATGCTTATGGGCATTCGATATTCCGTTTTGGCAAGTGCGAGTGTGGAACACAAGGCTTCCAATCCGGTCGGTTAGTTCCCATTGATAATCTCCTCAACCGCATTCTAGCCACTCGCGGACGAACAGAACCTAATGCGACGTTCAGTATTTGGATCTGAGCATTAAATAAGGGAACCTGGACAACGGGTTACTCTCATTCGGTTGACTCTAACGATGATGACCTACCGCCCAACGGAGTCCTTAGTGGCCGAAGCGACGGGGAAAGCAGGACATAAGGAGGCATAACGTTGAAACAAGACGCAGGTGACATGCTGGATAAACAATTACAGAGCTCCGTACAAGTAAAGGCTCAGTGACTAACGTGCGTGTTTCTGCACCAAGCCCATTTGTGAGTGGGATAATCCGCGTTCGGTGGGCTTCCGTCAACCAGTCGGACTAATTCGGTTTATTTCCACAAACCAGACTGGTCTTCAGCTGTTGCCCTTTTCATGACAGTAACTAAAATACTATAACGAGATTTCACTTAAAATGTTCAAACCAAGTTGAGGCATTTGTCAGATACCCGAAATAAAACGAAACAATAACGATCAAAAAGTCCTTACTCAGTATGTTAGACACACTGAAACCTATCCAGTGTTTGGTGACTGTAGGATGCAGTAAGCGGAAAGTAATTTAACTTATTTTGATGAGATTGACACGGGCCTTGATTGAGAAACTGAAAGTGATATCTACAGACTGATTAAATCACTAATGTCTTGTTTCCAACTGGAATTCGTAGTCAATCACGCTGTAGACAGTGGAGTAAATTGCGGGTAGATTAACCAACTATATGAACAAAAAATTCATGCTGCTTGTAAAGAGGAATTCAAGATAGTTGGTATGTTTGCGTTCGCATGCGGTATACAAGAAACATGAATCATTCTAGATCCATTCGGTCCGGTTCTTGATTCCTGCAAACTGTGAAGCTTTAAAAAAACGGTCATCATTCACGCAAACAAGAGAATAGCACCATTCTTTTGCTACACAGACAAAATCAGGTAAATAAAACACTGCATGGGCTGCCATTAAGGGAGGATCAGGGAACAAGTTCAGATTAGGAGGGGGATACGCGTAAAACGGAAGCCTCCCGGCAGTTCCCCAGCTTTCTAATAAGAAAACAAGAAAGGCCATTCACCATTTGTTTTATTGATAGTTGAGAGATACCAATTCTAACTTTTCAGACTGACGTAACCACCAGGCAGTGGCTTCCTTCTTTTACAGTGAGACACATACCCATGGAGTCTACTATTTCTATGGAAAGGTAGGGTGGAATTTATTAGGATTGATGTAATCTGTATTCAACTCCTCCGTTAACCGTGGTGGTCGTGGTCATGGAGCGGTAGACAAACAAATGAAATTAGGAGGAGCGGACTCCGATTGTTTATCATCCTCAGAGAATCGTCTTCTACCAGTCGATTATAACTACCAACAAAACAGCAGCAGCATTTCCAGCAATAATATTGTTATCCGCACCACCACTCCTTGGGAATGTAAGGAGCAGGAAGACAAGTACGTGATTGATGGCCTATTTGGAAACATCCTTATTGTGAGACACTAAAGGGAAATGAAGATTGCACGGCCAGTGAACCGGGTTTGGTCGGCAAGCTTTTCAATATTGTGTTCCCCCTGACCGATTGCTTCGTCAACTGTGTGTCTAGACATTCGCAAGTAATATCGGTTTGTGCACCCCATTGGTCCACTATAGCATCCCACTTGATTATTTCCAATACACTGCATCTCAACCCCCCCTCACCCTCCACAATCATAAACTTGCCTTGCTCCGCCCCTGAATAAACGAACGAATACATGTAACTCAGGCAGTTATTGTCCCGAAGTTAAACTGGTACCAGATTGTCGGGGTCAACCGCCGTCTGAGAAACGTCAGAATTCCTCTAAGGGAATGAGAGATAGTCGGGAGGATAGGACATACTATCAAATCCGATTTCCCATTGGGAAGTTTATTTTGCGAAGGATTCGAGAGTGGTTCTTTATCAGGCCTTGTGAGGCGTGTGGGAGAAAGCTTACATCTATTGCAGACCTGATTGCTTGCACCGGTGTGTTGTTCGAAACTCTCACATCAGAAGATAATTCTTCTTACGTGGTGGTCATTTTCAACGATTCAGGTCAAGAGAGATTAGAGAAATTCGCTGGTCGCAATTTCACGAAAAAGAGGTCCTATGCATGCTCAGACGAAATGAAACTCTGATTAATAGTTGTTCGTAGGTGCCCCATTTAATAACACTTGTTTGAAAATAATGTTAATTACACTGGAGGGTGCAAGCAAAGCCTCGGTGTTATCAAACAGATTTAGGTTTTAGTGACACACCGAATCCAAGGATCGTTCTCCTCATGTTACTATGAACAGGATAACAATTTCAGGTAGTGACAAAGTATGGATCATCATTCAAATGAGAAATTGGGCTTTTATACAGTATATAGACTCATTAATATCATTATTCTTATCGCTTAGTGTTAAACGGCGGGGCAAGCTCCGTTGATAGCTGCCGATTTTCAGTGTTAAACGTTGCCAGAGAAAGAATGAATAACAAGGTGAACGTGGAGTGGACCTAGAGATGCGAATTATGATCCAGCTATACAAACTCCCGTTTCTCAATTACTCCGTCTCGGCAGAAAGTAACAGCACGACCGACACTGTTCATTATTCGTTGCAATATCCTTTCGCTTCTACGACTAACTGGCCGGTGGATCTTCCGGATCCCAACCATGGAGACTTAAGTTCGCCGTACATTCTCTCGCTCTCCGCTGTTACGTCGTCTGCTGACCTCCATGTGGCATTTCAACTCCGTGAGAGGAACGGGAAGCATCGCACGGTAAGGTAGACGTGTGTTTTTCATGCGCAACACCCCTCTCATTTGACAGCGTGCTCTCTAAGTCGGCACTCAGCACCAAATGCTCGGGTTCTAACGTTAGCATTCCTCACACGGCCGTTCCAACCAATCATAGTGCCACTACCCAAACATGGATGACTGGAAACGTCAGTGGCGAACACCTTCAGCATTCAAACTTCTAACCGCACAACAAAACTTAGGGCAAGGCTGCACAACACACGCGATCTTTCAGCTTCGGCGAAATATCAGACAGGTGAGTAAGTGCTTGGATCCAACGTTCGCCGCTCCAGTCTTGGATACAGATGTGCTCACTATCCTTAGCCAAGCAGTTATGGAGGTACATAAAACGGTAAACAATCATTACTTCTACTCCATCGAGTTTCGTGACCGGAACTACTAACCTTCAGTCTTGAAACACCACTTTACACTTTGAAGATGCAAAGCACATGCCAAATAAAGCTACATCCTCGTGAGTTTGCTTAGTGGACACAGAATTATGCAATTACACAAGATCGTTGTCGTCATCTAGTTTTTCACCACTCGTCATTTAGACCCGCACACTTTGGAGACCTCGTAAAACATCCTCCATCATCTCGTTGATGACGAGATTCAACAACGATGAAAAAGAAACGCTCTTTTCGGACACCGCTCATTGGTAGTTAACCGTGGATCCTTAAGCGACCATTGGTATGCGACTACAGCACTCGTATCACTTTCACGAACTTCTCTGGCATACCCTTCCGGTGAACTGTATTGAATAGTGCTAGTCGGCCGACCAAATCAAAGGCGCCTTTCAAATAGAGGAAAACCATGAGTGTCTGACTCCGAAGGGTGCGGGGATTTGCAATTAGCCAGCGAATGATAAAATTCCGGTCGACACCACCTCGACCAGAGCGAAATCTGGCCCGATTTTTGTGGACCTTGCTCCCGTGAATTGGCGCCCCTCGGCGCAGAAAGATCGCAGCTAAAATTCTAACAACTATCGGAATTAAACCGATCATATGATGACCACCACATTCATTACATGTTCTCATCCTGTAGATAGGTATATTCAATGACTCATCCCACGAAAACGGAATACAAATGTCACCGAACAATGGAGTAAGAAAATTTGTCAAGGCATTTTCACCCAGTTCGAATGGAACCGGGGAATGTTTACCGGAGCCGGCCAATTTTACACGCTTCAACAGTTGAGTGCCCAGCTCTGCTTCCAGTTACATTGGGGATTCAAGAAACACCTCCCAAGGATTCGTTATTGAAGTCAGTGTGACGAAAGTAGCGCGTGGCCCAGTAAAATGTGCCTTGAAGTATTCAGCCTAATGGTTGGGCCTTTGCAGTCTGATGTGAATACCGAAGCTCACTGTCTACCGATGTCTCGGATGAGCTTAAGCAGTCCTTGACTACTCCCTGAAGCAGCTGTTGATTCCATTTCTTCGGCTATCCTAACCCGCCAGTTTTCAAAATTTTTCTCGACGTTGTAAATGCCATCTTATCTTATTCACCTTCTTACAATTCGAGGGCTGTCATTTTTGCTCTATCAAATCCAACGAATCGTGAGAGAGTCAATGCTGATGAAGGACATTAGATCTAGGACCGAAGGCGCAACGTGCTACCAGGTAGATCGGCTGCTTGATTTGCTCCCACCGTTCAACTACATTGCTGTTCTTCGGATTTCTTAGCTTAACGGATAGTTTCTGTTTGTAACTGGTGTGAATATCCGGTTCAGGCGAACGTTATGCAGGCAACTGGGTTTGCGATCTACGTTGGTGATTATTGCGCTGAAAATCGCATTAGAAATAATGCGTTGGCCGAATGGTTGTACATGGACCAGTACGACATACAGTCCTAGGCAGAACCGTGCCAACGGTAACTCACTGCAACATGACTGATCCGACGCAGAGTACCCGTGGGTTTAAAGTACCATGTGGCTGTGTAACGCTCAACTGTAT
>LUCM01009186.1:0-36533 GCA_008360955.1 Fasciolopsis buskii
AGAATAGAAGAAGTGACGTGGCGGTCAGGCTATGGCCTGTCGTAGAGGTATGAAGAAGTTAACTTCTGCTTTGTCCTCGGTTGATGCTTTCCGCTCAAGAGGTCAGAATTATTGTTGGTTGGAGACGCTGAGAAATGAGACTCAATCGAGGTCAGTGGAGCGAATTTAGTTTGGCCTGTCCCTGTGACTCATTTCCCCTAAAAATAATCCGACCACCTAAAAAATTCACCAAACGTTTATGGTGAGAACAGAAAAAATGGTTAGGTTCTTAAGGTTTATTATTTATTCGCCCCGTGTTTATCTCCATTTTGCAGTCCCATTTATACGCTGTCGCGTTGGCACCATACTTGTTGTTTCAAAGCTAGAGTAAAATTATAAATATATATATATCAAAATAAACCGATTAGTTCATTTTAGTTTGGATTGTTTTAATTGATGAACGATTTGCTGCTTGTGATCATCTTTGGTCCAATTATTTACCAGGCTCCGCTTGTCTACTGTATGCTGGTCTTGCGCAATGCATGTCTTTTCCATTCACCTGACCTAATTTCAACGTGTTCTATTTCCGAACATCTGCGTACGGAATATCACCCTTGCACCGTACGTTTTTACCTATTTACCGACGGAAGATTGTTGGTGAAGTGACTTGTCTCGTCAAGAGTTTGCCTATACTATTCACCGCCAATAACTGTTATTTTTATTGACATTTTACACCACTTCTTTCACCAGTGCATGTGATCTTTGGTATATGCAACGATGTTGAAATCTCCTGGAATCGAATAAAGCCATTTTCAAAATGGAAGTAGTAGTGCAGTGGTGGAAAACTGTTGACGAGATAAGGTAGTCCCAAAAGTAGCTTTCAGCAGTAAATGGTTAAAAAGTACTACGCAGGTTAGAGAAGTACTGGCATTCGGCGACAACATACAACGGCGCACAAACTGCTTAGGAAGCGGCAAGGACCTCAAGTGTAAATCGTGAAAAATTAGGAACGTTATGTCAAGGAATATAATTCAGTTTCCAGTCCTCTTGTTAATCGTGCTGAAATACCCGATTCCAGACGAGTCTTTTGGTGCAAGGATCCTGCTGACTTGCTTTTGAGATATAGCAAACTCGGTAGAAACTCAATCGAGTTTGGAACGACTTGATAACAAAACTGCTTGTGTTCCGGCTCCATTCTGCTCCCTTATCGAGAATTCCTTATCTCCCTATCAGGCAAACTATCTTTTGTGTAGGCGAGGTCCTACCTCAACTATTTGCTGTAAATAGTGGTGCTATTTAGGATTTCAAACTTGTGCCCATCCTTTTTGTTCTATTTATTAAAGATCCTCAAGCCTAAACCTCCATTCACTTCACTGGAATAGAGATGGTGATACTTTCCATTGCTACTCTCCTTACGCTATGACTCGCCAGTCTGCCATTAACATCGATAAAGACTGCACTTATTTCGGCGGATCACTTGCCTTTAACCGAGAGCTGATCTGTCGCTAAAGTTAAACCAATCAGTTCTGCTTCAGTGCATCGAAAATCACCCTCATTTCTGACTTGAGCCTCCTTTGCGCTACGGGATCGCCTTTATCACCGGGCTTATGCGTAGGGTATTCGCTTTGTTCGTCTGTCTCTCTTACTGCTCGCAAAGTTTCTTTGCTACTTCGCACTAGACGCTCAAATCCTCCCACCATTTGCGTGCTTTGGTCTCAGGTATGGTGGAGTTTTATGCATTACTCGTTCTCTTCCTGATTGGGTTCAACGAGAGGCTATTCATCAACGACTTTGTCCTAATCTCCACTGCCTAATCAGCTGGAACTCAGCGAGCAGCCGCTTCACTATTTCCTTTCCATCGTTATTATTTCGACTTCTGTCCCTCGGAGTTCGCTTCAGCCATCTCCCTTCTCAAAACTTCTTCGCGTTCACCTGATGTGAAGATGACCAATCACAACTATTAGGTCTTCGTCCAGAAATTTAAAAGATTTCGTACAAGGGTCCGGTCTCCGCTCTCCATCATTTTGCCTCAAAATGCTTCGACATGGTCGGGGGCGGTTGCCTCAGGCTCCGACTCGGCTACTCCCCCTTAAAGACTCTCGAAATGCCCTCAAATAACTGTGAGTCTCAAACAGCTTTTGCTGAGGGAATTCTGCACGTTTCCTTTTAGTGATGTGGATGTTCCGACTAAATTGTGAGGGGGGAGGCGAATGCCCGGTGCTCTGCACCGAGTCCACTGACCTTTGGAAGTCAGTCGGTTAGATGGCTAGACCCTGGTTCCAGGCCAACCAGGGGGGGCATGCGACACTATGCTCATCGGGACCTGTGGCGAAGGGGGTGTGGTGGGAGACCCAAGATGTTTAGCCCATTCGTAGGACGTACAAACTGAGCAATAAGTCACCGATCCTTAGTGGTTTACGTGACCTTCAGATCGTCTGTTTTACTGCCTTGTGAGTAAGATCATTTCGTCAAACGCTCGGGTTGAGTCCTCTCCGAATAGTATCCAGCCCATGGTTTCGATGGGACATTATCTGTGGTCGGATTTGCGCAAAATATATTTATGTTTTCAAACAAAAGGATTTCTCTGCTTTCAAAAGCAAAGTCAACAAACTTGATCTCACCTGAACGCCCCTCTCGAACATTCCGTTTACACTGTCCTTTATTTGCAAACTAAAATTAACTAGGCGGATCTGAGATTGTACCAACTCTATTTTACCCTTCAGCAACTTCGGTTTGCGCAACAAGCAACTTTGTACCAACGTATTCAGATTTGCCTTTCTCCGAAGCAGTTCCAAATAGTATTTAAAAAACACCTGTGAGGTCATGGTTCACACGATCTATGGAGAAGTAAAAACATCTCGAATGCACCGACACCACTGACTGGGGTATTGGACCATATAGCCTGAGGGTCGCGTCAACTCCAGACTGGTCATCTAACTCGATCCATTGAGAACAATCCACTGATTAAGGTTTCGATATCTTTTCGCCATTGCAGCGCTTTATTCTGTTTTGTTATCGAGTAACCACCAATTCTGTGACATGTTTGATGGATGTCAGCACTACAATGCATGCCTCCCATAACGGCTGGGGCCCGCTGAACGATTGGACCGGTGATCATGATTCTGAAATTTGGAGTGTCATGTAATCACATAAAGGCTTATTCCTAACTGATAAATCTAATAAAACCTCCAATTTTGGTTTGCAGTCATCTGATTAAGTTTCTGAAGTCCACTGCCGTCTCCACACAGTTTACCAAATTTACGCGATTGACTGACCAATAGCTTGAGGCTTCTTCCAACTATCACCTGCATTAAAAGTTGTGTACACGCGTAACATATGTCCCAGTCAGCGTAACTTACTCAAATTCAATGCCCATTCGACAGACCGAGCTCCAGGACAAAATACCCTAAGTCACCCTTTCGAGATACCAAGATAATCTTCCCATCACATTCGACCTATACAGAAAACATCGGTGTCCAGACACAAGCAGTCCCAGCATATCCCCTGTACGAAACGGCCACGCTTTTGAGCCATATTACAGGACAGATCTTACTTCCGGATTGTAAACCCCATCTTTAATCGACAAGTAAGCCACAAAAATGTCTGAAATCGGTTAATGATCGAGCTTTCTGTATGCACCAATACATTTCATTCCATATACAACTATCATATGATGCGTAGTTTCCCAAGCAAAAAGAATTACTTGTTTCAATCAACTCTTTCCGCCAAGGGTAAAATTTAGATTCAAGAGAATCCAGTCGTGCAAGAGTAATTCACACTTCGAAGTCGCAAAACGCCGTCGTTCAGAAGGTCGGGGAATACCTGCAACCTACCCGGGTCGTCACTAACAAACACAGCATAGTTTGCAGATTCCAAGTCAGATAATTTACGGCCTGGCCAAACATCAATACGATTATCCCCAAGTGGTGATAAGGGTGCTTCCACTATCCTTTCAGTTACAGAGTTGAAGAGGAAGGTTGACAGCAAGCAATTCTGGCAGACACCACTTCAAGTGATGAACTCCGTTCAAAGGTCACCACAAGCACGGACTCCGTTCCGGCTGTTCGCATACAATGGGTAATGAAGATAAACCTCACTGCCACAATCCTTAATGAAAAGCAGCGCCAAAGGATTGACCATTTATCACATCATGAAATACAGACAGGCCCCAGAAACAAACTAAGCGGATGTAATCATCATCATCATCATCATCATCATCATCATCATCATCGTTCACTGTTAAACAGCAAGGCTAGCCTCACTGACTCTCTCAATGGAATTGACTGTCTCGTGACACAGTGTCATCCTAGGTTTTCTCGCCACACCAGCACTATCATAACCAATTTATACATTGATCCTTATAGCTCACAACAAAATATCGCATCTTTTGCGACTCTTCAAGTGTTTATTATTCCTCTTCTTGAGGATAATCTGCGTATTATTGCGGGTGACTTTAATCTGGAAACTAACTTACTTACTGTGTTTGATTTGACTGACCTCTGAGTTTCTCCCACCAAAGGCGATTCGATTTTAGATAGAATTATCACCAACCACCTGATTTATTTTACCTGGAACCGCGTGCTTCAATTTCAAGTAACGATCATTTTCTGCCTCTGTTAAGGCCCAAGATATACTCTAGTTCAGCTTTCCATTCCTTCAGGCGAACAAACCAAATCCAAGTTTGCCTCCGTAACTTTTCACACAGTAACCCTGTCCGTCTTTAGAATCCCTTTCACTCGCACCTACCTGTGTCTCTTTTGAACCCCTGCTCAATGACAATGTTAAACATTTCACAGAGACGGCCAACTCTTCAAAAACACTATTTGTCTCAAATGGCCATATCTCCATCCAGAAACTGAAATCTCTAAGAAGACGCAAGGAGCACTTCTAAAAAGCCCGTAATAACTCAAGCCTGCGGTATATTTCTAACCTAATAAAAGGTTAAACCAAACACATCAACACTAAATTTTCCAGCCATCTTCTGAGTGGAAACAACAATCGACTGTTGTGTAGGAAAAAAAGAAACAAGAGAAAACTTCCACCGATGCTGACAGTATCAATCGTGCTTTTATTCATCCGTCTACTTATACCCCGACCATATATGGACAGCGTGGTGATATGACAGCTGCAAATTTTTTCTACAGACGATGTGCTCGACCTTCTCCGCACCACTAAAATTACCACAGAGGTTGGTCCTGACAGTCTGTCTTCAGCTCTTTTAAGGCATGGTGCTGTGGCTTTGACCGATACATTCACTTCCCTGATTAACTCATCATTAATCTCGTCTCCCTTCCCTGACTGTTGGAGACCGATCACTAATATTCCCATTCCAAAATCTACCAATTCTACTGCTTTGGCAAAACGTTCTCGCCCCATCATCTTGACATCTTGTTTTAAACTGACGAAGCGTGCTTTAGTTAAACGCCTGCCTTCTGTTTATCCTCCGGATGACCTCTTTCAATTTGCCTATAAATCTAACAGGTCACTTTGCAGGCTGTCGCCTCCCCCATTCACCACTTTTGTAAGTCCTTAAACGCATCAGCGAAATCTGTGCGTTGCGCCTTCCTGGACCATTCGTCGGCATTTGACTCAGTCTCACGGTCTCTTCTACTTCACAAACTGGAAACATTTGGTTGTTCCAGTTCTTTATTAGCATGGCCGTCTGATTACTTTACTAACCGAACCTAGTGCACACTAATGGACGGTAAAAATTCAAAGCCGTGGATTAACGGATCATTTGTGCTACAGGGTGCTATTCTTTCACCGTTTCTCTTCTCTACTTACATCAACGACTTATCAGCTAGTTCCCCCTATCATCTGGTTAAGTATACTGGTGATTTCGTCCTTTCTCATGCCGGTTTGAACAACGATGATTTCCAAAGTTTTTCCAACAACTTATGCTCTACCTACGATTTCTCTGCATGAGCCGATTTAAATCTCAATACATCTTAATGTTTCGGATGTCTGTTCTCTCTCCCTCGGTCGGCCTACCCATCCGAAACCTTTTCCATCAACTCAAAATCTATTACCACGGTTGATTCTGTGAAATATCTAGGAGTTTCTATTGAAAAACTTTGAAGTGGACTTCTCACAGTTCTACCTGAATAAAGAATCTCCGACGACTATTTCAAATCAGGAAGCTTCGACACTACAAGGTGAGACAAAGCACCATCTCCCGATTTGTATACCAATATGTTTTTCCAATCCTTCTTTACTGTTCTCCAGTTATATTTCCAGATTTACTTTAAGTTTCTTCGCCGGGGGCTACCAGTTATTAGCCATGTGTCCTTCGTACCACTAACTGAACTGTCCCCTAGTCTATGTGATCAACACTTATCAACATGTGAAAAATTTGCTCACAAAATTCTTTCAGATCCCATGCATCCTCTGCTCAACGGTCTTTCAAAGTGTCACTCTCGTATTTCTACACAGTCCACTTTTCTTTCCATACCGTCCAGAATTAATATCTATAGGAACTCCATTGTCCCATATTTAGCGCGAATCCCGACGAACCGTGAACGGGTATCAGCTGAATTCCTGAGCCAACTGTCATAATGTGCTGTGATTATTCCTGGATGAGTTTTTTGTTTTACGAGGCGATTAGTGCATTTTTTTCCTTTTTCATTTTCACCCTCACATTTTTGACTGAAATGTGACATTATTGATTGCACGCAAAAGTCTATGCAATACAGCACAGTCATTTCGAATGAACTCGATAGTTCACCGTATACCATCACGTGACCATAGGCATGCGAGTACAATGCTCGCAACAGGTTTACGAACTTTTCTGGCGTACCACTCCGGTGGAGAGTACTGAACAGTGCTGTCCGGTCCACTGAATCGAACGCACCTTTCAAGTGGAGAATGACTACGATCTTAGGACGGCGGTATGTGTGGCGCGTTTCTAGCATTTGGCGAAGAGTCGATGCAATCTCGATGTACAAAATTTACATGGTAGCTGAGTGAACTGAACAAACATTATTCCACAAGGGTAATGGAAGAGCTGGATAGCCTCGGAGACCCATGCCACAACTAAGGAGGAGAAGGATTGACGACTATGAAGCTTGAAAGGGTATGGTTCTAATAGATCTGTCGGATGTGGTAACCAACTGATTAAACAACTGTGAATTACCACATACCAAGTCCGAGCACTGAGTACAATAGAGTAGCTAATATCAGCTTTCATCAGGCGTAATTGTACTTAGTTTTTCCGAGGTCATCAACAGGTATCAAATAACCGATGTGAATCCTGTGATGGAGAATCGGAGACACAAGGTAAGTGAACCGGTGCGAACACAAAAATTCCCAACCAATTTAAGTTCTGTGACATACAGACAATGTGTACGGAAACATCGAAACTACTTGGTCAATTGTACGCTCCACACTGTTTACTATTCACTCCGGCCCAAGTGCCAGAATGGTGTGAAAACCGTGGTTATTTACAGCGGGAGAGCCTTTTCTGAACGAAAATGGTAACAGAAACCGAATATCTTCAATAGACGTGTTGTGCGCAGGTCAGACTGAATTTTGCCCAAAAAGACAAAGGAGTGGACAGCTCTGCTTGTACTGAGGTCAGAAAAATATTCGACCTTGGTGCAACTAAATTTCAGTGCCATCTTATTGTTCAAACGACATGCGGTTGAGGAATATTCGAACAGCGATTCATTAGGTACGTGCATTCCCGTATCCGGAACGTAAGGTAAGTGTGAACAACGCATTTCGTTTCGTACCTACAAAAACCACATATAATTGGACTTAAAAAGTTCTACTTTGGAACTAGGTTGCACCAAGTCCGAATACGTTTGCCCTTATTCTGGAAAGTTGCGATATGAGGGCAAAATATAAAATACAATGCATTGCAAATTGAGGTTAAAAAATAGTACGCAAGATTATCACTCAGCTTTTTAGCTTCGAATCGCTTCAAATCGCTTCAAATCTCCACAAAACATCCCAATACGAGTAAGTGAAAAATTCAAATTTCGGCTTCTCAGATTTAACAAATGCGGAACAGAACAAAATATGAGAAGTCCCTGAGGCAATCAGATTACGAAATGTTCGTTGGTGGATGTCGTGTACTGGTGCACATTGAGTGGGTAACTAATGATTCCTGAGTGAAATGTTCGATCTGACCTCGTAGTTCAGCTGGCAGAGACTGTGATTTCAGATACTATCAGGGGTACGAACTTTAAAATCTATTCCTTGGCGTTATCAGATCAAAACATTCTTACTACGTACATAAACTGAGAAAATACTTTCAACCTACAGAAGAGACTTAGCGGACAGATACGTCGCGTTTCCGGACTTCCTGTTTGCAGTTAGATTTCCTTTTCAAAACTCAATAAAAAAACTAGTCCCTTGGATTCTTGCATTAAGATGCGGCTCGTGTCAGTGCCAGCGTCATTCTCATGGACATCCTAAAGCGTAAAGCATTAAGGAGAGACCTACTGACCGCTACCTTTCTCGCCATGTGACATTAAGAGGCAGAAAGAATAAATACACAACGTGAACAGGAAACGGACCTACAGGAATAGAGAAAAAAAGGCATGCCGCAGTAAAGAACACAATAAATACAGTCTAACTGTATCAATAAACATCAGTTAATTATCATGGTTCGACAAAATTGATAACGCAATCGCCACTGCCCACGATTCGGCATATCCAAGCCGCTGGTTGGAAGATCATTTGAACTCCAATCACGGAGAGGCAAGGGACCCAGTTTCAAGATGCATTTTCTCATTCCTCTCCGTCACGTAATCTGTTGACCCCATGTGACTTCGTCCACACCACAGGATGATATGAGAGGAAAACACCACGAAACGGTAGACGGAACTGCCGTGCGCAACACGTACCCCTACCGTCGAAGGCCACTAAGCTCGATACATTGTGACAGAATATCATCAGAAAAAGCTCTTAATCCTCGCAATGATTAGCCTTACTACGTAAACATCAATATTCGGAAAACTCAAAGAGACGAACACCATCTGACGCCGCGGTGCAATGCATACGACCTTTCAACTTCAGCGAAATATCAGATCGGCGCCATAATTACTTCAATTACATCAATTAATCCAGTAAAAGCGGTTGTTCGCATAAAGAACCAACTATTCAGATAAAAAACGAACAGTATGAGGTCGACTCCAAAATAATAAGCTGAACGGCTATATGGAAGAAGAAAGATTTTGAAAGCGACAATGCCAATGACTGTGGCAATAAGTCATACAACCTAGTGACTCCAAACATCGTTTGGCTGGACTTCGCGGAACCGAAATCCATAGTCTACCTACGTCTATACCATTCTGTCCGCCGAGTAAAGTTCCAACACTCTGCCATAACACGCAACCGCAAAAAAAAGAAAGAAACCACCTTTGCCCTATTTTGACTCGGTGCCCGTTATAAGGGTGCAAAGCATATACCATCACGAAGAAATTAAACCTTGACAGGGAGTGAAGACTTGCGTGCCTCGACCCAGCGAGCTAGACAGGATTGCTTATCTCAAGCCGAAGCTTCAATCATGCCTGGAAAGTCAGTGGGTAGAGGCCTGACAAAGTAGTCATCTGATACTACCCACTGGGGGTTAATCTAAGTTAGCAGCTCAGTCGGAAAAACAAAAGGATGAATAATTGATCCAAGTAGACGGGCTCCCACTCAGCTATTCCCCGCTGCCTTACGGTCAGGTTCTTGTGAGAATGGAAGACTGATTGATCCAAGTAGATGGGCTTCCATTCAGCTAAACCCAGCTGCCTTGTGGTCACGTTCTTGTGAGAACCAAAAGCCTTTGGTTGAGAACCCTAATCGTTCTTCTGCTTAGCGGCTGGACTCCCTAGCAGTACCCGTCCACCAATCCCCATGAGTTATACGCCTACAAATAATTCCATACTGCATCGGTCGTCGCGCAGGATAATCAGGACTGCGCTGCTCATTGCATCGAGCGCAATTGAGGTGGGTAGTGATAAATATGATACTGCTCAGAGTTCCCGTTCTTCTTTCTCCAACCGAATCTCTTTGCCCGCTCTGCCTGCCCATAGTGTCCCCATTGGCAACACGCATGATACTCGCAATGGTTCATTATCGAATAGTGTAGTCGGTGGTTTCCAGTGTTTTAGCTCACATTTCCTTAAGCCTCGTTAGCTTCTGAATCTCGGTTCGTCCAATGCGCACACTCATGCAGGTTGACCAACAGGCGTGTTTGGCTCTGACAATGGACTCACTTTCGATTGATGTCTGCTTCGTGAGTGAAACACGAATTCAGGATTCGAGTAGAGTAATTCAACTAGCTGCGCCAAACGTCTCGTCAAAATATTTTCTTCGCACTTCAGGAGACGAAGCAGCTCAAGCTGTGGGTCAACGTGGTGTAGGAATAGTCTTGAGTTAGAAGGCTGAAGCAGCCCTTCTAGATTGGATACCAGTCAACAGTCGTTTGCGCGCCGTGAGACTGCAGGAATCAGTCGGCGTCCGGAAGGGTTGTAATGTTAAGTGCATTTAATTTGTCCATTCCTATCGCACACGACTTCACTAACCGGAGTTAGCAGCCCATCGCCGTCACATATACGCTTAAACAGTCTTAAACTGTTACCTGAAGCCTCCGGTACTTCCATCCCTTCGGCTACCTTAAACCATCAGTTTTCAAGGTCCTTATTAATGCTTGCCGTTAGCTGACGCTGCAACTGTCGACGCGTCTTACTCACCTCCTTGAAGTTGCGCGGGCTGGCATTTTCCCTCCTTATGTTCCTCGACTCTTGCGAAATCCAGTGTCTTTCATGCATCGCCTGCTTTATTTGGTCTCACTGCTCGTCGACATTGCTGCTTGTCGAATTTCTTAGTTACTCGGATAGTTTTTGTTCGTGGCTGTTGTGAACAGCCGAACCACAAAGTCGTTCGACGGCCAATCGTGCTTGTGGCCTACGTCGATGGCCGTTGAGCTGGAGCAAAAATCGCAATAAAACTAACGCGTGGTCCGATTCGACGTACGTGGTCCAGTATGATGTACAGTTCTGGACGGAACCGCGCCAACGGCAGCTGATTGCAATATGGTCAATCTGACTCAGTCTACCTGTCGAGCTAGAGCGCTCTGTCGCCGTGCGACGCGAACTGTGTCGGAAATTCGTACTAGATAGGAATAAATGATTATCTGCACAGAATTGGAGAAGTCTTTCTCCATTGTCTGTTCGCTGTGCAGGCAAGGCGCATCGCCCACCTAAACAGGACTCCGATGCACTCAGTTTGCCGACTTGTGCATTAAAGTCATCTGCTAACACTACAATGCCAGAGCGTTTGCTCTTCCGAACAAGAGTGACGAGGTTAACGTAAAACTCGTCTTTCACCATGTTAGTGTTGCAGTCTGTGGGGCGTATGCTGAGATAACAAGTAAACTACGCTTAACACTACTATCCTTTCGGACGCCGACTGATTCCTGCAGTCTCACGGCGCGCAAACGACTGTTGACTGGTATCCAATCTAGAAGGGCTGCTTCAGCCTTCTAACTCAAGACTATT
Source organism: Fasciolopsis buskii (assembly GCA_008360955.1). Lineage (NCBI taxonomy): Eukaryota > Metazoa > Platyhelminthes > Trematoda > Plagiorchiida > Fasciolidae > Fasciolopsis > Fasciolopsis buskii. The sequence continues at coordinate 11,472 of LUCM01009186.1, forward strand.
CCTATACCACGTTGACCCACAGCTTGAGCTGCTTCGTCTCCTGAAGTGCGAAGAAAATATTTTGACGAGACGTTTGGCGCAGCTAGTTGAATTACTCTACTCGAATCCTGAATTCGTGTTTCACTCACGAAGCAGACATCAATCGAAAGTGAGTCCATTGTCAGAGCCAAACACGCCTGTTGGTCAACCTGCATGAGTGTGCGCATTGGACGAACCGAGATTCAGAAGCTAACGAGGCTTAAGGAAATGTAAGCCAAAACACTGGAAACCACCGACTACACTATTCGATAATGAACCATTGCGAGTATCATGCGTGTTGCCAATGGGGACACTATGGGCAGGCAGAGCGGGCAAAGAGATTCGGTTGGAGAAAGAAGAACGGGAACTCTGAGCAGTATCATATTTATCACTACCCACCTCAATTGCGCTCGATGCAATGAGCAGCGCAGTCCTGATTATCCTGCGCGACGACCGATGCAGTATGGAATTATTTGTAGGCGTATAACTCATGGGGATTGGTGGACGGGTACTGCTAGGGAGTCCAGCCGCTAAGCAGAAGAACGATTAGGGTTCTCAACCAAAGCCTTTGGTTCTGACAAGAACCTGACCACAAGGCAGCTGGGAATAGCTGAGTGGAAGCCCATCTACTTGTATCAATTATTCATCCACTTGTTTTTCCGACTGAGCTGCTAACTTAGATCAACGCCCGACCCGGAGTACCAGGAGACTGATTCGTCTGGCATCTACACTGACTTTCCAGGCATGACTGAAGCTCCGGCTTGAGATAAGCAATCCTGTCTAGCTCGCTGGGTCGAGGCACGCAAGCCATCACACCACATCAAGGTGCAGTCTCGTTGTGAAAGTTGCACCGACCAGATATTCACTTTTCGACAGTTACTGGAAACGCATTACACACCGCCGCCCTACTATCGTAGACTTTTTCAACTTGAAATGCACTTTGGACTCAGTGGACCGGGCAGTGCTACTCAGTGCTCTCCACCGGAGCGGTATACCGGCAAAGTTCGTGAACCTGTTGCGAGCGTTTTACTTTCATACCTGTGGTCGCATGAGAGTATGCACGTGTATTCGAAGGCTCGAGCAGCTTGCGCTGGATTGAAGCACATGTGACGTCAGTTTGATATTTCACTGAAAATGAAAGGCTGTGTGTACTGTGTCGCATTGCGCTCAGTTCTGTTATATGGTTGCAAGACACGAAGTATGCGTATGGGAGATGTTCGTCGGTTGGAGGTTTTCGACCACCGACGTCTACGTAGTATTGCTAGGATTAGATGGAGTGACCGGGTGAGTAATCTGGAGGTCAGGAATTTAACACTAGGTGTTAGCTCTCAGAATACCTTATATCATCGCATGAGACTCAACAGACTGTGTTAGTTGGGTCATGTGTAGCGTATGGCGACCACTCGTCTACCATACCGTGCCCTATTTCGGGTTCCTCCCAAGGAAAAGAAGAAACCATTTAGAGGTCCGCAGATGACGAAGCAACGTGGAATAAAAAATGCACAGCGTACTTAAGTAAAGTAGGCGTTTCACGTTTTCAAGTTTAGGGTCTGAAAGATCTGTCAATTAGGTGGCTGGATTCACTGAGCGATATGGCAATGAACCATGAACAGTAGCGATCGTGTTCCCCTTGGGTATTCTTTCTTTTTATAGAAACGTGTAACTTCGGGTAAGAGGCAGCGGTCGGTGAGGCTAGCCCTGCTGTTTAACACTAAACGATGATCATGACGATAACAATGCACATGCCGAATACATTCATAAAAGCTTATGAGTTGGGCCGATTAACATTGGGAATGCCTCGTAAATTCAAACAACCAGAATAGGTCGTCGGTGTAATCTTGGTCAGCACTTGTCAGTTCAAAGCCCTCATCATGAAAACTTCGAAAAGTCACCGGCGACACCTCATGCAATGTTGTTATTTAACTGGCAGAAACCAACTTTTTGGTGTCTAATGCACTTTGCCGAATATACTTAAACAACTCAGGGGCAACCAGAGTGCGGATATTAGCAAATTCTGAGACGATAACCCACCACCCTCTGAGACAAAATCTGTATGTCCAACTTTTCAGAGAACTAGAAGTCCGTTGCCGAAGGCTGAAAGTGTACCCATACAGTAGGTGCCTTTGGAGCAATTGTTTATGTAGTTTGAAAGACAGCTTGAAAATGAAACCATCAATCTGGATATAACATGCAACCAACTTTCGTGCTTACCTTAATGCACTTAGTTTCACAGGCTTGAGGAATTGTGCACGGAAAAATTGTGACCGCCTAAATTCCCAGGTCAGTTTAGTAAGATTATTACAACCAAATATTCTTTGGTTTTTGTTGCCACGTCTTAGAGCCGAAAAACAGTGGATGAACATCCGTGATGTCACTAGTCAGAAGAACTAAATAAAACTGGAAACGTTTTCAATTTAAGAACGCCACTGATTGCACAACTTTGTCATATCACCTAATGTTTTAATCAACGCGTGGAAACCAATCCCCGAAATGCATCCTCTAAGTGACAGCCCACTATTACGACTTTTATACGTCTTTTCTACATAATGGAATAACCGCTTCTACTGGACTTTTGACTAATACCTGTCTCATAGAACAGCGTGTATTGAGGGAACTAACCTGCGGTCAAATGCAACAACTGTCCCAGTCATTTTAACCTACCCGAATTCAATACCCGTTCAGTTGACTGGGCTCTATCACAGAGTAATCTACGCCCCATCTCTGAGTTCTGGTGTACTTCTCCAACCATATTCGAAAGATACAAAGAAAAGGCCGAAGTTCAATCATGGGCAGTCCTCGTAAATCCTCTGCCCGCAACGGTCATGCTTTGGAGCTATCTATCACGATAGATTATATTGCTGCAGTGTAAATACGACCATTTATCCATAAGCGAATATCATACCGACCAAAAAGATTAAATTAATTTGGCGCCAATCGGACCTTCTGAATGTATGCAGACATTCCATTCGATATACGCCCACCCGCTTTGATGTAACTGTCCGATTGAAAAATCCCAACCTGTCCCTACAGGAGCACCATTTGGCTTAGAGACAACTCCGTCCTACAATAGAATTTTCCTATAAAAAACGTCTATTACGGCAAAATTACCGATGATAAGTCGACAATGAAACCGGAAATAAATTAACCTAACAGACACCAAAGATTGATTCACAAGACCAAGATGCCGAAGATCTTAAAACTCCAAGTTCATAGGCAATTACAGAAACGAAATAGGAAACAAAATTACTGACCAACCACTGAGTACTGTCCCACGCGTTTGTCAGGTCCAAATCGAATCCATAATTCATGTTGAGTCGATGCTCCATAATGTTTCTCAATGAATTTGTTAACTTTGTAGACAAATTTAAAAAAACAGAAGGCAACAGAAATGAAAATGAGGTCACCACATTTTAACAATAAACTCCGTTCATGAAATAATTCATCACCATAAAGAAACCTTGGTTTCTTTATGGTGAGTTGGGCGATGATATCACATGATGAATTATTTCATGGAAACATTCAATCTCCTACTACTAAAATGAACTCCGTTCAGTTAGGTGGAAAATTGAGTTGGGGATAATTGATGATCGGTACAGTTGAGTATTTTTCTACTTCCATTTAAGATGGAATGGCATGCATCAAGAAGGCAAGGCGACTCAGTAGAAACACGGTAACACGACAAAACTCACTGAGTCATCAGAATGCAAAGCATTCCAGGGTTTGTCAGGGAGATTAAATTTCTGTTACCGAAAGGGTCAGAGGTTCGAATCTCAAGTCTGCCGGTCACTTTGGTGGCAGACTTTAACTCGCTGTCACCCGGTTTGTTACCACACTTGATCTAGTGAGACGTTACGTGGTTCTGTACCACTCCAAGCTTCAGGGTCAAAGCTGCCAGTGCTCCCCTCCCTTGTGCGGTGGGCTCTGGTGGCTATGGAACATATCCTTTTCACTGTGCTCATGCTCCAGAATGCCATAAATAAGCTATCATAGCCGGCTGATACTATTAGATGGTCAGTTTTGCTTCTTTAGCTAGCACGTTTCGGAAGGATGAAAGGAGAGCCAAATCAGACAGCTTAGTGCAGTCTAATCGCTGCCTCAGTATGCGTTTTAAGAGCCCATTGGAGAAAATGAACGGCTTTGTGCAGGCTAACGCGTGGTCAGGGTCGAAGTGGGTGCCGCAGTAAGAACAATAATTTTGTCAATGTCTCCGCCATCTGTTGTTTAAAGTGATGCGATTGATCTGGGTCCATTGATCGCTCAAAGAGAGCGGACGCCAAATAGCGCACTGGCAATTCCAACGCATAAATTTCGTACCAGCGCGGAATAATCGGTTCGCTGAACACACGGCTAACGCTCGAGGACAGCCGACCTACTGGACAATTCGTGTCTCTTCCTAAAACCAAGATATCTGCTCGGCTTAGTTTTCGTAAAAGATCGTGTAGCTGTTGACAGAAGGTGGCCTTTACTGCATCTGGGCTTCAGGTTTTGAGTATCTGCCGGAGAAAAACAAACAAGTTTCATCTGTCGAAGCGGAAATTCCATGCTTTTCACGAAAATCCCATTAAGCACAAATGCCTATTGTCTTGTTTCTACTCAAGCAGTATAGTCACAGACCTCACTGAAATCCACACCAAAGGTATCAAGACCACAAGCCGAAGTCTCCAGGTCCCCAAATAGGCTCAGGTGGCGCTTTGGGGAGCGACTGGGAAGGAGCGTCAATCGGCTGGCACAATGGGAGTCGTTAGCACGAATGTCTTGAAATGCAACACTTCGATGTCCATGGCCCTCACCGTTCTAGCTAAACACCTCTGTTATCCTATAAGCATCTGCGTTTATGCGGCAAATGACTAGTTTAAGGTTTCGACGGCGAAGAACAGAATAAGCCAGCCAAGGCAAATTTGGTGAGAACTAGGAGCTGGCTGAAAGAGAGTTTAATACCTATGGGAGAGAATTTTCTCCGGAGATACTACTGGCAGCACGGCTGAGGTTCCCTATAGATGTGCGAATTAATCATGAAGAAGTAAAAATAGGTGATGGGATAGAGGGAAAATCGTGTACAGTTCGAGAGTGTGCACATTTGTATACGAGACGTCAATTGGGAAAAAATGCAAGTTGTGATTTATTTCCTGATACTACTCGTTGCGCTGTGGGCTGTGGCACTACTCGGTGGCCCCACTCAGAGTAGGTCTTTTTACTCGAGAGCAAACCAGTACTCTTTTTGGAGCCAAGAATTACCTGAAAGGTAGCATCTTTGTCCTGCGTGAGCCGATGATCAGTTGACTGCCCTATGCAGTTCTAGTGGTAAACCTCGTCGGGCCAGCGGAGCAAGACAAGCGCCAATGGTCTTACTTCGTTGACGGACCACATTTGCCACGTCACAATGACGTCAGCAGACTTTTGTGACATTTCTTACGAACATCGTTTGTCAGGCGAAAATCTGCCGCCCCCTTGACACTGCTGCTTCTTGTCCATGACCACTTATGCGCTGGGCATTACCCCATTCTGTTTAGGGCTAACCACCAAAATGGTGGTCATTCACCTAAGTGAAACAAAGGGACACGCTGAGTATCGTGCATCTCTGCCACGGGTGGAAATGATAGTCGCGTTGTGATAACCAGTCCCATTCGGCAGATGAAATCAAACTTGCAATTTTCACGTGTTCTGCATCTACTGATAACAAACCACGTTTCTGCAATCTTCCAAAGTTTTGATAATATTAATGCAGCCAAACCTCGCAAGAGACATAATCAACTCAAAAGCTTGCTACCTTCTTTTACCTGACAACTAATTATCTGGCCGTTGACCTCTCACTGTTTCTCGCCAGTTCCCTCGCTTCCGAGTAAACCATTACGTGAGGCGATAGTAAAAACCAGAGCAGGTTTTTGCGAGTGAGAAATGAACTGGGTTGATAGGAAACAACATATTTTGACGGGGTTTTTTTTGATAACTTGCAGTGGAAAAACTTGGTTACGACTCATTAACATAATATTTCATCAAATAATGGAAAATGACACGCAAAACCGTTTAAAATTGTACTTAAACGTATTCAGCACTTGCATTCGGTGTTCTTGTGCTAACTTAAGAGACACGAAACCTGGATAAACGCTCCGATTCGGTCAATTAAGACAACGATTCTTATGTAACTGCACCTTGTATAAGGAAGCATCTGCTAGAAAAATCTGGAAACAAAGAACCATCTCATTGTAGTAAGTTTTGGAAATTCATCGAGAAAAAATAGTTATCATGCTTCATTCTGGGGACTTGTTATTAGTCTTTAGTGTTCAGTGGTCAGTGATCACACTCAGAATGGATAAGTGCTCGAGTTTCGTTTCACACCTTGGAGCAAAACCTGGTGCACTGAAAGCCTCACAAAAACTCGAACTACGGGTGGATGACTGAAAACTCACTTTGGATCGAATGTAAATGGTAAAACCGCCGACGAAGAAGAGAACTGAGGCCACGAGAATCAAACATACTACGAACTGCGAGTGTGAGAAAACAAAGATGAAAACTTACAAAAATAGTGAGCACCTTTCCTCGAAAGCATGCCACAGAACATCCATGTATGACTGAGAGAAGCAAAAAGACCCCGGTGATCAAAAGACCATAACCAACTATCTGCAACAATTTTTCATCAAACAATAAGGATTCGGGAGTACGATGAAGAACTATGAAAACGCCCAGACCACAGACACCGACTGCAAAAAGCTGGATGCCTTGTTAGTCGGATTCATATACTACTTACCGGATAGATGATGAGCAAGAAAAACAATGCACACTTCGGACAACTTAACATCGGCGAAATGGCTGAAAATGCTGCAGAAAAATTGGAATTCTGATCAATTGTACTACGTGAGAAACTGAAAAATCTATTTCAAAAAGGTAGAATATCTTTGCTCAACAGCCACATGAAATTTGCTTAATCACATTTCTCAACTTCAGGAAGAATACGGTTTTGCAAAATCAAACGTGTCTATTAGAACTACTCGATAAAGGATTATTGGTTATGATGGTATGTAAATTATATTCAGTGGAAACTAACTTTACATGTACCCCAAAACCCCAAAAGATTTGCAGGACATTATATAAGCCAAGCCCATTAAATTAATGGAGAACGAGCAGATTGTAAACCAGTCTCGCAAGACGGTGTAGGATACGGAAAAGCTGTCACACTGAGCATTTCCGAAACGGGCATATAGGATTCCACTTCAATGATCATTTTTGTGACCTAGATCCAAATTCCTCCGCTTCACTCTTGGTGTGTTCAGTGATCCGGCTTCAAGCGCTCGTGGTCAGGCTGGTTCTGGAACCGATCTAAGAACGCGAGCCGAGCATGCTCTGTCAGGCTGGATCCCAGCCGGCAGTCGTTGTGTGCAATTCGATTGAACGGTCCTGTACGTCTGAAGAACAGTCAACTGAAGCGTCGTGGTTTGTTAGTCGGATCTGCACCCACCGATTGCAGCTCCTTCGGAGCCAAGGATGGTTCCTTCGGTACTTATCTCGATTCATTTAGAACAAACACTAACCTTGCACCAGTGCTTTGCTTATGGTTGCTATCTCAAAGCACCATGTGCTCAAACTGAAGAAAGAACGAGGAATAATGGCAGATGGACTGCAAAATAACAATTTGACGAACTATGCACAAGAAGAAAAGTTTCGAATGCAAGGACGGCATTGACTGCGGCAATCAGCCCCATCACCTATTATCTACAGCCATTCCTTCGAGGGATCCCGTGGACCTACAGGAACCATTCCGCTGGTTAAATCTTTTGTGCTTTTACCTATGTGATCGACTGGTATCAGGGATAATCGCAATCTTCGTCAACAGCTCACTGATTTACTCTCAAAAGCATGGGCTAGTAAGTTGAGCAGAACAAGTCAAACAGTAGTTCACTTGGCTCGCCGCCGTAGTGAAGCTTTACTGAAGCCTACAAATAAACTAATGCAGGTAGGTACCGGTCCTTCGTTCGAAATGGACATCCTCAGATCATACGTTTTTTGCAAATGCGCAAGGTAGGTGGACTCGATGAGCTACTTCCATCCTTGTTCGAGAATGATGGCAAAGTGTTAAAGTTGAAGTTAACGAAGCTTGCGAGATCAATCTGGCCAAGGAAACAGATACCGATGGACTGTTGAGCATACCATGCAAACTGATCACTGGCATCGTCGTCCGCCAGCCATTTAGTGCCAGCAAATGGCATATGTGAGAGAATCTAGCCTGTCTCCGATTTGCTTGGGGTTGTATTGACCGGATTCCCACTGTCCGACAAACATCAGAATAAGGGAAAACAACCTCTGGCTTCCTTGATCCGAAAGCGAACTTTTATTCAGTCGGTTGTGCAGTTCATTAGGACTGTCTGTTAGTGATGGATGCACTAGATAAACTCGCCTTACTCGTCCGATTTCTTTATGCAAACAGTCGAAGCCGAATGTGTTATTTTTTATCCGAGCTAACCTTTAAAAGCGGCGTTTGTTGGGGTTGTTTCTTTTTATCTTTTCCTATGAACTTTTTCATTGAGATGGTTGTGCAGAGAGCCTTATTCTTATGTGAAAATAGTGGCGCTGATGTTTGGCCACGGTCTAGGGCACACGGACGATGTTGTGTTACTGAATAGAAACCCAAATAAGTTATAAGTCGGTATTGACCGTCTGAATGGCAGTTCGTACATGTTTCTTATGGGTTTTGCATCTTCAAATTATAAAATGCTGTTCTACAACTGGATTGTATCAAACCGGAATCTTGTTCTTGCGGAAGACCAACCGGACGGATTGAATAGATTTAGTTACTTTGATTGTTGCATTAAATCTGATGACCTCAAATAAAATGAAGTGTTGTCATGCACACAGAAGGCTCGATTGCTATTCAATAGTTTGAGACATTTGTGATATCCAATTATTAGTCAAGAGTTGAGTATACACAACAACAATGAGGTCGGCTCCAAATCGGGGCCTTTGAAAGCAGATGTGGGGAGACCTTTAGTATTTGAACGCAGCATTAACAGAAAGTGGTAAGAGAATGGTCCTGGTAACTGAGAGGTTGGTGCAAGGTTAATGACTGTTAAAACCAAACTGAAATGAATAGGGAAACTGAAATACCTGAGATGTTTAATTAAAGCTGATAGATCTAAAAATAAAACACCATCGGTGGGCAAATAATGACAGAGAATTTATTGATTACGTCCTTGACCCATGAACGTTGAGGAATGGGGGGCAGCTCTTAAGGCCCAGTACACGAGAGTAAGGAAGGCGGTAATCATAACCTCAAAAATGACCTGGGCGACAGCTAGTTGACGCCTACTGCCGAAGTGAACAGCGGATCCGGAATTCGAACCTCCGATTTTCTTAACAGAAAATGGTTGGTCCTGCTGAGCACCACCGGTATTATCTCCATTTTTTCTATCTCATCAAAAAATATTCTACAGAGCACCTTATCTGGTACGGTAGAGGGAGGTTTGACATGCGAGGTATGACGGCTGTATTGCCTTACTAATCGATGTCAAACAGACTGTTCAAAATGTCTTGAATTTTGTGGCAACGTAAGTATCCAAATGGAGTACGTGCCTTGTATCTTAACAGGTAGGTATTCCCTCAAGACTGCAAGGGGTCTGTGCTTTTCTCCAACTCTCATGGTGATTAGTCCGAAGTATCAGATAATTTTACCTACCTCGGGAATTTCATTAGCAGTGTTTGGGACGAAATGAAATCAGTAACACCGAAAGCCCAGAAAGGGGAAAGAAAAAGAAGCAACGCACAGAGTTGATTGCACATGCCTTCCGTCATCGGCTTTCCACTAAGATCCATGATTCCTCCCTGGGTTGAAATATGGGGCCCCATCCCAAGCCCAAGTAGTGCAACCCACGACCCAGTAGCATGATCTGAGGGCCGTATAACCCAAAGGGACCGGTGACTGATTACTCAGTTCATTCGTCCTTTAAAAATGATTTAAAATCCTGGGTGCCCAGTACACCTCTTCGCCAAAAATTCCGGTGGCATGCAGTCGTGCCCTATACGCCGCCAGCGATTGGTTTGGAGTCAAAGTTTGGCCACCTTCACCTGACTGGTTACCAAAGACTGGTCAACCCAGTGGAGAGCGCCGGATATTTGCTCTAGTCCTCAGGCATTATTCCGGAGGCTTCTGCCACGAGAAGGCAATGTGTAGGACTTCCTCAGCAGAATCTGTTTGAGACACACAATCATTTAGGAACATTTCGAGAAGTGTTTAAGAGAAGCAGCTTTGGAGATTGAGAAACCCACTTCTGATTATACTTAAACATTTCTAGGCATATACATATACCTAAGTTTTGTTGCAAATAGTCTACTGACCTAAACGTCCGGGTTCGGCCGCCTGAGGGAGCTTGTAGCGGAACTTGGACTTGTTCTTCCGGATAGCTTGTTTAACCGACCGTTGACCGACAAGCGCGGCCGCCACTCGTGCGTTGCTCACGCACGCACCGCTTGCACGCTCCTGTCTTGATATACTCAATCTGCCACCGCTTCCGACTGTCTTCTCTTTGTACCGGTCAAGTGTCAGGGTTGCCAGTATTGCAATCGTACGGAGCCGAGTAAGAATGATGCACGAGTGGTCACAAAGGTTAAGGGCATGCAAACGTAATATGAGATTCGCGACGGGACAATCCATTCCACAAGCTCCCTAAATCAGTTTGAACAGGAGGGCAGTGCAAAGCTCGCAAGAAGCCCACGGATTACAGCAGTTGAAATAAAGAATATTGAGCAATCTAGCAAGTGTAGTGAATCTTATGCCATGTTTTTGAATTCTTTTTCATTTCATTTATATTGTGTTACCTTTTCTCCAAGGTTGTAGTCGCACTTGATCTACAACCGAAGCTGTGCTGTGTACATCTTATAAGCAGACTTCAGTGATGGAAACTACAGAGACAAAGGACTTAAGAGGTAATATAAATTTAGAATGCAAATCAATCACCCAGAGCCGGAACCTAGTGGATAAAGCAGTACTTACAATATACTAATTCAAGAATGGCATCAACGTTAGGAAGATCTTATGGTACCCATAGAATGCCGCATCTATGCATGAATACTTCGGTTGAGGACACAAACCTACTGGATTAGGTATAGATTTACCGGTTGGTCTAGCGATAATTTAACTCAGGCAACGTCATGACACACTAGATATATCTATCTCTGCTGGACTGCAGATCTCTGGACGGAGCAAACGTTCTCGGTGACAAACCATTAGAGCAAACCATAGATCCTAAAATCACAACTCATTTTGTGGTACATAAAATGTTTGCCGTTGGGTAGATAAAGTAGAGCTACCAGGTGCCATCACATCTGAGGAGCACAGGTAGGCTTGTTGTTAGGATTATCATTCATCATTGCAGTGGAATAACTTAGTTTTTCCAAGATTCTGGAAATTCTTGTTGATTGCAGCTCAGGTTTTTAGTGTTCACTAAATCTTGATGACTACACTTAGCGTTTCGTCACATATCGAGGTGACCTCAACAGTGATGATGTCACTGAGACCCAAACATCAAGCCCAGGGATCAGAACATCAAAAATTACTTTATTATCGTTACCGGTTAAAGTGTCTGTGTTTTTACGTGCATGCCGGAAACTCAGGACATTGTTGAGGAGTCACTTTTGAATTCCGATTTCATGGTAGAGTCAGTGGCGTTCTAGTACAAAAAATTCTCCCCCTATATCGTCCTTCAAATTATTATTTTAGAGTTGGCTTTACATTGCTCCTCCTCTTTTTTCTCTTCAGCAGATATTGCTATGAGGCATTGGAGAAAACTAGCTCACGTTAGTGTAAGGTCAATGGTTGTAAAAATAAACTGAACTTGGCTCGTTCGAACAAACAATCTGTGGACATTGGCTTTTATATTGTATGCTTGAAACACGAAGGAGCATACCCTACGGTAACTAGGACCCATTACACATAAGGAAGGGGAAATTGACAACCATAAACCTAAAACAGTCACAGAACATGAGCTTTCATTAGGTCACGACTGGCAACAAATCAGGCAACAGCGGGTGCTGTCTACCATTTCTAAAAAATAAACATGCGCTCCCGCGATCAAGCTTTCGACCCGTTAGAAAAATGAGCAGCGACAGCCTGGATGTGTTGCAAGCTTTTTACGTTCGGCCAGCGCTTAAATGCGGGTGTGCTGCTGCTTAACCCTGCACTGTTGATGAAATGAAGGATTTAGACGGCGCAACGCTTGGCTGCACGGTTTCTAGGCTAAATGCGATTAGCTACGAGTTTGCATGATTTAATTTGGATAATTCGCATGACATTGTGGCCGAATTCATAGGAACTCAGCTAGTCTGAGAAAAATTCTTTGTGACAGTTGCTTCTTGTTGTTTTTCTGAGAGTTAAAATCATTTTCTGGCTGTATCATTCTGAGACTTTCACAACAAAGCAAAAGTGAGGACGCTTAACCGCGAGGTTTGCCCAAATACTTTATAACATGAAGAGCCAACAATGAATCCACCCTACAAATTTAAAACATCAAAACTATGGTCCACAGAAAATGCTTATGATCCTGAAAAGGTTTTCAAAACTGCTGCACAACATAAAACATATACCAAAAATTATTAACAGATTCAAACTACACGGAATAACAAACGCGTCAAACGAAAATTTAATGGAAAACTCTAAAAGAATGTCAATACACAAGCAGCAAATCAGTACCATTCAGTGCTCTGTTTATCCGCAATGTTTTCTGACAGGCATGAAAAGCGATTTCGATGAAAATTGATAGGAGACTAAATTTACAATCAGTGGAGTTCACAATAAAATGTTAACTTTCTCAGGATACTACTATGTGTGCACACTCATAGATGTATGAAGCCAACTAGAAATTTCAGCTCGAAGAACGGCTTTACTTTTCTTTTAACTTCCTCTGGGTGGAGGCATTCACAAGTATTTATGTGATTAAGCTCGTTTCTAGGATGATTCTACACTCTGCGTTGGTAAGCAGGGAGCAGCGCTCTGGGTAAGCCTCTTCACTGGGAATGTCAGGATTTTTTCAGAACAAAGTGGTCACTCACAATATAGCTAAATGTCTATCGAGACAGCGCCTGAAAGAGGCATCGTCCTTTGCTTTCACCCTTTTTGTTAGTAAGGCATTCTAAAGATTGACCATCCTACCTGAAAAACGAAAAGTGAAAAGTAAGCCGCATGACTAAGGCTCATGCAGTACCAGGAAATGGCACTGCATATGGTCAATGGTCCGAACCTATAAGCCTCTTGGGATCTAATTAGGACTGCGCCGCGTTTCAGTTCTAAATTCCTGTCATCAAGACGAATATTTTTTAAAATGCCCCCTCAAAAACGTCCCAAATACACCGAAAATGCTCAGGAATCAGTCCTAAAGATCTTAAGCGGCTTTAGCAGAAAAACCTTGGCGATTCGCCAAGAATCTATGGAGCGAGAAGTTGTGCTTACTTCAGTCTATTTATCTAAACAGAAGCTGGCTAATAGGTAGGAGAACAGCCAGGCAGGATGCCAATGTGACAAGGAATTACGGAGTGATTTTGGAAATCTGCTTGATGGTATACAGACGTTGGGACTGTTTCCATGCGTGTTTATTTACAGAATACCATAGACATGGATCCCAGAACCTCGCTCCCATGCAGTTCCCCAGAATGTATATCCACCGTGGCAATACGCCAAGTCAGTTGTTCTTCTTCTGGCAAAACATGTGGACAGAAATTGCTGATGAAAATCAAATATCGAAACGCACCAAAACCGTATCAGAGAAACGCTGGACCCAGCCTTGATCCGTGATTACAAGGCACACTTGCACATCCGCAAAGACAAGACAATGCAACTTAAGTTGTACTCAATTCAATTTTATTCAGTATTCAATTGAATATCCACGGGAAGTCACTGACATCTCAGAAATGCTAAGTATCCAGACCAACATTCTGTAGACAGTTTCGCCATCTGTATATTCCCTTCTTACACTTTTTGAGCAGCATGTTTTTTTCATGCAGTTTATCGCCTGATTTTAATATTAACCACTCACTGGTAAGGATTAGAAAATGACCAACTCCACTCCAAAATAGCGAGAATCAAAGACCTCCGAATCTAGCTTCGAAAAAAGCAAAAGCCTGTTAAGACCCAAGGGATGTACGAATATGCGGAACTGACAGCCAACGTGGTTGTGCCAAGGATAGAGGTCTCCCATTTGGGATACCTTGTCCAGCATTCTACTCCAGTGACTGCAGCAGTCACACAGACAATTCAGGTACAAAACCAGGTAGTACAGTGCGGTGCTGGGAAAATGCGTGAAACCAGCGATTCATCTGAAAGGTCAATTCTCTTTGGTCACTGCTCAAAGAAGGCCACCAGCACTATTGGGAGTCTGCAGCTGGATATCCACAACGCTGGTAAGGCATTCTGGCCGCATGCAAGTATCCTGTTTCCAGTGTTTCTACGTCTGCGTGTTCTGTGGATAATTGTGTTTCATTCTCATATCTGTTGGATTTATACATGAAGGTTACGAAGAAGGATACCCATGTAAAAAGTAATTACTTGGCTTGCGGCAAAACTGTGGGCCCCCGAGCAAAAGCACTTCAGGGTGATGAAAGTGACCGATGATTGCATTTGTTGTGAACCAATACGTCCCAAGAATCTTGTTCTGCTTTCACTTCTTCCCGTGCAGTTTCATTGCTTCCGTGCAAACTGTGTGTTAAAGACAGCGCAGTTGAATTTGACTCGATAAGGACGGGACCAGCCTTTGTGTTGTCTGTGAGCCTTACTACGCTATCCGCCGTTTTGAATGAAAAGCCTAGGACACCATACGCATCGGTGGTTGCCACCCGTCCTCCTGTTGGTAGGAAAAAGCAAGTTCGATGAACGAGGACTGTCCCAGCTACGGTTATTTCGCCCACTGGATCCAATGTGACAGAATCACCTCTCAGTCTACTGGTTACAACGTCAACAACCCTTGAATTTTCTCGGCACCAGCAGGCAGTAGCAGTTCCTGTTGTGGTTACTACGAAGCTTCCGAAGCCAGAGAGATCTAAATTCTTCCTGGGGATGAATATCCCTGCCTATCGCTCAGGAACGTCTGGACGCTGATCTCCTTCAAGTGAGGACGATTTTTGAGATGTTCACATCTGACAAGGGGGTATATCGTGCAATTGCTTTGCGCGAGATCTGCGTTCCGATTTAGGAGAATTTGCAAAGATGGATCGCATGACACACTGAAGGTTGTACTTGCCTCCAATGAGCAAGCTCCGCAAGTTTTCCGACAATCGTGACGTCTAAAAGACGAGACTGTTCGGTTGTTGAGACCTTTACCCTAAATATCGTCCAGAAAGTAGCAAGCAATAAGCGAGTTGCAACGATGCCGATTAAAACGTGAAGAGAAAAGGTTTATCCGGGATTTTTGTACGGTTTGCCAGAGAATCTGCTTGAACTCCTGTAATGTTGACGCATCAGGCGGTGCGAATGTACGGCAGATATTCCCCGTTTGGTGGAAGAAGACCCAACTCTGAAAGGTCAGGGAGAGGGTCCTGAATCGTGTATGCCTACGACCGATGTGATAGCACTAACAATGTCCAAACTTTTGATGAGCAATGTGCGTAGCCTTCTGAACAAGGGTGCTGACTTGGAATCCCAACAGTAATGCTCCTCGTGGCTCTCTCCAGTTGTCGCTGATTCCGAGATCTCTCTTGCGGGTTTTCCGGTGCAGCCCAGTATCCACAAGGTTGGGTGGTGGCGCTGCACTTTTATCCGTGACGGCGTCTTTGCATCTCTGTTCCAGAGTCGGTCCAACCCTGAGACAATTGATGAATCACTGTGGTGTAAGCTCAGACTAGCTAGTAGTGGTCCCACAACAGTTGGCTTTTGCTACCGACCTTTCGCAGCTGCATCACCGACTAGTCTGGGTGAGGTGCACCGCTGGGCGTGTTATGGTCCCTGCCTGATTCTGGGTACTGCAGTGTACCTAACATCAGTTTAGACAGTGGGTGCTGCTTTCCTGGAGCCGATCTCTTTTCAAGGAATCTACTGGATATCGGTGATGATTCAGCGCTGATTCAACATATTCATGAACCTGCCCCAACCGCTGCTTTACAGGCGTCCACTTTGAACCCAGTTTTGTCCCCGAGCTTGTCGGATGTCAACTATACCAACCTTCCTCCTCTTGGTGCTAGTGATCACTCAATACTCATGGTTCATCAGGGACACGAAATGCTGCCACCTCTTAAATAACATTCCGAAAACAATGTCTGGAATGGGGACTTCGAGAAGATGCGATCTGCGGCTGCACCACTGCCATAAATCCTCCAATGCCCAACTGGTGTGGAGGGTGTGTGGCTGACCATTCGAGATTGAATACTCAGATTGACGTCGAACTTCGAAGCGGTAGGCTACGCGCTATGGGGCCTTCGCGTTTAATCGAGAGCTGCGTTCGATGCTGAAAACCCAAAACCAACCACGGCAGGCTCTCTGTAATTACTGAGAGAGCGCGAGACTTACAGAAGTTTGCCGAAGGCATCCACTGCAATGAAGTGGGCTAAGTGAGGGGCTTACAGAAAACGCTAGTGGTCCAGCCGTCCACAAACCTCAAGAGGTTGCTTGCTTCCATCCGTAAATAGACTAAGACAAATAATATTATTCCACGGTTGCAGTTGCTTGGAGACCTGGATAAAACGGATACTGAGCAAATGGAGCTTTTGTTGTACAATTTTCTTCCGTCCACTCTCCGGAGTCCCCAGTATGCTCACAGCTGTCAGACTACTGGACATCTTTGTCCTCGGAAGGCTTCACCGTTGGCGAGATGCTGCAGGCACTTAAAGTCGTAAAACCACATCAATCTCCGGGGTTCGCAACAATGCGCCAAATGATTTTGAAGGAACTTGCGCCGATGATTGTTTCAACTCTCACTGCGCTATTAATTCAGTTGCTGGCATTGAGCAGGTTGCCTGCTGAATGAAAAACTGCGGTCGTCTGTCCCCTGTTCAACAGCGATTCCTGAGGTGATCTTGTCAACTATCGTCCAGCCAGCTTGACCTATGTGACTGGCAGGTTCACGGAGCGAGTGGTCACTCACCGGCTAAAACATCATCGCCTGTACAACCAATTACTTCATTTTGAGCAACGTGGATTTCGTCCAGAATGGTCGTGTTTCTAAAACTTGCTACTGGTTCGAGAACGCTGGACGTCCAGCAAGGCCGCGGGTCACTCCAAGGACGTGGAGTTCGCTGGCTTAAGCAAAGCTTTTGACAAGGTCCCACATGACCGCCCTCTGAAGAAACTCATGGCGCTTTACGTCGGGAGTCCGGTGCTGCTCTGGATTTTCGTACCTGAATGTCCTTCTTTGTCGAAGCCAGTCAATCAGCCTCTCGATGTTACCCAGTCACGAGTGGAATTCCGCAATGTTCTGTACTTTGGTTGTTACTCTTCCTCGTTTACGTGAATGCTCTCCCACCGCTGTTCGAACCTATTTTCTGATTTGCGTGGACTGTAGTGCACAATCCAGTCCCGAGTGGTTACTGAGATTTTTTAGAATGACAAAACTCGAGCGATGAGCAGAGTCGTGTGGAGTGCCGATGAATTTTGCCAAGTGTAAACACATGAAGATTTGGTGTGACAGCATAGTGTGGACGATCTGGTGTCAGTGGACAGTGAAAGAGATCTTGGGGCTATGGTCTCCTCTCCAATGAGAACATCGGCCCAGGCTGTCAAAAACCGCGCATCTGCCACAGGTATCCTGAGAGCCATCCGCCATTCGTTCGATAGCGGCCGCCTTTAGTGAGCTGTATGCTTTTCATGTTCATCCAAGGTCCGAATATGGTAGCCCTGAAATTTTCTACTACTGAAATGGGGGGTTGAAACGTGTGCAACGGCATGCCGCACTACTCGTTGAAGGATTTCATGAAGGCCGATTACGACTTCTGAAACTCTTTCCTGTTATCTACTGCAGATTCCGTTGGGATCTAATTTTTATCTGGAAGATTTTTCAAGGTGACATGGAGCCAGAAGTACAAGCAATGTTCCCGTTACGCGACTGTAGTGAAACGTGTGGCCACCGACTTGCGCTCCGGATAATGGAATATGTGAGCATACCTCTGGTGTATCGTCTCTCTAGATGGAACTCACTACCGTCTGATGTGGTGGAAGAGAATGACGAAACCAGCTTTAAAAGACGTCTCGACGAGCACTTGCTCAGGCGAGGGCAAGCCACGGATGTATGAGCGGGGCGCTGTCCAGCGCGTTCGTGATGAGGCTTATACGTGGCGCGTCCTCTTCTGCCTTCTGCCCTCGAAGATGGAGCTCAGTCCCGCGAGCGTTGTGTTAGGTGCTTTCCTACACCAGGACCGTTGGAAAGTCATTTGAGAAGGTCAGGAGGCTATCATGTGGTAAGCCCATACAAGAATCAGAATAATAAAAAGAAAGATAGGGAAAAGCAACGCGAAGACCGGAAATTATGCGGGTCTTGTTGACCATGAAAAAGCTGCTGGAGAACCTGACACACAAATTTTGACACAATGGTCTTCACAATGTCACACCTAGAGTAGCGCAAGCTTGTCTGCTTCGTTGATTAAGAAAAGCATATCACCTAGTCTTTACCAAAGTGATTATTGTATTTCAATCCAACGAAGTAACACTGCGACGCATGAATTCTGAGGTACTATAACATCCGCGGCTATTACTGCAATTGCGATCATCCCATGTCTTCCCAGAGAAGGCATACATTGACACCCTCGTTATGAAATGGGCTGCGTGAACGTTTTGGAATTCATAAGAACGCAAAGAGAATGTTGAATTTACTCCGGCAGCTCTTCCAGAGCCAAGTAACGGCTGAAACTCAAGCTGACAAAAATCTTCAATCAGGCCTGAACGTGTCTCAATCAATCATAAGCGAACAAAAAGCAAGGAAACCAAAGTAGCGGCCTAGAGACGACACTGCAAGACCGCACACAGACCCTAACCTTCAAGTTGAAAAAACGCTGTGATATAAACAATGAGAGCGAACAATAAAAACAACTGAAGTTCGCCTTCATTTAGTTCACTTGCCACAACACGGAAGTGGCAGAAACAGACAAATTGGCATTTACTTTTGCAATTTTTGCCGTCGTTGAAAAATCCCTAGAGTTGCAGCGACCCCGTTTTGTTGCCCGGGAGTGGCAGTAGCTTCGTCTGTTCTGTCAAGTACATCATTTATTAGGCAAAGACGATTTGTGGAGCAAGACTGGCGTCTCGGGAAATCCTGTTGACCACGGCAAAAACTGAAGTGCTGGGACAGCTACAGACATGTATCTTTCCTACCAATGCATTCCGAAGCAGCTCAATATTGTCGGGACGCACCGCAAGCACCACTGCGGATAAATCAGTAACACCCACTCGTTCAGGCCGTACTGAAATAGAAAAATGATGTTAACCAACACAATTCATCAATAAAAAATCACAACCCCTTCGATAAGTCTGCTTGGAACTTCAGGTCGCGCAATGTGAGTTCCATTGGCAACGTGCCATGATCCAAACTAAACGACTGCTGTTAACATGCCCACCAAATTAACAGTGATCATCCACGAAATCCACCCACATGTAAAACCTGACTTTCAGTTATCATCATATCTACGACTAACTGCTTGAATTCCCCCCGAAGTTCAGTGCCGACAATCTGAACCCACGCTGGAAGGAGTCAAAAAGTTCCGCCCTCATTTCACAGTGCCACTGGATATTTTATTTCAATTAGGGCGTGCTACCCTTCATTTTCCTCCTCGCATTTGGTGGCAAATTTCTCCCGATATGCCTTCAAGCAAAGGTTCATCGCCATTCTCAAAACTGCTCTGCTCTTTTCCACACATCCTTCGTTGTAGAAGCCAATGTAGACTCCATGAACTTCCGCTTCCATCCCCATTGTTATGTTACTCGTCTAGTGCCGGCCGAAGTGGTTTTAGCGAGATTTTCAAATGCTTCTTTCGTCACTCATGATTTATTGACTCTCTGTCCCAAAATGTCTTCCACAAGCATTGCACAAACCTGTTAAATTTTGAATAATTCGGCCACATAAAGACGTTTAACACTGTCCTCCGACCAAACTTTGTGCTTGCAATGCGCATTAATAAATATCTCAACTCCCAGCAATGTGCTGAACACTACTTATGTTGACCTGCTGGTAACCATGTGTAATCGTTATTGATCTGTCTTTTGCCTCCATTTTTGATCGGTGCCCCTCGATGGGATGCGTTATACTGTTTTATCGCTTGATCATGCAATCAAAAATGTCTCTCGAAAATCTCGGGAATTATGCCGTACCACTGAAACTGTACGGGAAAGTGCAAGGAGACATCCTCAGTTTCGCTCAGAATGTGCCTTTATTGGGATTGTTAGGCTCAGGATAACATATTCCCATCAGTCGATAGTACATAGAAGACCTGTCTCAGTGACCAGATCGTAGAAAGTTCTTGCATATGCCGTGGCGCAGAAGTGCCTTCGGTATACAATACCCAGGAAGGCAAACACCAGCGGGAGCTCCAGGGCAATATACGGGTCTCGAGAGCGAAAAGCATAGACTTCTTCGGCCTTAAAACAGTCAGACGAATGCTGAAATCGGTGCTGGGTGGCAAAGGTTATCTAGGGAGAAGTTACAGCAGGTAACCATAGACTTTGCTCCGCAGGCGGATGATACAACACGTCAGTCTCTGTAACCGGTGAGTGCTCAGGCTGTCGTCTTCCAATCTTTTGGGAAGTAAAGGTGCTGGAGAATAACAAAGTGTAACTTCAAATTCACCCTGCAATGAAAGCAACCATTGATCTGATAATGACTGGCTGCATCTAAGAAAAGACCACCAGTTCTCTGGACGTGCTCAACCCTTACGGTTTGTTTTCTGCAGTTCGTCAAATTCCCGTTGCGTAAAACTGAAATGCTGGTCTCAGTCACGGACCACGCAGACTATCGTACGGTGATGAAATCGTCATTTTTTAATCTGATCCTGTTCTCTTCATTAACTACGGTAAAATTACCCTGTTTTCAGTCGGTTGATCAATTTCCAAGTAATCATTCTGGTTAAATTTATGCACAGTACTTCTCAGGTTGCTTTCACACACTCAAATACATATGCTTTGTAACTGCACTCGGCATTTGGTACTGGCTCCTTAGCCCTGTTTTCTTACCCGGGACAATTTTTCAGTGTATTCTGAGTCATTTAGACTTACCCAGAACACCAAGAATACCGTAAATAGTAATATTCTAGAAGGCCAACCTGGACCTAATTTAAACACTTTTATGCTGTATATTTCATATTCCATCAGCCCCTTTATTTGCATTCAAGGGCGTTTGCTAATTGGCCTGCCTACTTATCTTTACACCTGCACGCTCCCCCACTTTCCAAAATTAACACGTTGTCTGTTTGGAAGTTGCCAAATTTTATAGCATCTCATGGCATTTTCGTTAGTTCTTGACTTTTGACAACCCCCACCAATGGAAACAAAGCGATTTCAGCGCCGAAACGCAATATCCAAAGCTCCTTAAAAACCCCGATTTCAACTAAAACATGTTCAGGCCCGCTTACCGATATACTTGATAAATCTGGTACCAAAGCTGTGGATGTCAAAAAAGGCTAAAGGACCTAGAAATCAAGGTCCAACAGATCAGCGAGTTTCCAAGTGGCAGATTGCCCATGCTTTCTGGCCGGTGGGAATCCGGAAACAGCTGAACCAAGAAATGTGCATTTATCTAAGCAGGGAATTTCATGGTCCCTCCTAAAACTGGACGATGGGTAAGTTGTCGTATTTTTGTGAATTGCTTCTAATGGATGCGCCACAAAACAAAGATACGTTCTTTTATTGAAGCCAGATTTTCCAGGGCGCCGACATCTCAGTTCTTTGTGGTTAGTTGTTTAACGTCGATCACTGTTCTTTGCGCTTAACGTGCAAATAACTTTTCTCGCCGGGGCTACAGATGGACATTTTGATCTCTCGTTATAATTCTGCGGTGGACGCGCATTTTTATCGACTTTTGTCCTCGTATAAATGTCTATAATAAATTAAATAATTTGTCGTTGACCGACCGCACTCTACCGATGAAAACGTTGCAGGTGATTTCAATTTAAGGCCGCGAATTGAGGCGCTTTAAAAAATTAATGGTTTTGAAACCGTTTGTTGGAATAATTTTGCACGTTGCTTCTAGCTGTTACCCTGATTTACAACCACACATCCTGTGGTACAGGCCACCTTTTTTATTTGGTACTGTATGCACACTAGTATGGCCGCATTCAAGGTTTATTCAAAATATAATCAAATAAAAATGAAATACTCTGAAAATTTATATGGAGGAGAAGGGCTCCATCTGCGTCAAAAAACGTTTTAAGCAGTAAGTAAATAATAGAGAGCATAAAAACCTGCTAATTCCAACGACCGCAAAGGAAGATGGTCGGAAGTGGTCTGCATCGAGAGGTTTGTGGTGCTGCTCTGTGAAGTTGATGCACTTAGGCAAGGCACTCGGATGGTAGTCTCATTCATTGGTACGGAACTCAAGTTGGCCAGTTTGCCAGGGTCGTTCACGTGACGGCGCGGGATGTCACCATTCTCGTTTACGTCTCTTTTACTCTCAGGAGTAGAGGCAAATTGAAGAGACTCAAGATGCGGCCACTTGTTGGGTGGCCGGGAAAGGGAGAGATAGCAGAAGACAGCTAAGTAGACTGTTGTTTTATATGCTGGTGGAGTACTGACCTCCCTTGAGGGAAAGGTATCCAAAGCAAGTGGCCAGTGCGCCCTTCGAATTCGCAAATACGGTTGTCACCGATGAAGTTTTGATGCATTTCTCTTTGGATGGGTGTTCTGTCGGTATAGATTTTATTGCTCTTAAAATGCGCAGCTCAAGAAATTATCATCGGTCTGCTGACAAACTGTTCAGCTGCAAGGTCATCAAGAAATTGAAGGAGTGAACGACAGTCGTACCGTTGCAAATCCAAAGAGCGGCAGTTATGCGGAGATTTTGAGGAGAGGCTATTTTCTGTCCCCAAGATATTAAGAAGTGGAGGTAACCATGGCATGATATCTTCCATTGGTCAAACGTGGTTTCGGAGGACAGCGATCTTTCTCTCAAGGTAAGTGGCCCCTGCTGGCTATGTCGCACACATGAACGAGAGCCACCGAACACTGGGTTACCACGTAGAAGACCTAATTCCTTTAAATACCACTTGTGCCAACCGTACCTGAAATCCGTTTTCCTGTGCGGATCTTCGAAAGGTCGCTGAGAGTTTCGCACTTTTATGTGTCGATTTATTTCACTTTTGACCGTAATGCCGGCAGTATGACACAGGAGGGTATTCACGGGGAAGGTAGAGAGAATGCTCAACGGACAATAACTGTCCCAAGTTAGAGGCTGAAACATAGTATCAAGAAGGGGCGAGGTAGTTGATAAGTTATCCCCAGCGGTGCAAAGTTTATACTGTGCAGATTCTGCCCTTGCAGAATGGTCCGGAAGATAAACGAGCAGATCAGTTTTGCCCTGATGCAGGTAAGGACTGTTAAAAAGACGAGCTTCAGCAAAAAGTGTACAATGTTGTTTCCCAAAACAAAAGAAATTTAATCACAAGATACGCCTAGACGTCGGGATGGCTTTGAGAGTTCTGCAAACGTGCAGGCAGGAAAATGAATAGAGAGACCAATAGGTTTGTCTAATATTCAAAAAATTGAACAGGCAGAGGAAACTTGTGCCTTGAACTATAAACTCGTTTGAATTGAGGCCCGGTCATAGCTGTAAAGGTGAAGGCGTGAGCTTGGACAAAAAATGACAAAAAGGTTAATAAGTGATTAATTCGATATTTGGTGTTCAAAAACAAAAAGGTAATGGTTTATCTATGAAAATGGCAATAACGTTGCCAATAATGTCAGAATAACATTGGTTCACTGACAAATAGCTACGATAACATATCACGACGATCAACGGTTTAGAGCGGGAAAAAGAATCAATGTATCATTAAACGGTAAGGAACAAAAAGTATGCCATGTTAATTCGTGCCGCCATGAGCGCACGGATCTAGCCCGGCGTCCTCGAATGTTATTTACCGTTTTGGGAAGACTGGCCTTACGAGCGGGAAAACAGGAAAGGGGCAAACTAGTGCGTATTTGGATGGCGAAAACTTACTTAAGTATTTTCACATTGGGATAATTTATAAGCGCGAATCGGGAAAAGCGGATCACTAAACAAAATGCAAGCTCATATAGTTACTGGTTCCACTAGCTTGGAAGCCTCCTGAAACCCGAAGGGCAACATGTGTATATTCGTATAAGTGAGATTTGTCAACCCTACACACAAGTATGAGCAATTTTACGTATGAGTCAAGGTTTTCTACAGACTCCCCAGAGCTAACTGCCGTTGCAGTCAGAAAGGTGAAAAAACGAAGGAAACATTTGATCGTACGCAAATAAGCCGTATTTGGCGTACAGAAACCCACAGTATGGGAAGCTATTTTAAACTGCGGGAAAAAGGTACAGAAGAAACAATTTCGAGCAAACTTTGAAAAACATCAAGCAGAACATTTCAATTTCCTCTGGATTGGGACCATTGAGCAGAACCACAAACCAGGGATGAGAAATGCGGACAAAAGATAAAAAAACAAGAAACATTCAGTATATATAAGGCGAGAATGCGTTTTTGTGCAAGAGGTTTCACAGCTCATTACCGGGTTTCGGATTATAAGTTGGAAGAACGATATGTGGCTCGATATTGGTGCCCGGGTAGCGCGAAATTGATCCTAGTTTTCAAATACTTGTAATTTTCTGTTTGCGTTTAAAGCATACATGACCATTAGCTGTTGTTAGGGAACAGAAACGTCTTTAAGAATCCGTCGGGTTACGGATAAAGAATACGAACCAGGATGCCTAACGGTGAAATATACCACACATTAAAAAAAAGAGAATTAATGGCAAAAGAAAAAGAAAAAGCGAAAGAGGTAGCATTGAAAATTATGGAATGGAAAAAAATATAAACGAACACCAGTTGAATGCCGACTACTTTTGAATAGGTTGTAACTGCGAGATTTCGCTGCCCTGTAGGTAAAATTTGTATTGCTGACAATCACTGTGGAAATTTC
>LUCM01009187.1:6478-16940 GCA_008360955.1 Fasciolopsis buskii
AAGATTATACCTACACTTTGTTGACCCACAGCTTGAGCTGCTTCCTCTCCGGAAACGGTGGTCGAGCGGATAAGGTCGTAGCGGTCGGACGAGAAGGTCGTGGGTTCAAACCCTCCCACCGCCGACCAACTTCGCCACTTGGCAGCCGTCTGATGGCCGCGGCGCCCTTCAAGAAACTAATGTACAACTGTGATTTCATTAGTAAAGGAAGTAAAAGATTAAAGACTCTGAAGAGACATTGGGCACAGTTAGTAGAATTAAGCCAGTGAAATCCTGACTTCGTGTTTCAGTGACATGCCAGAGATCAATTGTTAGCGCTAAACCTGTCTGTTGACCAGTCTGCATAAGTGTGCACATTGAAGGAGCCGAGATTCAAATGCTGACGAGGCCTGAGAAAATATGAGCTAGCAGATTAAAAATCACTGATGATTCGGATAATGGGTAGTGAAAAGCAGCAGAGAGTGATCTTTGGTAACTGTTCATATGTTGAATAAAAGTAAGGGAACTTTGCGCAGGAGGATATCCCGCTTAATTTTCCGGGCAGCGCGACGAGGGATTCCCGTTGTAATTGTGTATACGTGTAACTCATGTTGAACAGTGGGTATGTACTGCTAAATAATATAGCTGCTAATCGAAAGGACGATTAAGATTCACCACCACAGGCTTTGATTGTAGCAGGAGCTTGTTCGCCTGGCATCCAGGATGTTTGAATGGAAGCCCATGTACCTGACACAGTTACTCTTCAACTCATTTTTCCGGTTGAGATGCAGCCTCGAATCAACCACAATCTGGAGGGCTTGACGATTTCTCTCCCAAGCCTCTACTCACTGACCTTCCAGGCATGGTTACGCTTTCGGTTGGGTCTTGGAGGCACACACGCCGTCAGCACACGTCAAGATGCCATCTCACCATGCATCTTGATATTGGTCGTCGTCTTTTACGATAGTTCTGTTGAACCAAACTGCGCATGTAGGTAGTAAATGGTTTCATTGGAAATGCCATTGTGTCCGGTCATTTCAGTTCTCCTTGAGCTTCCCGACTGTCGATGAAGTATCGTCAGTCTAATCTACTGATTCACTTTTCTACCAGTTGTCCAAATGAAATGGTACTGCTTGGATCTGTTTTCACATAAGTAGATCACACGGTTCACCACTGTTTTCATGTCTCTTCCTCAGTCTCCTGTTGAATTCGATTGCCCTAATGAGCCGTGTTGCTCTGTTGACTCTTGTACATTACTATACATCTGTTTTTAGGCCACATTACATTCAGCCGGCTGCCGTAATGTAATGTATTTTTCTCCTGTACGGTTCAAGTGGTAAACAGTCTTACCAGATACGGCTCTTGTTTTATCTATTCTTTCATTCAGCTTCTGATATCCCATGAAGAATTTTGTATCCTTTTTGGTGAAGTTTCCAGGAGGGAGGTGCCGCATAGCAAATGTTCGACCAGCAATAATCACAATTCCAAACTGGTTTTCTAGTTCTCGCAATCGATTGAAAGTAAATGTGACACTAGCGTAACCGACGCATAGCTATTAGGATAAAGTAGCTAGACCTGAATAAAGTAGCATTTGTTTATTTTAAAATTCAATGCGACAATACTGTTTCTCTCTGCTTGTCGGTCCACTCGCTTGACATCATTGCTTTTCGATTGCTTTCCTCCCCACTCACAGGCATTTCCGAAGGGGTCCTGCCTTGTACGTGCTGTGGGAAGAAATTTTCCGCAAAGCACGGACTGGAACGACATATGAGACTCATCCATGAAAGTATGGCATTTTTCTTTATGATTTTTTGACCAACAACTGTCATTGATTTTTTTCTTTGCACAGGCGCAGAGCTTTCCATTTGTCCTCTCTGTAATCGCACGTTCACAACCAAATTTGCATTTAACCGACACACGCGGACAGTTCATGCAAGTGAGTGACGCTGCTGTTCGGGGATTTTGCTACGTGCACATATGCGCAAGATTTCATCCATTACACTTTTCATATCAGTGCTGGTTGGTTAAGCGTATACTTTTATCATCCATTCACAATAGTATGGGAGCCAAACCCAAAGGTCGTACCCGACAGCCGATTAGGAGTTTGGTTTCCGTTGTTAGTCAGTCATATCAACCTACGATGTGCGGATTTGGTTCTCATGGTTGCTTCCGAAAAAGCAGCACCAACGTGTTTGATGTCTTGTGCATAGACACTTTGTTTGTACCTCTGCTATTATGTGCTGTGACGATGCGATGTAGATAGCTTGTTTTAGTTAACCAGAGTCAACTCCTTCAATGCATGATGATCGCTCAAAAAGGGAGGCCTCGGTACTCGTACAAACGGGTTAGCCGAGCCGACCAAATTATTACGCAATAACAAACCAGTCAGCGATGAACCGGCGGGCGTTTTGAAACGATGGTTTAAATGACTTCCAAAGAAAGTCATCGGTCTTCCGCAAAAATCGCCGCGTCTGTTCGTTAGGTCATGGTCACTGGTCTATCCGCTACTACTCTTGTAGTTCACTTATACTTATGAGGCATATAAGAGAGCAGAGTATCGAGCATCAGGTTGGGTTTTCCTCCGGTTATCTTAATTCGATAATTGGTAGGGCGCTGTGATACCTTCCAGAACCAAACGCGTCTTACTCAAAACGAAATGAAGATCAGATTTGTTCTTTAGACGATTCATCATGCGATATCTGCATTCAGCTCACCATGAAATCATTCACTGGATACTGTTTTATTTGGTTTGTTAGGAATCATCAACCATGTACATCTATTGCACCCGAGCCAGCTCGCAAACTTACAACGAACCGTTGTGAATAGTGTCAATAACCGTAGTCTCCTCGGGTGGTTCGCAATACTTTATTGAATTTCTTCACGTAATGTGAAGCTTATTCAAGCACGACGTATGTGCACTGTGGATGATTTCTAAGGTTTAACATCGATAAAACTCATGATCCTGTGATTTGCATGGACAGGATTGCACTGTGGCCTGCTGATCGAAGAATAGTATGTCTGCGAAATATAAGTCGGTCAGATTTATGGCCGACTTTCTACAGACTACAGTCTCCGGTCGAATGTGGAAAGCTGTCATATCGCAGTTTTCAAACTTCGCCGAAAGTGTTCTTCGAAATACGTTGTCTAATCTAGTAGAGGAGGGGCCAGGGTTAGCAACTTGGGATATGCTAGTAAATTCTTGTTCAGCGAAAATCCATGCTGGGCATGCCTTAGACCGTCGAAAGACAAGTTATTTCTCCAAGATTGGCAATAGCTTATACATGCACTCACTCTTTGTGGTGACCGGACGGAGATAGTCAGTGGCTCAAAGTATCCGAGGGATCTGTTTAGGACTACAGGTAGGTAGGAAATCGTATTACAAATCTCGGGAGATAAATCGACTTTCGTGAATCTGCGATACCTGTGACATAACAGATAGATGTGTCGCTTTCCTTGAGGGAAGTGCGTTCAGACTGATTTAGCCTTGTCCGGGGTGTTGCCTTCGCTGCAGTCGGCTGGAGTCTAGGAGCCGTCGGTTTTTGTTGCTAGAGACGTTGAGAAGTAGGGATCACAATCGAAGCCAGTGGGGCATACATACTGCGATCTGCCTCTTGAGCTAACATTAGTCAAAATATCAGGGAGAACCGTTAAAATAGGATGGAACTTATTTACTACTGTTTTTTGATCCCCCTCCTTTAATGTACTTCAGATGCATTACGTTATTGTTGACCTGGGATCATGTTTGTTTTCAATCCGATATATATATATATGTATATACATATATAACAATTATTCATGGACTTTCTTCTTTGGAGCACCTGAAGAATCGCAGCTTTAATTTGTGAACATTTCTTTGCCCATCCTTCTCCCTCCGTGAACCACTGAGTTCCTTCGTTAACTGCGAACGTAGTCATGCGTGTGAAAGAGGTAGTAAAACAACGCCAATAGTAATAAATTATAAGAACTTCAATGCTTTATGCGTCTGCATCTCATTTTCACCATCGACTATTCCTGGTTGATCGGCAGATGTTACTAGTATTTTTTCCCAGGTGTTTGCCAGGACATCTTTGGTATGTTTCCTGTTAGCATAGATTTTCATTCCCAGCAATAGCATAAGTTTTCACTAAGGCCCAAATCTAGAGACCTAGACGATCAGCAAAGAGCTCATCTCGCTAGTACTTTTGTAGTCTTCAATGACCCCCTCTCGATGGGAAGTTGGTTTTCCTCTTTCATTTTCATCCTACGGAGTAGTTGACAGAAGGGGCGCCTCTTGTATAAGCCCCCATCACAACTCTGGTAGTACTCAACCTGCTTGTCCATGAGTTGCCACGGCCCCACTGAATGCTCATCGAGGTAGTGTTTGAAGCTATCTTCGCTGTCCTCTTCTACCAAATTAGCAGATACTTGGTTACAGAGGAAGTTCCTCTACTAAACGGACGATAAACGAAAGAAACCAGTGGAATTCATCCTCCGGAGGGTGTCAGCAGCCAATCGACCGGCCGAATTCGCGAAATGGAGACCCGGCAAGAAGTCCCGGCCACGTGTCATCACCAAGGATCTTCCGACGACAGATCAGGCCTCAGCGGGGCTGTCGGTTGCGTATTGGAAACATACAAAACCAGGAGTCGAACTTCATGATCGGCCTTCAACAAGCCTTGTAATATGACAATGCCGTCACCCCTGTTCGCTCATCTTAATGAACGTGCAGGGAACAGCAAGACTGTCACATTCTGGCCGACAAGGAACGTACGAAGTATACATCCTTTTGAATATCATGTTAGATAGTCAAGCAAGAGGACGCATAAGAGCCCCAGGCGTGGTCCTTATGGTCGCACATGTTTGCCTGTCCGTAAGTCTTAAGTGACACAAAGACTACAGTCCCAAGGCTTGGATCAGATAACAAAGATCGCAAGGGAATTTTACATACCGTGTAGCCAATGCTTTCAAGCTTCCTGCCCATATGCACGTGAATCCATTTGGATAGCGTGATAGGTGGTTTCCAGAGTGAGGCCTACCACATCAGCTTGCCCCGATCAGCCTGAGAGATGGACGGGTTATAGCCTTAGACCATCAGGTTAAATGAGACAGAACGATGGAAACACTGACGGTGAATACTCGTTGTAAGCCAGGGATAGCGGAAGACTTCAAACTGACCACTGGTGGCATCTGTTACGGAGGAATCTGCTGGGGACTCATGATGTCCAGCTCCATCCGAAAGGCATAGGAATTGAGCCATCGGTAACTGACTCCCAATGGGCTACTAGATCCCCAAATCACCCCACTGCCTTGTGTTCGGAGACTCGAGGTCATCTAAATCAACCCTCTACTTCTGTTCGCTCAACCGAACGGTATCAAGCCCATTGACGAACCGTGTATCGCGATGAGCAACCGATGGTTCCGACGCAGAGAATGGAAAAGTTATCACATTTGTAGAAAATTATACACTGATTCTTCGTTTCTTCTTTCTCACTTTTTTCGTCTTTCGTCATGGTTCCGATGGTAAGTGATCCGCACACAGATTTGTGTAACGGACCGCATACTCAATTTCAAAAGCAACCATCCAACCTGCCACCTAAAGAGCTGTGTGCGTATCCTGTTCCATCGAGCCGACACACACTGCAGTACACAGCACCTACGGGAACAAGAGCAGTCTAGGTTGTTCACGTTATTTGCGGTCAATGGATATCCAAAGTCTTTCATCAACGCCTGTATTCGCAGAAAGCAGAGGGCAAACACTAAGAAGATCAGATCGATCGTGGTACTTCCATTCATACGGGGAGTATCCGAAGCGGTCGAACGCATCCTACGTCCACTAGATATCACAGTCGCTCAAAAACCGACCGGCACCTTGAAATCTATTCTACTCAACGGAAAAGATCGCGTCGACCAGCACGACCAGTCAGGGGTAGTTTATGCCATTCCGTGCCTCGGATGTGACAAACAGTATGTCGGTGAGACAAGCAAACAATTACGCATACGCTTGCACGAACATAACTTAGCCCTACGACGCGCTGACCCACACTCGCAGATATGGAACCACTGTGCACAACCAGGCCGTGAGGTCAACATCAACAACGCAAAGGTAGTCAGCCGGGCAAACAGAAAGGAGGAGCGACTGATTCTTGAAGCCCTCCACTCGAATAACTCGTTCAGCCGGCATGTCGAGATTGACAAGCATTACGCCATCTTCACAAGACCCGGAAGCAGAATAGAGAGACAAACAGACGGACAGTGCACAAAACCGAACGGAACTAGCGATCCTATTCAATCACTCATTCACGTTTGACAATGAGTCCTAGTTTGAATCGAAACGTCACGATAAACGTATTAACTCAGTATATATGTATATAGAAAGAGAGAGAGTTGAGGAGGCGTACACTGAGTTAATACGTCTGTTAACAAGCCTGATAGTGGTGATCCCATGGGCATTCCTCTTATTTGTTTATATACCGTCCCATTGAACTGTAGGTGTTTCCATGCACAATTCTATCAAATGCATTATATCGTCCTTAGACATTGCTGTTCTATCTGATAAGTTGGAGTCCTTCTCCGTAAGCTGGCGCATGCTGTCCAGTGCCATTTGCCTTGGAATATTTGTGAACAGTGATGTGACGTTAAATGAGACCATAGCTTCGTTTGCTTCTAACTTGAGGTTTTTGATTTGTTCCAGGAATGTGGCAGAGCTCTTCGTGTTGTTTTGGTCCTGTGGTAGGCATGGGCGTAGGAGACGAGAAGGTACTTCGCTAGCTGATAGTTTGGTGCTGTTGTTGGTGCGACAATGGGTCCAAGCTGCACCCCCGGTTTATGGACTTTAGGAAGTCCATATATCCTGGGGACGGGTCCCTCTGCAGGCTTTATTTGGTTGTGCTGTTCATCGCTGATTTTCTTGCTTTTTCTCAAAGAGTTCAGTTTTTTGTTGATTTTGGCTCGAAGTTCTTTGACTGGATTTCCTTTCACTGGTAATATTTTCATCTTCGCTTGGTATTCAGAATTGTCAAGCATTACCTTTGTCTGCGGGGAGTATGACTATTTCTCGATTTTTCTGGAGTGCTTTTACAGCTTTGATTTCGTTATCAGGTATATATATATATATATATATATATTTTGTTTCCCAAAATCATATTGAATGCAAAATTCGGATTAGTAATAGGTATCTGCTAATCGAAAATCCTTTGCATTTCTCAGGACACTTATTTTTTTAATGCAGACCAACCCGAATTAGGTTCTACGCTGTAGTCGTTGACAAGACAGAATGATCCTTATGGTCCCGCTGTTCCGGTGCCAAATCTTCTTGCTCTACTGTTTTATTCTTCCAGATTCGATCATTCTCTGCTCACCATGCAGCATGATCTTCCCGTCAAAATTCGCTTTGCTCGAGCACAATCTGACTGCACATAATAGTAAGTTCAGTATCAGGTTTCAGAATTCGTTCCTTTTGTGGTTTATCACTCCTATGTTTCAACTGGAATCAGAATTAATTTGTTCTTTCCTCAATCTCTATACAGCTTCCAAAATTTTCGCCTGTCCTGATTGTCTCAAATGTTTCCCGGATGCAGAGACCCGAAGAATTCACCACCAAGCCGAACATACAGGTAGATCTGAGTTGGTTTCGCCTTCCAGTTTTTAAATATCTACAATGTTCTTTTATCGTGGATATAATCTTAGATAGCCAGCAACATTTATTCGACTTCATGCCAACTGTTGTGGGCGAGTAACTCACCACTACGATGTCCTAACTCCTATATATTTATCGTCGGTTCCATCTCTTGCTTTGGTTTCTTTGTGGCATTTGGAACAACTCGGCTAAACCTTACAAAACGAGTTTCAGTCATCCAAATCGCCGAGACAAATCCCGTTGATAATACGACAATTCATGTTCGTTGCGGAGATTATTGTCAAAACTTCGCGTTTGTAGATTTGTACTCTGATTCCAGTCGTTTGTGACTAGGAGAGGGAGGCGGGAACTCAGATGTTTGCCGATTTTTGCGTATATGGAGTATTTGAAAGTTTCCTTAATAAACTCCGTGCATTTTTTGTTATGTTCTCCTTTATGAAGACAGTTTCTATAAAGATGTATTTTTCGCCGTCTAATTCAGATATTGTAGTAACTTGGTGTTCAGAAATCGACTTTCTCCACGATATTAACAACTTACACCCAGTGTATTTTCTATGGTTGTTCAGTTTCCTTCATATCCGTTAAATCTCCAGGTCTGTCCCGACCATTCTTAGCAAGCTTTACAAGTTTTCCAATTCGTATTTCTTAGGGCACCGTTGTTCCTGTGACAACACCATTGCACAAAATCAAATGAAATCATATTTTCTTCCTTATTGCGACAGATGGTCTGCCTTGAGCATGCCTAGTTGACATGATTCGGTCTCTAACTCTGCCTTTTTGAAGCTTACAAATGAAAGCAAATTAATCGAATGAGCAAACTCTTTATTCGTAACCGTTGCTTTACCGTATCACTCCCCCTAGAACAAAATCTATCGAAACTTGCCAAACGTGTTCGCTTCTGGGAGATGGTTTCCGTGATAAAATTCAAGTCGGCACTGAAACGGTTTTTTCTTGAGGGTAACATGTTGGTGTGTACTCCTGAAGGGGGAGCGCTGTGCCATTTGATTTGAAAGGTAGTGCTTCTCATAAAAAAATGGTTTCACTTATTCTTGAGTAAAAATATCGAGTTATTGAAAAGGGAATTGGCCAGCCGTATGGTTTTCCAGTGAATTCTAAGTAGGAACAAGTACGATTGAATATTGCTACCCGAATTACGTACATAGACACCAAAACAGTGACGAAGCACGAAAATAAAGCTGTAAAATGAAACGAAATCAGCGAATAGGGTTTGTGGAAAATATTCCAACTCCCTTGTGTAAAGCCTTCCCAGTCACTTCCTACTTGTTGTTTTCGGCTTTCCTAGTCCCGTTATGGTCCTTCTAGAATCGTCTCCTTTGGGTCCCTATCGACAGTTTATAAATCACGGTTCTGTAATTTATAAACGTCAACGAATGAAAATAAACTGACCCCCAAATGAAAATCTGCAAGAAATCAATCTTATCGAAACAGTGCGATAGAATGTTGAACCACAGGTAAAGCTCACTGGACCAGGGACTTATTTAGTGGCGATTGGTGCGTGCGTCCTCACATGAACATGTTTGTAGACAAAGCTTTGTACTTGTTCTTGTCTGTCTGTATGTGAGTCAATGGTCATTGGACTGACGGCAATCAACCTGGAGCAAACTCTCGTGCGCGTGTGTATGCCCGCTTCAGCGGCTGTTGCGGTGGGAGCAGTGAATACAACCACAGGGTCAAATGGGTATGTCCGTGCGTGATAATCCAGGTCAATGCGAGGAAAACCGTGATGATTGAAGAGTTTGGGGTGCATCAGAAGAACCTTTATCTATAAATTGCGTGTGTAAATACCCGGTTGGCTCGAATGATGGAACGGGACAAAGTGAGAGAAGCGCGTAGGTCGGTGGTCAGATGAGTTGGCGTTTTTCGCCATCGCCTTGGCTTTCAGATTCGGCGACACCTCGTGAAACATACACGGTTCATCATGTATACTTCTGCTCATCTTCACATCATCTGTTGTGCATGGTTCGTTCGTAGCTACCCGGTTATCTAAATCGAAGTAGGATGTTCCAGTAGGAGATCACGGTTAAGTTGTTGGCGCGTCCACAATCCGCAGATAAGTGAATCGCCGTCAAGTTCTTTGGTCAGTCTTAAATAAGATGGGGCCAAGCTCTCAGAATAAGTGGTCTCGAGCAAACAATGTTGGCGCCGAGGATATGGAATTTTCATCATCATCCTCAAAATCATTGAGGTTGGGTGATCGTGGCCCGACACCGAATAAGCCCGTCTCTTTTTTGGTCCATTTGAATGTCTTTTCGGAAAAAGTGAGTGAATCAAGTCTTGTAGGCTGCAGTTACCCATACTATGGCTAGAGTGAGACTTCGAAGAGCAAGACTACGTTGAGCACCGCTTAATACCTACTCTCGAGTATCTGCATGGATTATCATGACGTTTATAACTGTCATGATGTTACGGGATTATCGGCAGGCAACGCACCTGATGTCTTAGCGATTGGAGTGATAGGTCAGCAAGCTGGTACGCTTTACTGTCGCAAACTAATTCATATAGCCTGTAATAATGTTAGGGCCCTGTTCGAAGTGAAGAGCCAAGGCTTCCCGATGCGACTGCTGTCATGAATGGAACATACATGTCGCCTAACTCTCTGAGGTCTGGTTCCTTAATTTTGGTTCTCGATTCTGAAGGCCGAAACGGTCTGCTGGGTCTATCACATCGCACTTACAGATTCCGTTGTTTCACGTTTATTTTAGGCAGAAAAGCTGCCAGCGCTCTGGGAACCCTTATTCTCTCTGCTCGTAGCTCGTCGCAAAAGCTCCGCAGAACCTCATGGTGATAGTCATGTATGCATCATCATCATCATCATCGTTCAGCGTTAAACAGCAAGGCAAGCCTCAC
>LUCM01009189.1:7866-38828 GCA_008360955.1 Fasciolopsis buskii
CTCAGTCGGAAAAACGAGTGGAAGAATAATTGATAAAAAGTAGATGGGGTTCCAATCACCTATACCCCACTGCCTTGCGGTCAGGTTCTTGTCAGAACCAAAGGCTTCGGTTGAGAACCCTAATCGTTCTTCTGCTTAGCGGTTCGACTCCCTCGTAGTACCCGTCCCTCAAACCCCATGAGGTACACGTTTAAAACGAATTCCACACTGTATCGGTCATCGCGCAGAGTAATCAGGACCGTGCTGCCCATTACACGAACGAGGTGGGTAGTGATAATTATGCTACTGCTCAGAGTTCTCTCTCTTTTATTCAACCTGTCTCTTCTGTCCCCAACCCAATCTGCTTGCCCCTTTTGCCCAACCTCGAATCGGGTGGGAAGTTCGTGTTAGATAGGATTCAACGACTGTCTAAACAGATTTGGGTAAATCTTCCCCGTTATCGTCTCTGTTCGCGTGCCTGATGACCCTTTTAATTTGCGTACAAAGCGCGCAGGTCTACTTTGATGCTGCGGCTTCACTGATTCACAGCACCCAAATCTTTTGATGCATACGCCAAATGTGTCTTCTATGCCTCCTAAGATTCTTCCTCTTCATTCGCCTCTGTTCCATAGTTTACACATTTGAACAGTTTGGCTCTCCTAAAGGCCTTTTGGCATGACTATCAGACTGCTTTACCAACAGAACTCAGTGCGAACAACACAACATAGCGAAAACGTTTGTTTCAAGTTATTCGCACTCTTGCCAATATATAACATTAAATATGGTTGGAAATGAATTAAGGGAAATTGTCGGTTTGCAGTCATATTAGTAAACAACTCTAAAAATGTGTGTGTGAGTATGTGTAATTGATCAATTTGTCACACAGTCAAGTCGTAAACCGCTCGTTGAGTAAAGACAACTGGGTCAGGTAAGTTTAAGATTTAGAAACAATTTGTCTATGTGTTGTCTTTAATGTGTTCTGTGGGGTTTTCCAAACGTTTGAAGAGAACTCAGTGCACAAGACTGGGAAGAAACAAATCCACTCCCTTGGTAAAGAAATCTGG
Source organism: Fasciolopsis buskii (assembly GCA_008360955.1). NCBI lineage: Eukaryota > Metazoa > Platyhelminthes > Trematoda > Plagiorchiida > Fasciolidae > Fasciolopsis > Fasciolopsis buskii. Next base: position 8,910 of record LUCM01009189.1, read on the forward strand.
AGTCCTTCGAGGAGCTATCTTTTCACTTTACTTGTTCACAACATGCATCAACGTGTTACCCTGGTCAATTATTCAAATATCCGGATGACATTGCTTTGTGTCAGCCTATATCTGGAACTAAAGATTAGCCCAACTTTTCCAGCAACTTGTCTCTCACTCATGATTGTTCTCTTCGCTCTGGCTTAAATTCTAATTTATTTAAATGTGTTGAATGTGTCTACCTTTTCTGAGTCTATTCACCCGGCTGACCGTTCTTTCATCAACACAGAGCCACTCACCAAGGTAGATTCATCAAGTACTGTTGATAAGAACTTAAGATGGTCCTCTCATATTTCCAACTATGAAGAGTATCTCTTAACATAAAAAGACTGCGGCGTTCCCAGGTCAAGCAAAACATTATCTCATTTGTTTACCAGTTTTTCTGGCCTACTAAAAAAGATTTAAGAACCTTCACCGTGATTTGTCAATCATTTGTGGTGTATCTTGCATACCGCTGAAAGAACACTGTACCGTACTGTAGCATGCATTCTATCCGCAAGCGAAACATTTGCACATAAAATGCTTCCGGATCTGTCCAATCCCTTACACAATGACCTTCCAAATGCCGTTCTTATACCAGAACACGTTCTACCTTCTGGTCCATATCTCCTAGCATAAATACCTATAGGAGCTCAATTTTCCCCAACCTATCCCGAAATCTCACCAATCGAGAACAGATTTTCTACTCAATACCTCGTGAAATTCAAATATCTATCCTTTGCTACGATTTTTTTTACAAATCTGTATTCTGATGAGGTGGTTAACGCATCTCTTTGGCTGGAATATGGACGCCTATGTACGCGAAAGTCCAGTACAATGCTATTTTAGAGTCACAACAGAAGTGACAATCAAGTGACATAAAAACCTTGCCCTATCTAGTCTTGTTCAATCACAAGCAACATCTTAAACTGACGAAGGCCGCTATTCATGCAATATTAAATGAATAAACTGTGCCAAACCAATGTCTTTTATGAAGGAAAATCTACCATTGTCAAAAGTGAACAGCTTTCTATGTTCATGCTGAAATTTCCATGAATACATTTCGCAATTACTCGACAGTAGTGTGAGGGGCGGATAACAATTCTGCCTGGCCGATTCTTTTTCGGATTTCATTTTCAACTTGCTGGCCATCTCGACTCGTCCTCCTACCGCTAACAGCCCCAGGAAACATCGTTCAACGAGGCGGATTTCCCGTGGATGTAGGCAAAACCGCTCCCAAACACATTTATCTACTTACATTCAGACCCTCCTAAGACTGCACCCTAGGGCTCAGTACTTTACGCGTAACGCCCCAGTCAGTGGGAAAATTTCCACACCACATCCAACCAATAGTACGAAAACGACGGTGCCCAAACGCTAAAAATCCTTGGGTATCTTGTCCCGAGGACCGTTTTAGAGCCGTATGGGAGTACCGACCCAAATGCTCGTATGTAAACTCGATGTTTGATTGATAAATGGACATGAAGCCAACGTCACATGAAAATCATGCCTCCTATAAACGCGAAGAGGTCCTATCCGAAAGGCGATTCATTAAGTGAGACGTTCAGGGAACAGAAGCTATTTCGTCCGACTACTACCGAGAGGGGACAAGATTTGGCTCCGAGCCGACCAACGTCAGCAACAGTTCCACAAGCCTTGGAGATGGGAAACGCACCACAAACAACCATATGCATTAGTTCAGACGGTCGAATAACACTTCCAACTCACCTGAGTCTTCACGAAGAGAAGCAACATCTTCTACACCTTTCTCAAATCAAACAATGTTACTATTCACACATCAGGGGGATTACCAAACTCATCTCCGCTGCATTTCCTGCAGCGGAGAAAAGGGGGAAAATGCCATAAGTACGGACTGCTGCATGGCTACAAAAAAACGGAAGAAAAGAAAATTTCGGTGGTACATTGTTTAGTAAGAGGAAACGACAGAATCGTAGGGCCGATTAAGCAGAAAATATCTCTCGGATCAAGATGAACAGAAGTCACGGGTCTACGAAAGGAGTGTGTGTTCTAGCACGTCCTCGACGTGATCGGAAACCTGTCCCACTTTCACGCGTACGCTCTTCATAGACAGCTTGGATGCTGTTATTAGCAAACAAGCTTCTTTGAATTTCACACGAGGATCTATCACCTTATCGGCAAATAGGCATAATCACCGAGTCAAACCAAATGCGAGATGAACGCTCGTTAATCCAGATCAACTCTAGGTGTTTTGTTAACTGTAACATTTACACCTGGCCACCATAAATGAAAAAAGACGGTGACAGCCCATCTGGGCAAGCAACCTTACGTCTTTTCAAAAAGGCTACTTCCCTGTCTTCCATACCTGATGAGTATATATCTGCATTGTTTCACTTGCAGGCATAAGTGGTAGCCCCAGTGTGGTACGGGATTAATTAAACTGTTTCGTAAAACGATTAACCCTGCGCATCTGAGTGAAGCACTGGGCTGTCGGGTTTATTGGTTGTTTCACTGAGACCTGACCTTCGTGGACAGGCATTCTAAATCAGTTGGTAGTGTATGGGCCATTGCTAATGGACGCAGCCTCTTATTTTTCCATTTATCACTGCTCGCGAGAATTTCTTGAGATGTTGGTCAACTGAGGCCTGATTTACGCATCACGTTTTAGGTGTCGTCCCGGGGGACGTGCCTATAAACATAAAACTGACGGCGAAAATATCTGTCGTTTCTGAGATCCAAATGGCATAGAGTTCTGAGCGGCCTACGCCGCTGCGTGCAGAACACGCAAACCGCTCACAATGTTTGTCTAGAATCTATGCATTTCATCGTATCGAAAACGCCACAGAAAGTTCCACAAGACGGATGATTTTCTTGTTGTGACCACCGATTAAGTACAAGCAAAAGCGAGCACAAAATAAAGCGCCCATAAGTGTGAACCAGAATAATCGGCACTCTTCGACTGGTACACATCAATGGTGACCAACGGCAATTTGATCAACATCAGGTGGACGCCATGAGGTGCGATGCCAAGTGAACCGGTTTCGCCCATGGGAAAATGTGTATATCAGAAAGAGCTTCTAGTCGGAGATGATCGTCGTTGTCCGTCCGCTAGTCTGGATCAAAAAAATGTCTTTCTGTTTCTCCAAACTGGTAACTTCAGCGTTAAAATCATTGACAACAATCACGGTGTTAGTAGCTCGGAAAGGTCGGGAGATGTCCCGACAGACCAAGCCATTCGCCTCAGGGGGACTGCAGTCGGACGAACGAACATCGGGGTTTCGATGGACTTCTGTTGACACGCACAGAATTATTCAACCGATCATTATCGCCACCAGCGTAATGAGTTAAACAGACGGGCTGGCCCCACTGACCGCCACCTATTTCACCGTGTTATGGGTTGTAACAGAGAAGAAATACGGAAGGTGGACAGGCTGTAGACCTCCAAAGGGTGAAAAAAAAGAAGAAACCACGGAAGTCAACATGCGGAATACATTTTAACTATCCAACCGAAAAGCACACAAACCATCGTCCACAGGGATACAATCTAACAGTGCACACTCGGCTCTCGTACTCAGAGTGATCCTAAAGCCAGTTTGACCACGGACACTTGGAAGCGGATCACTTGATACGCGAAGGGTGACTACAGAAATAGGGTTTTTTTTATGCAAGCATCGGAGATGCAGCTAATTGTATTTCAAAATTTTCATGTGTTGGAAACGGCAGCCTGTTGCGACAACGAAGTGAAGAGAACTCTTCGGCCTAAGTGATGCATTTGATTTATTTCTTGTCTTTCCACCAATGCACCAATGAAACTCATCAATTTTTAGTAATTCGTTGCATCTCGCAGGGTCGTTACATCGGGAGAACGAAGGCCTCCCAATGGGACGCTGGAGAATATTGGGAGAGCGACGCTTCGCGGACGCCCACATCGCAGGGGAAACAGTGTGGCAATAAAAGTTGCAGATGAGAGGCACGACCGATAACAGCCCGTTGGCGATAACGAGCGAGAAGCCTTCCAAGAAATAATGAGGAGCGATAAGGTGGGGAGGACAAACTTCCAAAACGCATTTTGGTTCACTCAGCAAACAACCTTCAACTGTGGATACTTTGATGCTCGACTTTATCATCTACAAAAGAGTGTACACTCACTGGATTGTAACGGTTGCTGATCAACGGAAGGTTGAATGGATGAACCCGTTGCCGTTTGTGGAGCTGCTAGGGTGGTTAGGGACGTGTTCATTTCATCCAGATCATCCTCTCCAGGTGGATCAATTGTGAGGATAAGTTTCCGAAATTCGAGGTAGTCCTGAACAAGAGAATGCATTTCCCCGTCAAAGCGTTCTTCCTCACCAGGTTCATCCATGTCATTCAGAACCGGAGGCCAGGAAGAAGAGCTCTCCTTGCCTTCGGGATCTTTGCGCTCAGCTAGCTTCGACGCATTCGCTCTCAGTTTACGCAACTCGGCACCAGCAGCGTGCAAGCACGGGCCAGGATTAAACCGGATTCCCGCTCGACGAGTAAGTGGTCGTTCCCAAAGCTTCGGGCTGTCCGTAGGCGAGTAACGCTGAATTTTGCTGGAATTCATCGAGAAATCACAAAATAACTAATGCTCACAAATTCAAAGACAGATGTCACGAGATGACTGGTAAACAAAACCAATCTTATATTAGGACCTTACCTATCAGTGATACTGTAAACTTCTTTCAGAAACTGCTTTAAGGTTAACAATAACACACAGGCACGGCTAGCCCGGATAGCATCACGAACGATAGGCAAAGCTGTGCTTCGTGCCGTGGTGAGGCGTGTTAACATAGCTTCCGCATCTTCTTCTTCTTCCTCCAGAGGACCAAGGTCGATGTGAGGTACGGCTATCAAATTCGAAAAAGAAACGGTAAAAATAAGGATCATGAATAAGGCGATCAAACAAAGGATTAAACAGAATATTTGGAATCCATAAGCGTAAGCATACTAACTTTGTGAAAAAAATACGTCCACCCCACCACTTTAACCGGTAACCACTGACGTTACAGATTTAGCGAAAATAACGTGAAACAACGTAAGTCACGGCATACAGACTAACAACTTACAGTCACGGCCAACAAGGGCGGCTGATCGCAATTCATTCATACTGCTGGTAATTCCAACTGCAACTGTGGGATTCATCATGGCTAAGTTGTTCAGTTTACTTAACGTGTCTTGAATTTGCTCGGCGTAGTGCTCAGCAGCAACATGGTCCGATCGGGCGATCGCCTCGGCCGATGCGAGTTGCTGTGTCTGAAGGTCATTCCGAAGCTGCAGTTCTGTCTGGGCACGGTTTTTAGCTTCAGCTTCTGCCTGAGCAGCCAGAGCTTCCTCCAAGGCAGCTTTTAATTCCGGGAACAGAGCCTCCCGGACACTCTGCAGTACACCGGAGCCGGACATGCTGACCATGAGGTCTATGTGATGCACAACGAACAGAGGTTCCTCTTGGCACTGATAAGGGAAATGAGCCAAGTTGTCGGCGACATAAATAAGTTGGCTCAGCAGAACCTGGGTTCCGTTTGCCTGGAATTAGACCGTAAGTGACGTAATTTTGAGGATGCCATCAAAATTTACATCGGGATAACATTATTAATGAACGACAAAACGGAAATTCTTACTGTTAGTAAAACGACGGAAGCGGACATATAATGTTTAGTCATCAGCTGCTTCAAATTAGATGGGCAACTCAACTGCTTACATAATGATTAATACTGAACACTTTTTCTCGTAATGGAAAGGTATTATCAGGTCACTATGTCGGAAAGTATCTACTATCAAAGCGACAATCAGAGGAGACCCTATGGTCGATATGACAACACTGGTTGCAGAAAAAGGAGGCGGGGAGAATAGAGTCACATTTTTCGAATATCTGAATCTACGACCGAAAAAAAACTGTAACAAGTTCAACAGATTGCTTGCCGAAAAAGCGAGGGACGAATATAGTGATAAGGGGTCGAGTTAAGACGACACGATTTATTCAAATGGCCTAAAACAGTAAAGTAAATTATCTCACCTGAGATTCGTCGAACAAAGCTATCAGACCACTCAGCAGCGATCGTCGTTGACCCCGATTGCCTCGCAGCATCGAATAAAGATTAGAATTCAGTGCACCTGGAATGTCACTGAGGGGATCGCGCGTACCTCTAATCGTCTCGAACAAACTCTCAGGAGAATCAGGATTGGGAACAGTTTCCTCTCCGCCTTGCTTTTTTTGCCCCAACGATTCTGCACCGCTCGAATCAACAGCATCGGAATCAGTTGCATTTTTGTTCCTACCACTGCGTCTCGTTGCAACCGCTGGAGTGTGAGATTTGTTCGTAGAATCAGGCGACTGCACTGGCTGAGATCCAGATGTTGTGAGTTTGGACTTTTGGCATACCATTTCCAGTGTTTCCGGATACAATGTGTATTGAAGACGATAGGAATAATTGACCCCTTGAATGGCACGCATCTACGAGAAAACGCAATTGGCATTGAAAAGTCCAGAAAATAAATGCTCCAAACAAAGTGTGCTGATTGCATATGAAGACAAAAACTAAATCCAACCATCAACAAGTGACTTAATGGGTATCGACGAAATTAAACGATTGACAAAAAGAATCAAAACATTACCATCGGCCTGTCAACATTCTTTACTGGTTGATGATTACAAGCAAAGATGGATTGTATCGTAGACAGAAATACATACCGTTAGCAGAGCCACAAAAGTGGATTAGTCTCTACTGACGGCAGTCAAATCCAAAAATCATAAGTGGAGTGGTTGCCGACATAGGGATCAAAGCAACCAACAAGTTCTGCACTGCAACTTCGGACGGCCAAGCACCTCACAAAGTGATACCAGGCTCTGCATCTGTTAAAATGAAGTTTTTCGATAGAAACCTAAAGTGGTAGGCTTACATACCTTAAGTCAAATCCATGTTTAAGTAGAAATCGATTGCGAGCATGATTAAACTACCTGACATAAAAAAATACCTAATTTTACATAAATATGCGAAGAGAATGACGGCAGAGAAAGCGAAGCCACTCGAGGAAAGGTATAAAAAAGTACTCGATGGTGAGACACAGCGAGAGTTGGGAGATGAAACATTCAGGAAACTTAACCAATTATGTTCATAATAACTCAAGATGATTCGCATATGGGTCTACATTTGTAGTCCGTCTTCACGTGGGCTGGCAGAAAGCAGTCAGATCTGGATCGCAAAATGTGACCAACTTTCTGCTTTAAAAAGAATACTCAATGATGACCAAAGGCGACCAAATTAAGGACAAGAGATGCACATCCAAAGCCTACCATGGGACCGACTTTTACCATCTCCAGATAATTGTTCGTTGCCCCAAATCAACTCTAGGTGTTTTGTTAACTGTAACATTTACACCTGGCCACCATAAATGAAAAAAGACGGTGACAGCCCATCTGGGCAAGCAACCTTACGTCTTTTCAAAAAGGCTACTTCCCTGTCTTCCATACCTGATGAGTATATATCTGCATTGTTTCACTTGCAGGCATAAGTGGTAGCCCCAGTGTGGTACGGGATTAATTAAACTGTTTCGTAAAACGATTAACCCTGCGCATCTGAGTGAAGCACTGGGCTGTCGGGTTTATTGGTTGTTTCACTGAGACCTGACCTTCGTGGACAGGCATTCTAAATCAGATGGAGGAGATTACGGGTTACTGTCGATGGCAGCATAAGTGCCTGCAATGTCAAACCAAAACACATGATAACAGGTACTGCTTAAGAAATCGACCGCAGTAATCTCCATTTCACGACTGTTTTGATCAACATGGTAGGTGCGGCTAGATTTTTTCGGCTCCAATAAGTAAGACAACTGTCCTGTCGCGTAGCAAGTGACTTACTCGGAATATGCCACTCGTTGGCTCTCAGCAAGGTGGAGTGGAATGCAGCTAAACCAAACAGCGATTACTAAACGACACAGGGCGACAAATCCAAAGATATCGTTTTTATAGTCCAAATGATCTAATTGCATCGAGCATTAACCTTGTTGGAATCCGACCGCTTCCCTGTGCCCGTAGGTCTTGCGAGTTTACCGAAAACTACAGTTTATTAAGTTCAAATTAAGCGGAGTAGTCGTCACAGACTGAACAGGACGTGTTTTTATTCGGATTCTCATCAAAAGTTACAAGCGGATACAATATAGTAAGGAAAACCTTTTGCATAAAACTTTGTTCATCAGTGACACTCACGCTGAGAAATCCGGGAAATTTGTGATCGATTTCTTGAAGCTGTGCATCCGCCTTAACGCGGATATTTGAGTCAAGATCGGTCTGGACGGCAATCAGGTATGGCACGGTTTGCACAGGATGGATCAAGCCTTGACGTAATATGGTTGCCACAACAGATAATGCAGTCAGACGAACCGTGACAAAGGGAGAGAAGAAGGCTTCTAAGGTGTCTTTCAAATAGGTCTGAGCTACACAACTGCCCATACCTGAAGCGACATCGCCCATCTCTTTCAGCGACTCCTGATGTTGTCTTGCTTTCCCTATCCAGAAAAGAAACGAAATGAAATGAGCAAAGCAGATAACCAGTTTTTATCAAAATTTAGAAAACTATCATATCTATATATATATTATATATATAACCTATGCAACAAGCGTCACATGAATACCTTTCGCTTCAGTGAGCAACAGCATAGAAAAATAGCTCATTGGATTTGCATTTATTCATCGAAAACTGGCGAAGTTTTTCAATAACATACCATAAGTTTTGGGGTTATTTAGCGAGCAAATGGACTAGAAATTTAATAGATATCCCATTTTAGCCGCCATATGCATGTACCAACTATGCTGCGTTACCAACGCGCTAGGGGGGACAAAGTGATATTCATTCACAAGTTTGGAGCTTTTATTGCTACCATTCCAGCATCGATAAACAATGGCAATCGAAAAGCCGGCCACTATCCTTCGTTGATTTTTTGGTCATTTTGACGAGGCTCCCAACAACTTTATCGTGAAATTACTTTTAGTGTATACTTTAAGAGAATTTTAGAACTTTAACGTCAGTATCCACTGACAAGTTATCTCACCTAACTATCACGTCACGCTATGAAACATATTACGGCCAGGGTCAAGGTTCAGGCGGCGGTATGACTTCATATGAAGTATATCCTCGACCATAATGTGTCTTTATCCGATTTACGTCGGACAGAAAGGGGACCATTCTACTCATAAAAGCATGTTCATTAACTTCTGGTAGAGTAAAACATGGAGCTTCTAAGGAGGTCCTGTTGTTTGCTTATATTATCTGCTTTCTTAGAATGAGAGAATAGCTCAGTCGCAAAAACGATAAGATTTCCTCTCTTCGCAATCCACTTTTTTGATCCGTTTGAAAGACTTCTTACTTTATTCCTCTGAGAATAATGAAGTTGGAGTGCAATAAGAAAGCCTTTTCGAAGAATTCCCTCCTAGAAATGCTCCTTTTGTAATTATCCTCCAGATTACCACATACCATAAATTCTTTAACTCAATTAACGGCTAGCCAAATTAAGGGGCTCAGCATTTTCTACCACTGTATAGGAGAACTATATATTGCGCGATCAATTGATGCTCGATAGCTACTGACGCTTGAAGCGCTCAAATATTATTCAACTCTACCTGGACAACGGTCTATAAAATATCGGCGAAATACCTCAAATAACAAATAATAACCTTCAGCTTATAAATACCTGCGAGTTTGCTACTATTTCTGAAGTCAAAATAAGATAGATCATAAGACCCTTCCAAGATCGTTTATGAAATTTTCACGCTTTAATAGGACTTCATTGCCCATGTTCAGACGCGTTTATTTGGACATGCAAAGTCACCCATGTTTAACTGGCCTTATTAGAGTCGTAAAACAGGTCTAATAAAGAAAACCTCTAAATACACTCATGGCATGTACTGATGATCCTTTACACCTGGCATGTACTAGGGCTTTAGGATATGAAGAGTGGAAATTTTTGAATGCATCACTGTATATATATATATATATATATATATATATATATATATATATATATATATATATATATATATATATATATATAAATATGTAATATATATATATAATATAGTAATATATATATATATATATATATATATATATACGTCACATAGGCCTGCAGGCCTATGTGACGTACTTAAACGAGACAGCAGGCAGATAAACCGCGGATATAAGAAGAGCCGAATGCTGTTGTACTGGTATTTAATAAGTATACGGTAGGTGAGTACGGCTCTTATTAGAAAGTAAGTGACAAGTCACAGACAAATGAAAACCTTTGAGTACAGCACAAGGGAACATTGCAAATGCTGATCGCAACAAACATTGCAACGGGGAGCCACGTAAACCTTTCACACGAGGGTAATGCATGAACAATTACCGCCAAGCTCACGCGAAAGCGCACGCATGACTAGAAAAAGTGAACCCGTATAGTTCACTCGAAACACAAAACCAGTGATCTACGTATACATACCAGATACAACGACCTCAGAACCGGCAGTTGTTTTGAGTTTCTACTAAGTGAACTCTAAAATGCTGGAAGCCACTAAAGAAAAAACGTTTTCCTCAAAAGAAATCAAAAATATTTGAATGCTTGTGATCGGTAGGCCAGTAGTTTAGATGTTGAATATATCAAGGATGAAAGATCCTAATTCTCCCATCAAAGATCGCTAACATCTGGCTCGTCTTTAAGCTGACCTTCTGAGAACCATTAAACTTTCAGGAACTCGATGCCGATGCAGTTCTGAAGAGAATGGATCAATGGGATTGAGACTCGAATCTCCCATTAAATAAACTCAAAAACGCTCCGAAAATACACAATGGCTGCTAATGCCCATTAACTGTAAGCGACTTACATTTGGCGTCGGCCTCCAACATGCGCTTCTCTTCTTCCAGAAAGAAATTTAATAGGTTCTCTAGTACGATGCATTTGAGTTCCAGCTGATGATCCGGAACTTTGGATCTTTCTTGATCAGGGCTTCGAGTTGTTTCACTTTGAAGCAGGTTTTGATAAAATTCGCGCAATTTGGAACCGCAAAGTAATTCATGATGCCGGGTGCAGAGAAAGCCGAGACCAGACAGAGCTTTTTTCCGCATCTCAATGTCTGATTTAACTTGCTCCGTGAAAAACATGAGCAACTCGAAAACCTGATCACGAACATTAGTCTGAAAGAAAGATTATAAGCACAGGATAAATTTCACGATTAAACGGAAGACAACAAATGATCTAAGCAATGAAAAATGTGAACAAACATAAAAGATAAAAAAAACACGAAACATTCAAAACCGTAACAAACGCTTACATTTTTACTGGACTGAAACACATTCGCATCGAAGTGTTTGCACAGGAGACCCACAGTGAAAAGCGCGCGTAGTATCGAAGGTCGTACGTTTGGAGGGATTTTTCGTTCAGGATCATCCGATAATTTCATGCGAAATGATTGCAGAGCATGAAAAAAGCGGGAAAAACAATCCCGTGCAAGGGAATAGTTTTTTGATACACGATTCACAACTGAACCCAAACATGCAACGCAAGACTCCAATACCATTTTTCCATGTTTCAATGTCAACTTGACCATATCTTCCTCAAGCTGAGCGACAAACGATTCGCTTGGGTGTTCCATTAACGGGACGGTAACCTCCAGTATTCGAGCAACGTAATGCAACACATGCGGATCGGATGTTTCGTTGCATCGCAGGTACGTTTGCAAAACCATCGTATACTGGACCATCAATTCCGGTCTTATTTTGGTGAGTAGATGAAGTGTCGCTAAGCAGGCAACGAGGCGTTGGTTATTCTGCCCAGATATTTCTAAAAGGCATTGAAAACAGAAGGCAATTAAACCGCAATTTCGGTACGTGACAATGTGTTCAGCGTTAGATTAGTCTAAAATTTTCATACACTAAGTGACCGTCGTTGAAAAATGAAATGACTCACCCTCAAGCCGCATGATGTTCTGTACTAAGCACTCGACGATCTGTTTGCATGCTTTTTCCACCGGTTTTATTTTCTCCCCTTCTTCTTTCTTTAGCAACTGTGATAAGCAATAGGAAAAAAGATTACACACCAATTTGGGCGTGCATGGAAAATAAAATGAATTTATTGTGTTCAAAATAGGGGGAACAGCCACTTACGCTTCGTAAGAATTGTTCAAACCATTCATAGCCTGTATCCTTGCAAGCGGCAACCACATCGGTGATGTTGACGACCTTTCTGAGTAACTTCACCGTTTCTTTATCTCGCACAGGACTAAACCACATGGTTTGGAAAACCTCATTGACCAATTTCTAAATTATTTCGGGTGAACGGAAAAGAAACAACGAAGATAGAAAATCCTCCAGATCACATGCCGTCATTGTCATATCATGCAAGAGATAAGATCAGATGTGTAAAAAATGTAGCCTGCTATGCGATCCTACGGTGAGAAATGACATGACCATGCACGTACCAGCTATCGTAAAATGGTCACGAACTCATACTAGTCACTACCACTCGGATTCAATCGAAACAGACTATGCGCATACTAAATTCTCTAACCTAATACTGTTCTATTCTTGGCAGGAAACCAAATTTCCACATCAACGAAAGTCCTTTTGATCTCTTAAATGTATGGTCTACTTTTTTTATCCAAGTTTATGCCTGCGTTTCTGTCCATCATTCAGTCTTGACTTATCCAGTAGTAAGTTTCAGCTGATGTGCCCGAAACTCAGACCTCTTACATCAGATCATAAATTTTGCTGTTTAGATCTATTTTCGATTCCTCTCTTTTAGACCAAAGCTGCCGCAGTAGTTGATACAATCACGGGAACAAACGTGAACATTTCGCGGTGGTCAACAAGCTGTGTGTTAGCTGAGCTCCTCCAAATCGACCGAGTGACTGCACTTATTCCTGGTTTTGCCCTTCCAATCACTTTCTAAACAGATCTACCCTTCCTCCACTCAGATAGCTGCAACGCTTCGCGTTCCGCCAATTTTAATCGCCCTAATCTTTCATCGATCTCTGATCACAATTAGGCCCACTGAGACTCCATAGCTCTCAATCCTTGTTACGTGGATTGCTTCACTCCTAACGATTCGATATTCATTTATAACTTAACCGAAATTGTTCATGAAAATAAGGATCATTTTATTCCACACTTCCGAACCTGGCTAAAACGATTCCCTCTTTGGTTCAATAAGGCACGTGACCATGCGAATGATTAAAAGCGTTTAGCGTTTCACCGCTGATCCCGCCAGTCCCGCGCAAACAGGGGACAGATGCTCGTCAACCATACAGACAACCACTGAGAAGCCTGAACGTTTGAACTCAACGGCATTTCGGTCCCTCGAAAAAGTGGTCCTCTATAACTGTGCCCTTCAAATTCCTCTCATCTGTAAATGTCGTGATAATCTACTTCGACATCCCTAAAGCCCTGACGAGTATTTCACGAAGGACATGACTCAACCACTAGGGTCCACTAAACGGGAGGGGGGCAGATCTGACTCTGAAACTTGGAGTGGCATAGAACCACATGTCACGCTAGGTCAGGTGTGGTAAGGAGCCGGGCGAAAGCGAGTTGCCGTCTACCGCCAGACTTGTTTCGCCTTAAAATCAGGATCAATAAGCGTACTTATAGGTGAATGTACATGACAAACCCTTACCAGCGACTTCTGGTTAGGTCTGCCCGACACTGTGCATTGCATATAGCTTACGAATAATAAAAAGCTTGTACTATTTCGCGAAGGAGCCAATGTAACGTACACGTGCAAATCGAGGGGGCGTTGGAAATTTCCCATAAGTCCGCTTAAGCATTCGCAAAATTCTATCGTATTTCGTCATGGATCATTCCGTGGTAGCCAAACTAACTATCCGGGGTTCGTGGTTTCGCTAGTCCGTTTATCAACCACTCTGAAACGCCGTTCATCTCGAACCACATATAGACGGTCCCGCCCGATAACCAGGATTATAGGCTACACATTTCCCGTTTCACGTGTATTATGAAATTTCACTGGCAATTATAACATTACCTCAGAATAGTTATAAGGGCAAAAGAGTCAATTATACCACTCAGTTTGATTTCGCTTATTCAGGGGAAACTGCAGAGCGCTGAATAGTCCTTCACAAAGTGAACGACTGGAAAAGTACTGGATATTTTCTGAAAGGGTATCAGTCTTTTTCGTTAGGATAAACGTGCTTCGAAAGCTCAAAAAGTAATGAAATTACTCTCCGGATCGTTCAGTGTTCAACGCCAGACTAAGTCCCACAAGCCCTTGCCCTTCTCGCCAAGCTACGTTACAATAGAAAGAATAATTATGCAAGGTGTATGAAGAATGGATCTACAAAGGCGGGAAAATAAAAAACCACGTTGCAGCAGCCAACACGGAATAAAGTCTCACTGCGCAAACGCGCTATTCTCAATCATTCTGATTTGACAGAAAATGACAACATGATCGTCAATGTTCACTAATCGGATGGAACCGCTAACAGCGAATGTTACTACCGAAATTAAAATGAACGCAACATGGACAACACAGATTGAGCCAAACATCTCGGTGACAAGAACGGCTTCTCCCTTAAGCGAACTCACTTTGATGCCTTCTTCGTCGTTGACGCGTCTGATCATTTTTACACAGATCTCTGGAATACGAGAAAAGTCAGGTTGTTCCAAACAGATGTCTCGAAGAATGCGAATAACTCGTTTTCGTACGCTAACACCCTTGTCTCGGATACGATCTGCTAGCATAGGATAATACTGAGCAGTCAATTCAGGCTTGCAGCCCAAAAAACGGCCCAGCAAATCGACTGCAGCCTCTCGAACGGACGTTGACGTATCCAAAAGACGAGACTGTACAGCACGTTCAATATCTTCGCGAGCAAGGACGTTCGGATCGGCTTCGACTACCGCAGAGAGACAACGAAGAGCTTTGGTTCTTACAGCAACTGATGATTCACTAAGGAGCTGAATGAAAAATACGAAATGACAAAACATTACCCCCAACGGAACAGACTATTCAGAGCTACTCTGGTTCAAAATTCCACAATAAAACGGATTGCAGCGTTCAAATCTGATAAAAGGAACACAACTCACCCGGCATATTTGCGTTAGATAGACATCAAAGCTTTGGGAGAAAGGACGCAGGCTGGCTAAGAAACGACAGACGAGACATGCATCTTCGTAGTCCAGGGTCCCCTGAAACACCAACGGAGCAGGTTCACCGTCAGTCTGCTTTGCACGGCGCCCGGTGGGAGGAGCAATTAAAGTATTCGTCCAAAAACGACGGCGTTGGCGCCACGCATCTGGAGATTCTCCAATTTTGAACAAAATATGTTGTTTTCGCCTTTCGGAAATATCCAGAACCATCTCCTGATCCGTGGCAGATAATCGCGCTCCGGACCGGGTGGACCTACTATCTCCATTGACAAGGGCTCCCTCGGCCTTTCGATTTAATGCAGCCTGAGTGGCACGTTCGGTTTCCTTGGTACAATCATTTAGCCACTGAGCCAAATAAAACTTCCGAGCATACTAGGGGAAAAAACAAAGTTATTGGTATTAATTTAAGAATGACATGAAAGCAGAACTAGCACGAAAATCCGTGCAGTGATAACGAAGGAAAGAATAAGAAAAGATAGAACTTACAATAGCTGTCGGGCTAGCATCTTCGGTGGCCAAATAATCCAAAATAGCGTCGCGTAAGGCCTGAACTCGATCCAACTGAGCAATCGGATCCAGAGACTTAGCATTTGCATTGGGCTTCCGTTTACATTTCTTGTTAGGTGTCCGCCTTGAATGTGCTTCCCTAATCTTTGACTCCGGACTAGAGGTATCGAAACCGTTCTGATCATGACTATCAGATTTGGGAATTTTATTCAACGCAGTGACCGAGTTATTATCATCAAGACTTTCTACTACTTTCTGCTTATTCTCGACATCTTTCGATTTCTCGAAAATGGGATCCGTGACCGCGTTACCGTCACTGGCATTACGTTCTAAATCAATAACAGCTGACTTTTGATCTTTCTGTTCTTGATTGGGTTCATCACAGTCTGTCTCATCTTCGTCCTCATCGTCCTCATCTGAACGACTGCATTCCAGCAGATCACGTATGACTGCATCAATATCCTTCTCCTTCAGTTGACTTGAAACGGCATCACGACGCAGCGTAGACGCCACCGTGCCCAGATAGTCTACACTTGCTACTCGGACGCTTTGGTCGACAGTCTTGTTATTGAACTGCTGCACAAGTAAACTGCCCAAGAGACTGAGCATTACTTCTGCAGCCGGCCATTCCGGTTTGTTGACGGCTAACAACAGGTCGTTCACGAAGTTCTCGAAAATTACGCGATAATCATCCTCGCCCTTAATTGTTGACCTACAAGAGGAAAAGACAGTACTCGCTTCATTAGGATTTTTCTCTCAGCAACCAAAACACGGACATTTCCATTATTTACGGTGTTAGTCGTTCGTTAACAATGAATGGTTTTCAACAAATACACAAAGATGACCGGAAAGCACTCACTTTCTAAGGAAAACAAGGAGAAAAGTGTGCGCTGTACGCAGCGCGTTGTGATATGAGTTAATGACGAGCACTTCATCATCTGTTTTTTGAGCTTCTGTGCCTGCTTGCGCAGAATCAGCTGTGGGCTCATTACTCGTGGTATTTGGATCCGACTGGGAGGGTTTTGATTCCAATGGCGTAGGCAGCACAATGACGGACTGCACAAGCAATAAGGCCAACGCCGTAAGCATTTGAATACTGTCTTCGGTATTTAATCTAGGACGGAAGAATCAGGATTAAACCACCTTATAAATAGCGAGCATAACGTAACTTTCTGAATAACGAAGAAAACCTGAATATTACCATTTGTAAAGTGGAACGCAACGCAAAACAGTCAAAAATCACAAGTCTCAAAGTTACCGTTCGGAATACTTGAGATGCGTGGGTAGGTTGGTATGTTCATGAGTAGAAAGGATGACACAACGATAAGGATAGACTTATCGACGGACGACGCCAGCATACAAAACACCACGGGGAATTTCGCATCTCGTTTTTGTTGTTTACAGCATAACAAGATAGATCCGTTTTAGAAAGACCACATCAATTTCGCTGATCTTCTAATTGTTGTAAAGCAAAACGGGTTCTTTCTTGTTGTCTTCTACATATTTTAAAATGCAGCCAGTATGCGACGACTAACTAGCCTGGACAGCAATAAGTTTCTGTGGACAGTGGTCTACGAAAGACAACTTACAGCGATGCTTTCCAACAATGTGCCTTATTTCTGAAAAGCTAGGATATATTAAATGAGTTTTGACTTAAAAAAACAAGTGGCTGGCAGTGATATTAGAAACTTCGGCTTCCTCGAGTACGACGTTGCTATCAAGAACAAAAAATCAGACAAAATGGTGCTCTATCGTAAAACATGCCTCGCAAACCTACCGATAGCTTCGCAAATTTCGTTTACTTGACGGTAAACGTGCTAAACTGGCCAGAATTTCTTCCATGATCAACTTCCTGTGAGGCTCGTATTGGGCAAAAATTGCTGTCACTAATTCCAGAGCGGCTAGCTGAAGTTCACTAACGTTCTCAACGAAGAATACGGATACACCAACACTGGACAGAGCCAACACAAGGCTATCGGTCAGTCGCTGCATTTTGACCAGTTTGGCTAAATTGGACACGATATCCACCAATTTGTGATAAAGCTGGACGATGGCTCGCGGTTTGTGAACGTCCCGCTCGCGTGCTCGACGAGATTTAATGCTACTTTGGTTTTCTGAAAAGTGAATGATGCAGTTTATAAGAAGCAAGTACAAACGCGAATATTACTGGAAATGGAGAACCTTTAGGACGGACTAACAAATGAAATGCGCGAAATTTTGCGAATGATAAATGAAAAATGCCTTTGGAGAAGACTCCAGAGTTGATTGGACGACAGTGCTACCAAGAAATGGATTCCAAGAAAAAAGCTTAAGACTCGCATCCAATAACCAATTCACGTGAAAGATGAATTAGGCTCCCCGCGTGATGGGGTAAAATCGACAAATTGGTCATCTTATTTTGATAACTCTGGCTGAACCCATAGGAGAATCCTCTTCGGTGATCCAAATAAAACAGCACACGATCCCCAACAGGAACGTGTAATCTACGACGTTTAACTGATCAGTCCTAGAAAAACATGACCTTCACATTTTCTATGATCCTGAATTATTTGACAGCTTTTTTACTAAGGACATTTATTTGCGTCCATCCAATGCGTAAACTTCTGGAGAATTACAATGACTCTCTTTGCCGCTCCGATGCTGTCAGGATCACTACGACATCCGGCCGATTATGATCTTGAATGGTTCTTCATTGCAGGGGTCTCCTTTCATCTTGCTTATGAACGTCGAAGGTTACAAGGATAACTGTTTTGGTTCAACTGATTGCATTAACTCAAAGGAATTTAAGTACGATTTTGTCGCCCTAGGCAGCGTTCCCTATCTGCATTGCAATGTTTTGCTCCGTACATTGATTACTTCAATCTTCCTATTGTCATGCTTCTCTGGCAACCGGGAGACATGTATCTGCAGCCAGAAACAACTACTCTTCAGTTTTCCAAAAAACCTACTTTATCCCTCTTTTACTCTGAAGCCGTTGTATGCCCCAATATTAATCAGGTTGTCCTCACTTCTTGACCTCAACCGTGATTTTTAGCTAACTTGGTTTAAATCCCTCGTTTAGGCTACTTTCTAATTTTTATCATTTACTGAGATAGTAACGACTAGTCAGTTTTTGGATCATCTTCATTGAAGTACTGATTGTGACAGATCCTATGTGCCAAAATGCCATTCTCAAAGATTATAAAGTCTACGGGATGTGGACATTATACTGCTGTGAAAATTCAACTGACGGATACAAAGCCGGGACTCCAGAGGAGGTCAACAATCGGAATTCCTGGAACAACCTTTATTTCCAAGGCCTAGTGACCAGTGAGCTTGATCGTTAGGTCACAAACATTTTACCCGTTATTTCCCCCAGGTATACTGTTCTCTCTTTATTCCACAATTATCTCACTTTTCCCAAGTTGTACTACGGTTTCTTCCTCTGCCACGTACTGCAGCTGGTTTCTCGTCCTTCGCATCATCTGAAGCTCAAGCAAACCCGACAATTACAAGCCGAATCCAAGTGCACAATGAAGTTCCTTCTTCTGATCAAGTGAAACGTAAAACTGTCGCGGTAGTCGATGACTCCCATTCAGCCTTTACATGGAATCTCTGCAAAACATATTTCTACGTCTTCTGGAACTCGCTCCGGTGGCTTTCCTCGATTCCTGACGCACCTCGATCGCAAACGGCCAGTCGCTCTTATTGATTTGCTGTTCCCGATGTCCAACTTCTATTTTTTCGTTTTTTCATTGCGAACTTCAAACCCATAAGACACTTAATTTTTTGTTACTAAGGACTTACAAGCGTTCTTTTGTGAAATCGGAACAAGAGAACTGATTGCAACGTTAGTATTATCCCGTACATCTTGCTTAACAGCGTGATTTTCAACTAAGGGGTTCATGTTAATTCCCCTCTCGACAAGAAAAAATACCTCAGACTGGAGTAGATTTTTACCACTGAAACTCTCCCAGAAGTGCATACACCCGATCAGCGAAAAATGTGATCGCCCCCAGTGTTTCTTATAGTGAGCACTGCATTGCTAATAAAAGACGAGCTGAATCCCAGACGTTGCCAGCAAATTTGAAGGACCATAACAAAAGATAGAGCTGCGCTTCATGTTGTGGTACAGCAGCATGGACTGCTCACCTGAACATGTACCCATCAACTCCCCGTCACGATGATTTTAAATGGGATAATTCGACCATGACTTTCCGAATTCCCTAAGTAGTAACAGAGCAGATCGCCGTTTGCATGAGGAAATCGACAGTAAAACAAGCAATGTGATTACGATGAACTGACTTTCAAATTGCAAAAATAGGGATGACTCATGAAATGTGGTTGCACAGAGTTGAGCTGGTATAATACGTCTCAATAACCAAGGAGAGATGAGTGGATGTAAAATAGAGGATCACAACTTATCTTTGTCACGACTGAATAATGAGAAGTGTTAAGCAGCATCAGATCGGAAAAAGAGCCACAGTGAGGTTCGTGCTGAAAATGGTACGCCATAGTTGACAATGAACGTGCATAGTCTTAAACATGAATGTCATTTAAAGTCTATCTTTATGTTCAAGTATTTCGGTCAATTTTCGGACACTGTTCATTCGATCACGCACCTTTTGCGGTGTTCTCTACCCTGTAAGCCGGGTCGAACTCAGGAAAAATGCAGTTGAACATCTGGAAGCGCACCGTATGCACAGTTCGTTCAATAACGTCCTCCACGTAAACCTCCCTGGGCATGTCATTCGAGGTCATGAGCAAAAGACCCGTGAGGCCAGCGTTCACACTTCGCATTACACGTTCCATCGCAAGTTCACGCCATAATTTACTTTCGTGCTCATCTGCTTCTTCGTCCTAAAGAAAGTAGATAACATAATGCATAGACCAAGAACAACTGAGTGGTATTGCTGATTGCGCTAGAT
This sequence comes from Fasciolopsis buskii, assembly GCA_008360955.1. Classification (NCBI taxonomy): domain Eukaryota; kingdom Metazoa; phylum Platyhelminthes; class Trematoda; order Plagiorchiida; family Fasciolidae; genus Fasciolopsis; species Fasciolopsis buskii. The sequence continues at coordinate 29,470 of LUCM01009189.1, forward strand.
GAAATATGAAGAAAATGACGTTACTGAATCGTCTTTTTATGACGCTGCATGCATGAGCGTAGCGGAAGATGCCCCATTGTCACTAGGACCCACTACACGAAAGTGGGGGAATCGGCAATCGTGACTCTAAAACCCGGAATGGTTTAGAACGACAAAAGGCCACACTATGCTAATAGTCAGTAAGCAAGAACGGTATAGTATAAAACCTCAATCAACGGACTAATTAAAGCATCTTAGGAGGCATTATGGGCCATTTTATGGAGTGCAGTAACTGTACATTCACAATGATCAATATCATAACTGACCGGACGTAATGTAGCGATGACACTTGAACCGTCGCGTATGTTGATCAACAAAAGTGTTAATAGTTTCAGAAGTTGATCCGTGGGGATTTGATTAGCAATCCGGGTGGCATTGAGTTTGGCAGTTTCGCGGCACAAGTCTGTTAAGTCTTCAAGAGCAATAAATGCTTCCGACGGTATACTGTTATCTGCGATCGCGATTGCAACTGAGGCCCGATCCAAATTTGTTCCCTGTTCATTTGTGCTCGCATCATGCGAACCTCCCATACTTTCAATGGCTTGTAAAAGATCCGTATCCTCAATTGCTTCGAGTATAGACTGAAGTCTTTGGAGGAATCGTTTCAAACTCCCAGTCTCGCCAGAGGCAGAGAGGACCGAATGAGTTCGCTGGCTGGATGTGTCGGATGAAATAGTTCCGAAGCCCACTCTTTCACGACGCTTTCGCGTTACCTCGGAAGATTTTCGTATGAGATGTGGAAACCGTGCCTCGACTGGCTCCTTTAGGCGAACTGCAAATTTAAAAAAATGTGATAAACAAACCAGTGGCGTAACATTCACAGACCCGCAATGAATGAACTGATAAACTTAGATCGCTTACCCTCAAACGGCTCATCGTCATCTGCTTTTTTTCTTCGACGGCCACCGCCTTCAGCAACGCCAACAGATTCGAGGCCTTCGTCTTCATCATCCATACCAGCATACGAACGCTGAGCTGCGCTTGAGCGCAAGCCCCTAGAACTATTGGTGACGGAAGCTTCCCCAGTGACATCGGATTCGTGTGTAAGGTCAATCGTTTTTGATTCTTCGTCAGCAGCAGTATCACTTTCACCACCACTGCAACGAAATCAAAGAGAGATTACAAGTCGTCTCTACATTGCGCAACACAGCTACGCAACTGATTTAAACGAACGGACGGTATAAATTAGGGGAAGTATGGAGAGGTGTATACGGCCACTATCGGTGACTGTGACGAAAAACGGAAGTATTAAGTCACAAGCAGGGACATGAAAACAAAACACGAACGGAGTTCTTCACTTTGTGATCCCCCCAGCACATCTAATTCGGCACGAAAACCGATAGACTTTGATAACAAACAAAAGTGCCCGTGGTTTTCAATGGAGTTATATATATATATATATATATATATATATATATATATATATATATATATATATATATATATATATATATATTCTACAGTGGTGAGTCATTTGGGTGACAGATTTAACCGTACCGTGCCATTTTTCATTCCTCCCACGGAACGGAAAGCCATGTGGAAGTCAGCAAAAGACATGGTAGCGAAGTCAGCTGAAGTAGGTATCTCACTTCTTCGCTGTGTGTGCCCGTGGTTTTAGTGAGGAGTGGGATGAATGTGCGCTGAATCATCTAACTAATGGATTAAATTTTCCTTTTTAATATCTCTCCGGAAGAGACATACGCACAGCTAATAAATCCCGCAGTAACATGAGGCCGGTAGCCGTGGCATAATAAACGTCTTAATAGGCAGGGCGTGATACCGGATAAATACGTCATATGAGATTCACGTTCACTTGTAGATACTAGCTTTCCTACTATATGTTTTTAAGAAGCATTCCCCACTGGCATATTGCTCACAGAACCCATTGTATTTGGATATTATCGAAGGGAAATCCGAAAAAACCTCGGTGAAGAAAAATGTCGCCGATCAGCATTTTGATTTTTGTTTCTCCTTATCGGGCAGAACATACGCCCTATTACTAAGGAAAGCCTGAAGTGAATTTGATAATTTACGTGACGATGCACTCAGGATTCTACTACGTAACAGGTAAACGTTCGACTAAATGATGGAGACGGACTCGAATGCGATTTTACCGGTTTCAAAAAAAAAAGCGAGCAAAAAAATGAGACAACCTGTACAGAAATGAATCTCACAGAGACAATCACATTCCTCGGACGTACTCGTGATAATCCTTATCGTGTTCGAATACGAATGCAGGATCGAAATTTCCCGTCTGTCGGGCTAACCGTTTGCGTCTTTTGGCACGTTCACCTAATACTTGACTGTAATCGCCTATCGCATCGTCCCACGTACGTTCGTCAGCCGCGTGTTCAGCAGGTGCGACTTCCTTGACTGCAGTAGCACCAGCTGCAGTTGGGTACTTAACGGTCCAGGACTGCAGATCTTCTACCTCATTCTTTCGACGACGTTCTGTTGAGAAACGCAAGACAAAATTACGCGACCATCACAAGAACGGAACACTAAGATAATCATTAGAGGAATTTCGTATAGCTTCGTATAAAGTAGAAGAAGTGTGCTAATCATTTGACCAGCTTTGGTGATAAGCGAATAGACAAAACAAACCCAGGTAAAGGCCAACAACCGCAAAAGCTAAAGGAACTATGGTCGGGGAGCCAAGTAAAATTGAGATCACACATTGAACTAACATCATGTAACAACGGGAAAAGAAATCTATTTGTCTTTTGTACTACGACAGTGACAACCGAGCGCAATATGAATGACGCAAAATCTCTCATTCAACCTGACGGAAACCCTCACTCATATTCAACTGGGAACAATGACTACCGCCGATAGCAAAACAACAAAAAAAACGCCTTTTAACTACGCCCTAGGATCATTAGTGCGGTGGAAGTGGAATGCACCATAGCTGATAGGTCCCACACTACAGAAAACCTGCAATCATGACCCCAGAAACTGAAGTGACAAGGATTCTGACTACATATCCATGGGTCGGATATGTTAGTGAGCCGTGGAACGGCAAACGGCTGTCTGGCATCAAAGTGACCGGAGAAACTGAGATCCGAAACTTTGGCTTTCCAACTGACCACCGCCTTAAGAAGTCAGGTGTGAAAGTTAGCCGAAGGATAGCGGAATGTGGATCAACACCGGAAAGTTATAATGATAAGTGTACGATTCGCACAATCACCCAAAAGTGCTGCAAAACAGAAACATCAGGTATTTTCAATGAACGATGAAGCACAGAAAAACCCCAAGCCGCCCCTAAAAGTATCCAGAAACAGGTTCTGGATTTGCATAAAAACCAACAGAAGTAGTTTACAACAAAAGTAATAAACTCAACGTGGAATAACGAAATTTTCAGACCACAATAATGAACTTTTTACACAAACAATTTAGTCTCACAATGGAAGTGACAGTGGTCGCCCGCCGGTCTGAAGAATGTGGAACAACACAGATATCTAAAGAAAAACTGATTGATTGGAAACGACACGTGAAAGCATCAAAACATTACTAAGGTGATGTATTTCTATGACATTCTTCAAGCATGAGTGAAGTGAGAGACACGACCCATAGTTACTAGGGTCCACTACGAGGATGGGAACGGCAAGCACTATCTTGGGAACTAGTGTCAGAGAACCAGGTAAAGTTCCATTGGGCCAGGTGTGGCACCGAATCGGGTGGCGGCGCGTTGCCGTCTACTACTAAAATGACCTGGGATTGGAACGTCTGGCCTTTTGGGTGATAGACAATTAACCCAATTGTCCACTGCAGATAAAACTTTCATCGCCGCCTGCAAACAGTCATTGAACTGCTTAAATGTTTGAGGACACTAGTTAGAGGATTATGACTCAACTTCTGAGTTAAAGATGTATTTGATATTGATATTCAGCAACAACAGTCGCGAAGTCGTGCAATGAGTTTACGAACCTAAGTGTTAACAAGGCACTGTTCGAAAAAATTCGATGGGTTAACAAACATTGTTTCCACGACACTCTCCTTACCAACCAATCGCTAAGAGAAACTTACTGCGACGCAAGTTTCCAGGCCCTTTTCGCTTCCACCAGGCCTGAGGAGTGCTTGTGTTGCTCAATAGTCCAGAGTCCACCCGCGCAGGGTGCGCCTTACGGGTTTCAGTGGTTGCCTGAACTGTTTGTTGTTGACCGGAAGCAGCCAAGTAGGAAGCCAATCCCATCGGAACGTGATGAGTGCCCATAGACTCGGAAAGGGAAGTGATGTCGAAATTGTTCACAAAAGCAGTTGAAGGACTAGTACCTGCTAACGACTCATAGCCTGGAGCATTCAGCAGGCTGGCTGGCATATTGAATCCGTGGTCACCAGCAGAGGGGACGGAAAGAGGATCGCCTAAATGGGATGCGATCATAAAGGAAGAATTGAAGGGATGTGGGGATGGCTGTAAAGCGCTAGCTGTTCGCGAAACCGCAGTAGGATCTTCGGAAACTGTTCCCAGGTTAGGAAAACTATCACATGGAGATGTGGAAGAAAGCATCTCATTTTGTAAATAGTGCGAAGCAAAATCCATGATGTTGCACATACTCATGGTGTTTGCTGCAGAAGTGGGGAGGGGACAGCTGGAAGCGACGGCAAGCAAATCAGCATTCGAGATAGCAGTGGAATCAACGAACGACATTGTTGGGTCGTTTAAAAGTCCATCGAACAGAGTCGGTTGTGAAGTGAAAGCACGATTCTGATGGCTGTTCGACGACGAAACATCTGCCACGGAAGCCGCGGAGGATGCAGGAGGGAAGGCGCTAGTACTGGTGGATCGATTTGCACCTACGGTCGAGGCTGGAGTACTGGGCAAACTGGAAGTGGATTGCGACTGCGACTGACCAAAAGGAGGGTTGCTGGAACTGATATGATCAAACAAACTATCGTTACCTAAAAACGACAAATGGGTGGTGGAAACGCTTGTAGCCGCTGGATGTACTAAGGGATCAAAAGCACTGGAGAGGACAGTGGCTGTTGCGCTGGTCGCAATTACTGCTTCTGTCGAAACTAAGTTATCACTTGTGGAGCAGGGGAGGGACACAGGACAAGCAGAAGTAGCAAAGTATGGAACGGCGTCAGTTGGCAATGCGGTAGATCCGTTTGGGAGTTTCGCAAGAGCGGTAGTCAGTGTGGATTCTGTAGTCACAGGGGTATGACGTCGATCACGCTTGGATTTGTGTTCTCTGTCCCTTTCCTTGTTGCGCTTTTTCTTTTTTTCTTTCTTTCCGGGATCGGGCAATAGAGAATCATTCAGGGGCTGCATCGTGCTTTCGTTCACTGGCCTCTTAAATATCTTGAGAGAAAGTTTGTTAGTATCCGCTACAACGCCATAAGTTGGAGTTGGTGACAAACCACTATCGTCAAATCTTCGCAACGGTGTCGTGCCGTCGTATGTGGCGGGAGTAGTTGCACTTGATTCACCGCCTGTTCCACTTGTATCGCCCTCGCCATCGCGATGTTTATGTTTCTTTTTCTTTTTCTTCTTTTTCTTCTTAGTCGGGGACATGTTGTGTTCATCTGGATGTTCTAAATTGAAGTTTGAGGGAAGGAAGAATAGAAAAACAGTGCAAAGAATCAACTCCACAGTTTCGTCAATCGTGTAAAACGCCAACTGTGAGCAAAAATATAAAAGCACTGAAGTTTTACAGAAAAGGATGTTAAACTTGATCATTGAATACCGTCGTTTTCAAAGCACTAGATTTATGACTGGATACGATGAAAGACAACGAGTCGCTTGCAGGACGGCAACCAAATAACACTGAGAAATTATTTTGATTTCTACTTCAATCTAGAAGCGAAGTGTAGCTCTTGCCCGTATTTTTACATAGTAGCCTACGCTAACATGCGATAAATAACCAACGATTTGAAATTTAACAAATTTAAACTAACAACCTACAGAGCATCAGTTCTGTTCAGAAAACAGAAAGCACAAAAGACAATTCGGGGCAATTAAAGATGGGAACTTTGAAAAATTAGGGATGAAATAATTTTCCCACCTGTCAGACGACAGTTAGTGAATTCGGAGACGGCTTGCCAGGACTCGTTGTTCAGTTTTAATACCGAGCGACCAACCACGCCGGGTGGGATTGAACTGGAAACTCGGTCCGAGAATGACGGAAGTCCGAAGAAACCGCGCTTGTTTTGAAAAAGCTGGTGTCTGTGCAGTAACACAGAAGTCAAGAGAGTTGGCGCCGAATTGAGATCAATATTATCACTAGCAAATCCATCCTTGAAGTCACTAAACAAAAACCAAATTTAAACAAGGATGGAAAACTTACATTGAATCGGTACAAACACGTTCTAATGCATCACACAGGTAAGTTGACAGATGAGTAGAGACATTCTGGAGATAATTATGGGCGTTCTCTGCCAATTGCGGATCACACAAAAGAGTGCAAGAAGTAGATCCACTCTGAAGTGGAGCAGGAAGCGGCAGCTCAGGAAGAATGTCAGTGAGGCTGACGACAGCGCCCAAAGATTGAATGGGAATACGGGAAATATCACCGTTCATTACACAAAGTCTGAAATAGAAAATACAGGGGTTAAGGGGACTAAGAAAAGAATCGATAGTTAATTTTCGAAAACGAAATGATGGCTTAGGGCGGAGCCGAGGATAGGCTTTTTATTTTTGCGCACATGCACAATGTTTGTTCACTGACCATTACTGCTGGTGTATACATGTATACGTATGTACATAAGATACTGCACAAATCAGTTTGCAGATTGTGCGCTAAAAAACCACGGCCAAGGAGGAAGGAGAAAGAAACAATACGCATGGCCCACCGCATATGATAACTTCCCTATCTTTCATCTGCACGTCATCCGCTATCCATCGCGACCCATGTTTCCGCTGACCTGAATACTGCCCGACTGTCCAAATCAAAATACATGGTTGAATTGGAGATCCTGCCCCGAGTGTTTGACCAAACGATCTAATCTGTAAGGCAGTAGGACGATCTGAGATTCTCGTAAAACACTGGGGAACAGTGATTCATGGCTCAGATCGGATGGGACTGGACATCCTGAGCGGTCAGAATACCCCACCGCCACTGACGCCAATGACCAATGTCATATGCTTTGTACTCCGCTCACGATTGGTTTAGAATCATTCTTAACCCATCTTTCCTAGACTGGCTAACAAACATTAGTCAAATCAATGAAGAGTGCCGGTCATTCGTCTTCGTCTTGGTACTTCGGTGGAAATACCATTTCGAGAGGCGCTCGGGACGAATAACCGACTCCGCGCCTGGAACGCGAAGGAATTTCGAAGCAGTGATATACCCAGGACGGGTCGTTGCAGTTGATTACACACATTCCAAATCAAGTTTTCCAGCTCCAAGTATATATACATATATATATATATATATATATATATATATATATATATATATAATCTTGCGTCCTTCCCTCCGTTTTTAATGGTCGGTGCTGGTTGAATGGTTTGAACTAGGAGGCAGAGACACTATCCTTTTCTTTGGTTCATTGTCGCCTCTGACTGACACGTGAGCTGAATCTACCCAGTTCCATAAGTGTGTACTGAGTGGACCTTCGATCGCATTGGGAAGCAGACATGGCTCAGATCGACGTGTTCATCGACCGTTCTGCAGTGGCAAGCGAGGACTTTCACATTTTCAGGATCTTCATGGACTAATAACTGAGAGACTGCGTCATGCCTTTCTCTCCTCAATTAATTTTCATGAATCCAAGTGCTTTTCCGGTTTGTCCAATGCACTGCTTTTCACAGCAGCTGCCGTCAATAAAAAACTGCAATGACTTTACTTGTCTGCCGTATGTTTTCTGGTTTTCGACGGAACCTACAACAAGGTTTATGTCGGCCTGTGAGCTACTTCAATTCCATGAGGCTGGAACAGTCTCGTCGATGTATCGTCCTTGAGTTTTTCTTCGAATACAACGGGAACGATCGTTTTTGGTTTGTTTGTTAGCAGTCTTACGATATTCCGTCTGATTAGCTTTTTAAAGCCCTCCACGCATCAGCGTAGAACGGGAGTGTTTCACAACCGCTAGGGCATAATACACGGGAGCGCGGGGAACAATGATTATGAAACCATCCAGGGACCACATCAGGTCCCAAGACGTCAGGCGTGGTAACAAGCCGGGCGACAGCGGATCACCACTTACCATCAAATATATAAATTCTACACCGGCTTGAAAACTAGCAGGTGCTAACACAACACCACGTAGATAACATTATAGAAGTCGTGTGTATTTTGTAGGTTTCTTATCCTCGGCGTGAGTCCTACAGACAAGCCATAAAACACTCCATTCACTAAGGTTCTGAATCATCTCTCGGCGTCCCTAGCCAACAACGAAACTCATCACTTGGGTCCCAATTCTGGAGTCGGGAAGCACCTATCAAAGCCAAAACCGACGCCATCTACCTCACAGCCCTAGGACTAGTACACTGACCGCCGCGTCAATTCCCGGCATACTTAAAATGTGCAAAAAGAGCATGGGATGGCAAATGATGGGGGAAGTGTACGTAATTCGCATTCAAAAAACCAAAGGCGATATGGAACGACTGTCGCAGCGAGATGCTGGACTGAAGCACTTGTGGCGTCGGCCTGATATTACACTGAAGTTGAAAGGTCGTGTGTACTGTGCTGCAGTGCGTTCAGTTCTGTTGTACGGTTGCGAGACGTGGAGTATGCGTGTGTGCGATGTTCGTCGGTTGGGGGTTTTCGACAACCGATGTTTACGTATTATGGCTAGGATTGGATGGAGTGACCGGGTGAGTAATATTGAAGTTAGGAATCTGGTATTGGGTGCCACTTCTGAGAATAGCTTGTTTCAGCATATGAAACTTAGTGGACTACGCTGGTTGGGTCACGTGTTGCGTATGGCGAACACTCGTCTACCGTATCGTGCCTTATTTTGTGTTCCTCCTAAAGAATGGAAGAAGCCATGTGGAGGCCAACAGATGACGTGGCAACGTGGGATGAGAAAATGTACAGCGAAGTTAGATAAAGTAGGTGTCTCACGCCTTCATGGTTGGGGTCCGAAAGACTCGTCGACTTGCTGGCTGGAGACACTGAAGGATATGGCAGTGAACCGTGAACAGCTGCGGTCGTGTTATCACTTTCTGTCGAATCAGAATGATTGAAAACACGTGCGTTTGTACAGTTAGACTGTGTTCCGTGTGTTGGCTGGAGCAGCGTCGTATCTTTTCCTGTCTGTGTAGGTCCGCTCCCTGTTCCCCTTGGATATTCACTCTTTTTATATAAACGTGTAACTCTGGGGAACGGCAGCGGTCAGTGAGGCATGCCTTGCTGTTTAACGCTGAACGATGATGA
>LUCM01009190.1:0-48289 GCA_008360955.1 Fasciolopsis buskii
AACTGAAAACGAGCTTGTTCGCCACGTTGTGTTGTTCTCAATGTGTTCTTTGGGATTTTTCAAACGTTTGGAGCTGTTCGTTCAACTGATGCTCAGCTGTATAAAGACACTTTTTGAATTAGCCGTAATTATCGTCATCAAGAAAAACAGCTCTCGGTGATCGAAAAAGGACATTTTTGTATCATGTGATTCATTTATCGGTGGATGGGATCGTATGTGCCCCGTGGCTTACAGGATCTAACGCACTAATGACAAGGCCGGAAACTGGGAGCGATATGGAACCGAGTAGAGCTCGCCACGTCAGAAATGGTAACGACTCGGATGACAGCGAATTGTCGCCCACCAAAAAACTGTTCGGCGGATGTGAGACCCGTGCTTCTGAACTTGTTGTGGTAAGAGATGCTTAATCCACAGACAGGACAATTTGCAATGGACAAAAGAATATTCGTGTTCTTGAGAGTACCGACAGAAATAAATAATCCAAAGCAACCGAAGCTCATATACAGTACAGAAAAACAAATATTTATCAAACGTAATACTAGTGTCCGACGATAACCCACGCAACGTAAACAGCATCAGTAGTAGTTCCATAATGTATCAAACACGGATGGATTCACATAGCACGATTTTATATAAGAACAGTGGTAAAAGTTTCCTTATGGTCTCAGATATCCACTGGATTATTGAAAATAAACGGCAACCGAAAGCCGAATTGTCCGAATGGCGAACCCTATGGTCCTCACAGACGGGGCAAATTAACGAGAATGATAGTAAAATACTGTAGTTGACATATCAAAATGCTACCTGGCTCCAGAGCTTCTAGTTTTAAAGTAATGAAGAGTCATCATACAACACCACCATGATAGAGGCAGAATAGGATTCTATATTGTCTCACAACCCCCAGGTGGAGGACAGAACCGCCGTTATATAAGTGCTAACTTTAAATAAGACAGTAAGAACGTTATTCGAATAGGCATGAATAGAGTCGTGGATTTTCGCCTGGTCAATAGTATGCACCATAAAACGCCACATACGTCAACAAACTGAAGTGCGGCACGAAGCATGCAGACGAGCACCGATTCTTGTTCCGATGAACAGGAGTTATCCAGAGGCCAATAAACGAAATCATCGGTCCCCGGCCGATATAGAAAATTCTTTCTGGTCAACAGGTTATCATCATAGTGCGTGCAAAGGCTAGGAACGCAACCTCGAACAAAAACGCTGCAATCCAATAGTGAAGACATTGGCTTGAAAATATTTCGGAAGATCACTGGGAACTGATGCCGTTCACTGACGTTTGAAGACAGAAATTTGTTTACCGGTTATCTGTTAGCATCATGAATAGAATTTAGGGTGCGCCTCTTCGGGGACCTTTACGCAAACATGTGTAAAAATTCAATCTGCCTAATCCATTCGACATTTGTTTTCTAGGTAGCCGATTTCTTTTATTGATTACCACTACGGACTTTCCATATAGTGCACAAACTTTCGGTCATCCGGTCAATCTTGCATTCGGGAATCATCAGACTTCAGTTCCGTTCTCGTTAGACAGAGAGGCTTCTGGACTGATGAGAATTGTTGGATCAAGTTCATTCAAGTACCGTGTCTATTAGATGTCACCAAATAGAAGGAATGATTTAATCACTCTACGATGTGACATATAGGCATAAAAGATTTGATAAAGTAAAATCCACAAATAATTCAAACCAGTTTCAAACAAACAAAGTTGACAATATTCGCCAACGAGAAACCTACAGATCCGCATGGGGTACTTTTTCTGCTGAATCGAACCCGAAATGGAGTCATAACGATAAAAATGAACCGGGTTTACCTTGATTTTGGCTATTGCAGCATCGTATTCGACATCGACCCCGGGCTCGGGAGTTATTCGGCCTTCGTGTTTCGCTTTTTCTGCATCGAATGCATTCTACTAGTGTGTACGATGAGAAATTCATTAGGCGAGACGATGAGTGAATGGGAGAAACAGAGACGGGAGGAGGAACTATGGTGTGAACGACACAATGCAGTGGGAAAGTGAGGCAGAATAATTTTTCACATGTAATATGAGTGCAGTGGAGGGGGCATGCCCCACAGCCACTAAGACCCACTACATGGAGGGGGAACCGGCAACGGTGATCCTGAAACTGGGAATGACATAGAACAGCATAAAATCTGAATAGGCCAGGTGGGGTAACGAGTCGGACGACAGGGATTAGTAATCTGTCAATAAAGGTGACCAGCAGGTTTGGGATTCGAATCTCTGACCATTTTGGTGACAGAAGCTCATTTCACTTGACCAATGTAATTAGACCGAACGTTAGGTGAAATCCACTACCACCTACGAATCATTGAAACATTAAAAGGGTTGTCTGAGAAGAGTAAAGATCGACTTTTAACTAGTTTGTATCCACAACAACGACAACAACCGGGAGAACTGAATCCACTATATTTTCGCAAGAAAAAGTTGGGAGGTAAGAAATGGTCCTCTAGATTTTACTTTGGTGAGTCATTTGGACAAGTAAAACCGGCAGTGGTCGTGCGGGCTAAGCGTCTTTTAAACGGAAAACGTCGGAATTTGGATCTCAGATCTTTCGGTTACCTCGGAGATGGACGACAACACTGTCGCCCAATTTGTCACGGCACCTGACCTACTGATGCCTTACAGTCCTACAGCAATTAAAGTTTCAGAATCATGGTCGCCGACTGACCTTCGTATGGTGGGCTCTAGCGACCATGGAGCATGATTCTCCCCCTTTACTCATGCATGAAGCACCTAACAAAAAGACTTGTTGCAGATTAACCGAAAATCCTTTGAGTACGGACACATGCGCCTTACGGATGGCCATTCGACCCGAAATGGAAAGAGGCAATGCGCATACAACTGACAACTTTTCCATTTGTCTACGACGATTAGTTGGGCTGAAAACTGCAAGCAAATAGTACCAGATAATTCAGCGTTTCGGTTTCTCTTTCTCCCCGTCATCTCCGAGACATGCGTGTCGGGAATTGCGCAAGTGCAAGCACGAGGGAACAGCTAATGCTCCATAGGAGAAATTCAGACAGAATCTAAACAGATGATGCTCACATATGATAAGCTGCTACTCAGTGGCCCCAAACCTTCAAAATCGGTCTCGTAAAGCGTGGACCACAAATATGAACGGAGCAAGTGAATATCACAAAAAGACTAACGATTTACCCGATAAATAAATCCTCTGGTTTTCCGAACACCTCGAGCTTCCAAACGTCTATACTGTTTCCCGCATTATTTTTTTTATCTTTTACTTCTTTTATTAGTGAAACAACAATGAACATCATTTTTCAGGAAAGGGGCCGCGGCCAGCAGAGGGTTGTCAAGTGGGGAAGTTGACCGGCGGTGGGAGGACTCGAACCCGCGACCGTTCAAACACCACGACTTTATCCGTTTGGCCACCGCCGGGACTGTAACGGAACTGTTCTGATCTAAGTCAAAAATATTTCATAAGGCCTCTCAAGAATGCATCTGCTCGCAGATTGTAGAGCAAACGATAGACACGTGGTGCACCTTACAATATGCACGCACAGTGTGACCATGTAAGATGGATCGTGGTCCAAGCCTATGCAAACGAGATCTCAACAAATTAGTTGAATTATATTTCCCATCAGTTGTGACTTAGGTCCGAAACAATGTAGGCAGCGATATACAAATCTGGATGTAAAGAATTAGTCTATTCATACCAACATACTGATTTCCCCCTCGCCACCCGGAGAGGGGGAAGCACAAAGACTGATAAACTAAAATTTATGAACCCACAGGCATATGAATCGCGAAGAGCAACAAACCTTGAAGTAGGAAATTTTTGATTGTAAAGAAGGGAAGGTGCCACCGTCGTCGGATAGACTCGTCAAGGATTTCAAATGCTCTGAACTGAAAGAAAACGAGAAAAAAACGTGGCATAATTGATTTCCTGGTTGTGTAAAGTGAACAACAACCTGCTACTAGCACCGCAATCATATACACGTTTACAGAGACAACGATAGACGGCGAACTCATCATGTGGCGTTCTAACAAACAGGCACAATTCGATAGTGCTGGTTTTTTCAGAATCGCGATGACCACATTGGGCTATCTGCAAGCAACTTGTGTTGCTGACAGTTTCTATGAGGACTGAAAAATTCGTAATGTCAAAAGCAAATGTAATCCATCTGAATTACTGGTCATTGTCAACAACGACAGCAAAACCTTCGTGGACTATGATGAATGAATCACACGAGGACCTACATCTTCCAGTAGCTTTGTTGAATACCGTTGCTGAGTACGATAAGTCGATTGTGTTCGCCAAACCTGTTTTACCAATCGAAGCCTCATAGCAAAATCCGCGCTGGGTAGAAGTATTCGACCCAATGATTTCGAAAACTGATTCTGCCTGCCACGAGGTTCGGTGATTCAGACTGGCATTTAGTAGCACATTTTTCGCTACCAATCGAGGTGACGTCAATGATACACGGGCAGAATTGACTACAGTATACCACTGTTCTAAGGGTTTTGCCATCACGTTGACATTTGATTTCTTTGACTAACCGCAGCTGGAAACCTCAACTTTGACTATAAAGACCTTTGGTCCTAGTTTAAATCATTCGTTCAAGATCTTCAACGTTTGAAATGTGAAAACAGTGAAAATTACGAACGAAGACGACCGGAGAAAAGGAAACGCTGAAACTAAGGGTGTATCATGCCGAGATCAAAATGAAACTCAGTCACTAGTCCGTCTCTTGTCATCCGTATGCAAACTAAATAAAGCAAATCTCAGTATCTATAAGTCGCAATGTGTGAGGTTATATAATTAAAAATGAAAACGGTATCGTGTCGAAGCGACAAAGGCAGAAGTTACAATGCTGCTTAAAGTTATCCAATGGGCAAACGTGGTGCAAATTTCTCTGCAGTTTCCAACAAACAAAAAACCGAGTTCTTGATGAGAATGAAGAAGACACCACTGATGACCAAAAGAACATGATACACAGTTCCAGTGGTTTGCTCTGAAGAACCAAAGCACAGTAATGAAAAACCAGTAAAGGGGGTTGGACGAACATACTAGCAAATGATTGGTTGTGAAACCTAAAAATATTCACAATGAATTCATAAACGCGCAACAACAGCCGCATAACCAGCATAGACGAGCATTCGAAAGTCGACGGAGATTGCAGGTTGTCATTTTTGAATGACTGGCACTCAGAGGGGCAGAGATGTTAGTAGAGTTTAAACTGTTTATAGAGAATGCTGGTTGTGAAACAGCAACGAAAATTTCCATAGGTGCAACCGAGGAGAGGGGGGAGTTCAATGTCTGACTGTTTTTCTATAAATCAGTTAAAACCAATAGCAACGTGCAAATAAGGCACGAATAAGGCTTGTTTTAACTTCGCAGCGTCCATTTCATGCACAATAAACCGTAGAAAGAAAAGCGTTGCGAATCACGAATTTGCCGAGAAGTTTTCAGTTTTTCTAACTCAAGTTACGTTGATTTCGATTCATCTCAGATGACAAAGAGAGTTTACATACGTTATGGAAGGGTAGTACAAAACAAAAATTAAACGGACCGGATTCGGTCACGTGGACTGAATGAAAACGAACAGGTTAGCAAGGGACTGACAAGACACACGTACCGAACAGGTAGATGACGAAATTCGTCCAGCATTTTATAGACCAATTCAAATCCATTCAGAGTGGCCACAAAATCCATTATATTCTTTCGCGAATATTGAACCTCTTCAAAAAGAATGGCACGACTGTCGGGATGATCCTTATCGGAACCTTTCGATCCCAGCAGGTGAATTCTGCAGGTTGTGTGAAATAATAGTTGAGGACACTAGTTGTTAAAATAATGGGAACGTAAGATCTAATAACTACAACAGAGCTGACGGACCAGCACGCAGATCTAACCCCAAACGTGCACAGAATTTAGTATGCCAAGCACTTAATCGCTCAGTAGACAAAATGCACAAACTTCGCTGAGGAACCCATAAAAGGGTTTTTGACTCAAAATTTCTCTGAAACAGTATATAAACTAACAACACAGATGATTCACTCGGTAGTATTGACGGTCAATTACCTATGGTGGATAATGGGATATTACATCAACATCAAAGATGTATGAATCCGGTAGATGCTAACCGGAATTTCGCATTCGCGATGATGCTTCATCAAAGTAGGACTGCTTGGTCAGATGCAGGTGTCTAAACGCTAACACGTATCTACTTCAACGATCGAATGCCAGGTACGGCGTCGAGTCCACTCAATCTTGGCGCAATATTGCACAATCCAGAGGCGCAGAACATTCTCGACAATATTAAATTGTGACTGCGATTGTCTAGGAAAACTTGAGAACTACAAGGCATCGCATTAACGGTAAGTTTGGAGTCCTCAGTTTACCATCCGATAGGGTATCAACTTCTTTACTTTCTCTTGAAAATAGAGCTGTGTACTTTTCCAATTTTAAAGTTGAAAAAAACGATACCAGAAAGTAACCTTGATCGATACCACTTCTCCCGTTGAAATAGGACGACAAATCATCATAGAAACGGAGTTGGTTTCTTTTGTGCTAACGTAAACAGATTGAAATCCTGTAACGAATTTTTTACTAGTCACTTTTGGCTCAACGGGAGTGTGGAAAAAAATGGACAGTCTATTCAGCAGTTGCTACGATGATTCTCTGAGTTAGCCGAGGCAAATGATCGCCTGTTTAGAATTTCAATAGAATTAGTATGCAAATGGAACGAAATTCCCTGATCTAGATTTTATAAAGAAGTTCACCAAAACAGTAACTAGATCAAGGAAGACAGGGCTTACGGAATATCTGACTGGGTTGTAAAATCGGCCGCAGAATTGGGATCTGGTCCGCACAAATCCGACTGAGTTGAAACCACGCTAGTTGTTCGTGCCTAACAATTCCAAGGTGAGTGATGCTTGCAACCTGCTGAGGTATGTTGGTTATAAAACTAATCCTGTGCGACATATGCTAGAGAACCAATCACCTTCCTTGCAAATTAATAAAACCAACAATCTAGATCACTCATTCCTTCGGAATCTTTAGGATTTGAAATGATGTCAAAAGTCCTCACTTCATCAATTCTCAGAATACAACAATTAAGGCGGCGAAAATTCAGTGAGTAAGGATAATAGAGCATATGTTTGATAAAAACATACTTAGTCAGCAAGCGTTCGAAATCGGGCAACCGTCGTAAACCTTCACGAAAAGTGCCTAGACGGTCAGACATCTCTATTAGGTTGTCTATCGCGTCCTGACGGAGACGAATAACTGCGGGATTGCAAGGAGGGGCAGTCAACCATTGACGGAACAGCCGCCGACCTGGAAGTTCATGTTAGTAACTGGATCAATAATGACATGAATACGAACACATAAGGATTAAGCTTTGAAGACATCATTATTGAGTTGGCTCAATAGAAGTGACGACATAAAAAAGATGGGATCGCGAATGCAGTTCGGTTTCAGTTGCACTAAAGGCGGAGATCACGACAACCAACGGGGAGAGAACTGTGTGCGTTAAATTGATGGACGCACTATGCTACTTCTAATTTCTAAACCAAGCTCATAATACGTACTGTTTAGCAAAACATGAACACCCACACTATGGAAGATTGCAGTCAAACCAAGTTGTCAAGCGGTTTTCCGCGTTTTATTTCCACGCTGTGCTCATTTCATCGAGAACATAAACAAATGATAACTGTAACTCGATGCCATACGGCAACAAAATTGAAGAACGAAAACAAGTGAATTGTAAAACGGGAAACGGATGCTGTGCGGTAGGATGTGGTCAGTCGATGAAATGAGAATGTGCGAAGATCTTAACCAGTAGAGCCGCTCATGGAGATTCAGTCCGACTGATGTGAAGTAGCAACCCAAAGCATAGCAAATAATTGCACGGCCAATGGTTGTAAAAACTGGGAACTGAATGTTATCATGAGTGAAATATAAAAAAATCGCTCCAGACATCGGAATAAGGACCTAATGCGAATGAACGATTGTCGTTGTCGAGAGAGTAAATAGCTTCGAAGGAAGAGGAGCAAAAAAAGCAAAAGAACGAACAACGAAAACTGAACTAGGCAATGTGAACTAGCAAAGGTGAGAAGATAACAACGAGGCAGATTAACAACCCCTGAAATAAAGTTCGAATTCTTAAATGAGATGAACAAATATACTCGATCTCGATTAAGAAGAGGAAGAGGCTTCTTTCTGTGTTATTGCTAGGTCCAAATATGGGGTAGGCATGATCCGTACATAGCAGCAAAATGTGGAAATGCAAAAGAATGTCAAACCAATGTCGAAAATCACAAGATGCAATCAGACTTTAATAGAAAACCTACCGAACGGAGTACAACAACTGTCCAGACGCTCGATTAAGCTTCCCTCTCGAGTACCTGTTACGTTGTTGCGGAGAATATCCAAATTTGCCAACGTAATACTATCTAGGACCTGTGAACAAAAAGACCTCAAAAACTTAGGACTAAGACTTAGTGCGGATAATTAAATTCACTTCATTCCTGAATGATACACTTCGCCGGGCCATAGGTTTACTTGATGCAAATGACCTGGTGATAGATAAATGATCAAAGTCGATGATCACTCCCACTCGACTCTACAATTCATATCCACGACGCAATTCGTAACAATCACTCCGTAAATTTTGACATCTCACAAGCCCTATTACTCAGGAAAGTTGCCGTTCAATATCGTATTACTATCGTTGAAATGATAGGTTAAGCCCTCTTATGGCGAGCCGAAAATGTCCAAACACGCTGACAGGACTCGAAAAATAAATGCAACTTATATAAATGTCATACTTTGATTCGATATTTTGACCCACTGAGAACAAAAGTAATTAGGCGCTTTGTTTGTTCTGATTAGCCGAATTACTAGGTACTGTGATATATCTTAGCTATTGATAGGTAAATCATACATTCGCCAGTTCTCACCGGTTTTAGAACTATTTCGAAAAAAGCAAAATGGAAAACAATAACTTGCCATAACAGGTTGACGGAAATAAAATGGTTCATCGGTGCGAATTGACTGGCCGTCGCGGTGCTGTTCCACGTCTGGAGGGACATAGGTTTCCAGATAGCCCAATGAAAGCACTTCGCGGTCTATTAGGCAATAGCGGAGGTAGTAAATCACGGCACCGAAACTGCTCACGGCCAAATCGAAGTTCGGTTTAACCGAACGACCAAGCGGGTCATCTGAAAGAAAGCAGAACGGAAGAAACATTGTACTAACAAAACAGCGGCCAGGATTGTGAACTCCGAAAGATATACATACATATAGAGAGAGAGAGACTGTAAGTGGTATCTGGATGAGTGAACAAAATTTCTGCGGAATCACACGACCGGTTTCGCGATTATTGCCGCTCGTCAGGTATGCGTACCCAGTGCTGCGGACAACCAAAGAAGAGCTTCAATACAGACTCCTGACGCTAGAAATTACATTCTGGTCAGACACCATTTCGGAGTGTACAAGTATAGAGATGCTTAGACGAGAGAGCGTCAGGCACGTATGTCTGATGAGCGGCAATAACCGCGAAACCATTCCCATGCTCCCAGGAATCGTGTACTTGCTGCTCACTGAACACACGCTACTCTGAGCTTCTAGCGTCATTGTCCTATGAAAACTAGGGATTTCAGTTATGATCCGAAAATGGACTCTGGATCCGGTCATACAAATGAGACTGGTGATAATGCTCATTTGAAGCTCTCAACAACGTGAATAAATCGACAACTGAATTCCAGAAACGCATACTCGGTGGGCGGTAATAACCGTGAAACCGATTATGTGGTTCAAACAGCTTTTGTTTATGCACGTACATACCACTGACCATCTATACAGAGATAAGGAGAACAAAGGCCGAGTTTTGATTGCATCGGTGTTTCGACAGGATTCAGAAGAATGGCCGTTGAAGACGGAACATATGCGAAGACTCAGTATTTGAACACCGTTGTCTGCGTGGTGCTGCTAGAGGACCATAAGATAATTTTATCACTGGCCCCACGTTGGATTTATATCGAGTCACAGAATTTAGTCGACCAAAAAGGTACAGGGTTGGAATAGGTCAAGATGGTTGGGACGTGCATGCACGCAAACCGACTCCCTCAGTGTAACCTATTCTCAAAGCCAAGTAATAGTTGTAAGACGGGCCAAAATGGGCAGCTCGTGAAATGGCGAATAGGCGCGAAAAGCCCAACCAGCGACTTTCGCAAGTGACGATACTTTCTCCTAGGTACTCACTTTAAGCTTATTACGGATCAGTGGTCTGTGGCCTTTACGTAAGACAGCAGACCGTTAAAGTTAAAAAAATGACAAAACTGAACGATGGCGACTTGAATTGTCGGCTTGCGGTAAAACATAATCCATAGACCAGAGAAAGAAAACCTGGTGAAGGATGTACTTTCCTCTGCCGTCCGAAGTTCCCTGTTTGATGCAACCAAATTAAAAGATCTGCATGGTTCACTGTCATCCCGGAGTGACTCGAATGGCCCACTTTACCCGAACTAAAAACCTCTCTCGCTCTGTGACGGAATTTAAAAGTATGATTGCGCGATGCAACGGTTGTCCATAAATCAAACCGCGATTCTACAAACTATCCATTAGACATCTAACCAAAGTGACACAAGCTTTTGAAAGGCCGAGCATTGACTTCGAGGATCTACTACCTTCGACGTCCGCAATCGTTATGTCCTGACCATCATCGATGAACATTCGCGCGTACCGTCGCGTTTGCTCGCCCGAACATGCACTCTTCCATTGACATCGGGTGCCTCAGTCACCTCTTCACAATACTCGGTATGCCATCTTACATACGGGACGGGCTTCTTGTCGACTGGACTATCCGATTACTTAAGAGACAAGGGAATGGCTCTTAACCATACTACCTGCAAATTCCCAAGGAAATGACCAAGTCGAACGCTCAAACGGCACCCTTTGGAGGGCCATCTCCCAAGTTCTCAGAGCTAGAGACTTTGCTTACACAATGAGAGGCAGCTTTCCATGACGCCCTGCACTCCATTCGTTCTTTGCTGTGTGCAGCTATCAGCTGTATGCCGTATGAGAAGACCAACCAACGGATCCTCTGTATCAGCCTGGATAACGGTTTCTGGTCCCGTCTACTTAAACGAATGGACCGATGCTCCAAATTCGACCCGTTGATTGAAAAAGTGGACCTCATTAACTGTAATCCACAATATGCTCACATCAAGCTGTCCAACGGCAAGAAGACGTCTCTCTACGAAGACTGGCTCCGGCGAGCGATGTTTCAACAACAGAATTATAGTCCTATCTTGAGTCAGAAATCCCTTCCGCCAAACCACAGACAAAACCTCATTCCGTGGGTAATTTGACGGAGCATGTTAGAAACGAGTCAGACACATTGACGTTCTTCAACACTATATTCGACGCTGTTTCCAACATATTCACACGACAACAAAGTTCTCATGCGTGCGGTTTGCGAAACAGAGCTGCTTAAATCAACTGATTCTATACATTCCGAGAATACATTCTTCATGGACACACCCGTAAATTAACATTGAGATTGGCAGTTTTCCCCATAGATGAAGACTGTCATGTTAATCGGCTTCAAAGATCGTTTATTCTTCGCTATACATCTATCATATGGTTGTCCCTTTTTGATTTTAGCCCTTGCAAGGTTTAACTAGCTGCGCAAAGCGTACTATTCTAAATCAACGTCTCAACTCACCACCGTACTTTCTGCTGTTGTTTCCAAACATTTAAGCATCACTAAAACAACTAGAATATTTATACTGTTGAGATCTGCCGTGGTTACCCAATTCAACTGTTTTTGGTGATCCATTCAACCTTGGTCGTCCATCTACGGTCACATCATAAAATTATCGACATCCAGAACAATCACAACCCATAAGAATACAGGCATGTTTTTTATAGCCGATTAAAATCGAGTGTGGTGGCAATACAGAAATGAGGGAAAAGTGATTAGAAAAAGACATACAGAAGAAGTGGTCAGCATAGTGTAGAGATTGTTTTCACCATCACCATCAACGTTCAGCGTTAAAAACCAAGACAAGCCTTAATGACCGCTGCCTTTTCCCTAAAGTTACATGTTACTACAAAAAAGTGAATATCAAAGGAGAACAGGGGGTGGATCTATACAGGTGGAAAAAGATAAGATGCTGCTGCAGCCAACACACGGAACACAGTCTAACTGGACAAACGCACGTGTTTTCAATCATTCTGATTCGACAGAAAGTGACATCATCATCGCCAGTTCGAGGTTCACTGCCATATCCTTCAGTGTCTCCAGCCAGCTAGTCGACGGGTCTTTCACGCCCCAACCACGGAGACGTAAGACAATTAATTTATCTAAGTTCGCTGTACATGTTCTCATCCAACGTTGCCACGTCATCTGTTGGCCTCTACATGGCTTCTTCCATTCATTGGGAGGAACAAGAAATAGGGCACGGTATGGCAGACGAGTGTTCGTCTTACGCAACACGTGACCCAACCAGCGTAGTCTACTAAGTTCCATACGCTGAAATAAGGTATTCTGAGAGCCGGCACCTAGTACTAAATTCCTGACCTCTACATTACTCACCCGGTCACTCCATCCAATCCTGGTCATATTACGTAGACACCGGCGGTCGAAAACCGCTAGCCAACGAACATCTCCGACCCGCATACTCCATGTCTCGCAACCGGCACTGTACACACGATCATTCAACTTCAGTGAAATATCAGGCCGATGCCACAAGTGCTTCAGTCCAGCGTAAGGTTTCCGAGCCTTCGATATACGCATACTTACCCCCACTCCCGAGCTACCAACGTTTGACACGCAGCTACCAAGGTAGGTGAAACGGTCCACAATTGATAGTTCCTCTCCATACAGTACCAAGTTCGGACCTGCTGTCGTCCAGTTCTGTAACAGCACTACACTTGGAAGGTGGAAAAAACATGCCAAACCAAACAATCGACCTCACGAGTCAGTCTAGTGCATGTTGTGCATGGCGCGTAGATCCGAACAGGCACAAGACGTCATCTGCGTAATCCAAGTCATATGGCTTCCCTCTATTTCCCAGTTCGACCACTACGTTCTGGAGATCTCCTAAAGCATCTCCCATCAACTAGTCCATGACGAAGTGGAACAGGAATGGAAACACGGGGCACCCACGTCGAACGCCACTTGTCGCACAGAATGAACTTGGGAGTTCATCGCACACACCCACGCGACCATAGGTATGCGAGTGCAGTGCTTGCAATAGGTTCGCAAAATTCGTTGGCATACCACTTCGGTGGGGAGCACTGAACAGTGCTGGTCGATCCACGGAGTCGAACGTCCCTGAAGCGGCCGTTAATTCCATCTCTTCGGCTACCTTAACCAACCAGTTTTCAGTCGTTCATAAGACTTATCGTCCACTGACGATGCAACTGTCGATGCACCTCATTCACCTCCTTGCAGTTAGGCAGCTGGCGTTTTTGCTCCATTAGACCCAACGACCCTCGCGAGATCCAGTGTTTTTGATGAACGATAGATCTAGGACTACAGGCGAAATCTGCCAAATGCATAGCCTACCTAATTTCATTCCACTGCTCGCCGCAGTTCTTAGTTCCTCGAACAGTTTCTGCTCATAGCTGTTGCGAACAGCCGAATCAGACAGACGTTCGACAGTCAATCGGGTTTGTGGTCTGCGCCGATGGCCATTCAACTGCAGCAAAAATCGCATCAAAACTAACGCATGGTCCGATTCGACGTACATGGTCTAGTAAGATCTACAGTTCTGGACAGAACCGCACCAGCTGTCGTTTACTACTATATGGTCAGCCTGACTCAGACCACCTGTCGAGTTAGAGCGCCATGTCGCTGTGCGACGCCAATTGTGTCGGAAATCCGTACCAGATAGAAATAAGTTATTGTCCACACAGAATTGGAGAAGTCTTTTCCATTATCTGTTCCATGAGTAGGCAACGGGCAGCTCCTACCTAAACAGGCTTCCGATGCAACAAGTTTTCTAAACTGTGCATTAAAACCATCTGCTACCACCTACACGGTCAGACCCTTTGCTCTTCCGAACAAGGGTGACGAGGTCATTGTAAAACTCGTCTTTCTCCATGTCAGTGCTAGAGCCTGTTGGAGCGTATTTCAAGATGACAAATAAAATGCGTTTAACACTAATATCCTTCCGGACGCCGACTGATCCATGCAGTCTCATGGCACACAAGCGACTGTTTACTGGGATCCTTCAGTCTAAAAGGGCTGCTTCAGCCTTCTCACTCAAGACTATTCCTACACCGCGTTGACCCACACAGCTTGAACCACCTCGTCTCCTGAAGTTTGCAGGAAATATCTTCACGAGACATTTGGCGCAGTTAGTTGAATTACTCTACTCGAATCCTGAATTTGTGTTTCACGCAGCAGACATCAATCGAAAGTGAGTCCACTGTCAGAGCCAAACACGCCTGTTGGCCAGCCTGCATTAAAGTGCGCACATTGAAGGAATCCAGATGCAGAGGCTGACGAGGCTTGAGAAAATGTGAGCTAACAAACTGAATACCACCTACTACACCGTCTGACAATAAACCGCTGCGAGTATCGGGCGTATTATCAGTGGGAATACTAAGGGTAGGCAGAGCGGGCAAACAGGTTGGGTTGGAGACAGAAGAGAGGTTGAATAAAAGAGGGAACTCTGAGCAGTAGCATACTTATCACTACCCACCCCATTTGCGCTCGAAGCAGTGGGCAGCGCGCTCCCGGTTAGCCTGCGCAACGACCGATGCATCATGGAATTACTTATAGACATAACTCATGGAGATCGATGGATGGGTACTGCTACGGAATCAAGCCGCTAAGCAGAAGAACGATTAGGGTTCTCAACCAAGGCCTTTGGACCTGACAAGAACCTGACCGCAAGGCAGCGGGGAATAGCTGAGTGGGAGCTCGTCTACTTGGATCAAGAAGTCTTGCACTCACTTTTCCGCCTGAGCTGCTAACTCAGATCAACGCCCTTTTGGAAGACCAGGAGACTACTTCGTCATGCCTCTCAACAATGACCCTCCAGGCATGATTGGATCTCCGGCTTGAGATAAGCCAACCTGTAAAGCTGGTTAGATAATGATGGCAAGCAAGCCGTCACACCACGTCAGGGTGCAGTCTCGTGAGATGCCACGTCGAGTTGCTTCGATACTGCCGGCTGCGACTTATTCCTATCACAGCCTAGGTAACGGATCACTTATTTTGATTTTATATAGCTTCGGTTGTTTGGAAACGTATTGCGTATGCCTGCTCAACGTCCAGCCTTTTGTGGTCTTTTTGCACGTGCTGGGTACCGCTTTAAAAGCGACATGGCGATTAGTCCATTCCTTGGCGTGGAAATATGAAGAAATAAGCTTCGCCTTTGGCTTTGGTTGATGCTTCCCGCCTTCTTGGTTGGGGCCCGAGATCAGGACTGTTGTCGGTTGGAAACGCTAAGATATATCGCTCAGAACCGGCGTCAGTGGCACGAATAAGTCACCATGTGATATCATCGCTCAAATCACTATAAAGAAACCATGGAAGCACTGTGCAACTGTTTCATCTTCATTAGGAATAATCAGCAGTGCAGCAGACTGTGTCGATGGGCATCGGAAGAGCACTCCATTATCCAAACTATGCTAACCTATGGCGAAAAGAATTATTTTTCTCTGCGAGGAATTTGCAGCATGTTTCTAACAGGATCGACGACCAAGAACAGGATAACCACGAAGCCGACGCATTCCCTAACAGGTGACAGTCACCCAAATTTTATGTTCCCTACAGATAATGTTACTAGTGACACCAAGCAGGCACAACAGAAAACAAACAGAAATTCACACAAATGAAAAGCAGTCTGCAGACGTACCTTCAGATAGCATTTTTAACAAGGAGATAGGCCAGTTTTGCTTCACCGCGAAAGGTCCTGAACATTCTTCTTTGTTTCTATGGAAGTAATCTGCTGTTTCTATTTCTGAAATAGTATCCTTTGCAGTCCAGAACTGTTTTCCGTGAAAAAGCTGTTCAATTGGAACACCTGATAAACTGGTATTCAAAAGGGATTTCAAAGACGGCCCAACGGCACCCCGTTCGACAAGGACCTAAAAATTTGAGATGGTTGTGGAGAATTAATGGTGGGGATTAGTTTTGCGTTAATTGATCGCGGATGACATTTTCACAGATTGTATCCATAGAAGCCAGAGGGGAATAAAAACTTACTAGTAGTTCCAAACTCGAGGATTCGATTTTGGTGGAATTCGTACTGCTTAGTAGTCGCTCATTTATCAAAACTATTGTGGTAAATTATAAACTAACATAATGAATGCGGCGGCAGCAAGCATACTGATTTTAAAAGTAAAAACGTCACACTCTTTAAGGATACCCCTATTATCAATTGCTGTGCAGATCAACTTACCTGACTGGGAGGGTAATGAGCGAAAAGCGTCCGGAGGCGAGAATGATGCCCGTCGTCGGTGAACTGACCAAGCTAAAATACAACGAATGAGTCCAGCTTTTCTAAAATCTACCATTATCTTCCCAGTGACAGCGTTAAGAAGCGCAATGCCGAATTCGCACTCCTCGTTGACCTGGCTACGACGCTCAGAAACAGCTATCAAATAACTGGACGAGTCGTCAACCACTTCCCTCATTTGGGACAAGTCTTCATCACCCTGTGACATATGATCCACATGGGAAACTTCAGCACGATCAGTGGCAGTACAAGTTCCAGGAGTGAGCAGCTGACACACTTCTCGACGTACAACTTTTTCAGATGCTGGTCTTCCCCGAGTTCTTTCGTTCATTGCATCAACCGATTCAGTTTGTTCCACCCGACCAACCTTATAGCCCTGGACAGCAAAATAATAATATATTTCAATACCTTCTTCACCAGCGCATAAGCCATCCGAGGAAACGCCACCTCGGGAAAGCCGCAGTGAGCATAACTCCCGCGCATATAGACTAGACCCAACTCATTAACAGCCACAGAGGCGTCCATATGATACAGTTCGTAAAACTTCCCAACCTTAAACAGCAGTAACACATCGGCATAGCGAGCTTTCAGTTCCCACCATTGTCGCATTCCCGGTGATTGCTTAGCCTGAAGACCATATGACAGAAATAAGTGGACAAACCAAGAAATCCTTCGGCACAAACAACGTGCTAGGATCATAATCTTTGGCATTTGGGCGCCTGTTGGACGCGTCCATGACTTTTTCGGGTTTCAAAAACGGGAGCGTTAAGTGTTCCCAAATGATTTCATCTGATTCGTCACCCATTAAAGAACTTTGCATAAGCGAGTTTTCCAAATTCTCCCTTGACTTAAACTTTTCGTAGGAGCTTCCACAAGCAGAGGCCGAATTTATCCTGTTTACAGTTGGTGAAGAGCAGGCGAATACGGACAAGTCGGTGCTTTCGCGAGAACATGACTGTACAGAGTTATTCAAACTTATTTGGGAAGAGTCGGTGTCACAAACATTTTCTTCGTCACTGGATTCATAGATAACTCGCCTTCTAGGGCGAGTTCGTGTGTCGCCGTCACCGCTCTGGAAACGAATGCGAAATTAGAAGTAATCGCCCATCACCTACAGTTGTTTTACAACATTCATTTACATCGTCAATAGTTTTCTTCGCATCTTCAAGCTTCTCTTTGCCCCCAGTCGAAGATACTATTGGTTTTTGACAGCCATTGGAATTACGCGAAAAAAACCTCAGGAGTGTTGGCTGCATTTCGTACTAAGCGCTGCAATTAAGTGTAAGCCAACGTGGTGCGCTTGAAGTTTTCAATTCAAATTCCAGTTAGATTACAGGACTTTACAGCGAGATTCCTGATCGTCCAGATTCGTGCACCGAAGGCTCCCTGTATCAAGCGATGCTTCTACCACAGGTGGTAGAAGCCCTCTGCAATTCCTATGGTATTTCAAACCCTGCATGTGACTGCAGACCGCCATCCCCATCATTCTCAAAAGGGGAAAATTATTGACTTGCACCCCTGGACCATCCTACCTATTCATACAACTTATACTGTTTTCTCCAAACACGGACAACCATGCTTTGTATGGCACCCCTTTGAATTAACGCACTGGTCCCACACCGACCACTTCCTCTGGTAGCTTCTTTCGGCCATTCATCACTCCCATGTAAAAGGGCATGAAGTCATTTCGGTACAGATCAGTTAGTATGATGCGGGACCGAAATGACCCGAAGGGCAGAAAGATCGTCCAGAATTCTCCCGATGGTATCCACGGAAATTGCAACCACCTCTGCCGACGTCATCGTCGCGTTGACATTGACGTTCCAGTGATCTCGTTCCCACTGCAAACAAATGGTACAAAAAAATCAGATCATTTTATCGTCGAGAGAAAGGGTGTCTCTTGCGCGAATATGGATTTGTTTCCTTGGGCCGCTTGTTTAACTGAACGTTGAACGCCCAGGGCGGCGGCTATTTGCAAGTTGCTCATGCATGATTCGCTCGTACATTCCTGTGAGACATAATCACTTTAATGCCTCCCCCGACCGTCTTCTCGTTGCATCGGTCAGCATTGTAATCGTACAAAGCCGAGTGAGGTTGACGCACAATTGGTCACGACGGCCAAGGGAAAATAAATCTAATACGAGATCTGCGTTAATATAATTGATGTTTCAGGGCGTTCAAAGCGATTTTGCATTTTCAGAGTTTACAATCTCTTTAATGCAGACATGCCAACTCACCTCACTTGACTCACGATTAAACTTTGTCTTAAGAGTCTTGACAGCATAATTCGCAACGGTACTTCCGGGAAACTTGTTCTATCTGCTCACCAGTTTTTTTATGAAAGAAGTGCACTCTAGCTGCCGGCCGAGAGCGATGCTTTGTCAGTAACTTCCCCTGGGCTTGGGATAGGAGAGCAGCCAACATCCAGATGGTCAGCCGTGAATGAGTTGGGTTTAAGCCCACCGAATAAGCGGTCGCGGACAAGCATCGAAAGTGGTAAGGAATTGGCGGGCTTTTGTCTGGCAAGCCGCCTCCTTAAAACTGCCACAAGAGGCCGCTTGTAGCACTGTGACTTGGTGAGTCTGGCCAGCCAAACAAATACGACCACTGCTGTTTGTCGTGTTTCATCGGACTGATAAGGTCTTCCGGAAGAAACGTACAAACCGATGAAACAGCCACCGACTCGTCTAGAATTGCTCTGCTGTCTTACAGAAGGCACATGGTTAAGCAGAGACTGGAAATGCACCCTCGAATGAGAAGACCTGCTTTAGATTGCGCTACCGAATAGTGCACTAGCCCACAAGCGAGACACACATCAGCCTGGCTGAACTAGGACTAAATGTTTCCGGTCGAACTGTCACAGGCAGGAAAGATCACCCATCGCAAGAGCTTTCCGTTTCTGCACTGATAAATTTAGTCCTTCCCATTTCCACCTGTTTCCCTCACGTTTTTGGGTGCTGTGGTCCGTCTTGCTGGCGAAAGCGCCAATAGATTCAGCCCTGTTTTTGTTCTGTTGGAGCCCCCCAGAAAACATCAAAATGCCAAGAGGCATGCTTCTGTTCGTTGATGCATTTCTTTGCACTCGATACCCTTTCAAACTAGCCACCTGCAGCCTTGCAAAAATTGATGCTCACAGGTCAATAAGGGTGCTTATTGCGTGTACTGGAGACCCAAGCCATCTAATTACACTGTTATCAAAAGACTCGCATTGAAGATTCCAGCTCCCTTTTCGGGCTGAACTCTTCATTTAGTCCCCCCGTGATATTTCTTCTGCATTTTTTGAGGCCCTTGAAGCTGCGGCTTCTAATGTTGCTGGCGATGTATACGGGGAGCGTGAATGCCAAAGTGGGTCGACTGTCCTCACTTTTGTATCGGTTCCTGTGGCTCCAAAAACGGAGACCATTTGTTGGCCTGGCTCATGCTATCAATTGTTTCTCACTGGTAGGAACTTCGGTGCGCCACTTGGAGTCCCCTTTCTTCAAGTCGGCGATGGACCCAAATCTATCACGCTGCTATTGATTACAAATGGCGGCTTTATCTACAAGATTGCCGGTCGTACTGCAACACTCCCTTTGAAACGGCTCACGCACTGGTTTACACTAAACTGTCCACGCTTTTGGTTGGCAGTCAACATGCATAGCGAAGCGTTGGTTAGATTGTGAAAAACTGTCAAATCTGATTCGCCTAATAGCCTTCCGCAGGGCACTGGCTAAAAAGCTGCAACCGCAGCCACTCGAGAACACGATTAACCGTGATTCGTCTATCATGCGGGCCCAAACATTTTCTCAGCATGGAAAGCTTTGACCTGAACTATCGCGTTGTCATATCTATCTTTTATTTTCGCCTCCTTTATTACTGAAGCAAACTTTACATAATTTTCCATAGAGTCGCAGCCAGCAGCGGGCTGCCAGTTGGGGGAGTTGACCGGTGGTGGGAAGATTCGTACACGCGACCTTCGCGTCAATACGCCATGACCTTATCCGCTTGGCCACTGCCGGCATCTTGGAATTCTGCTGAGAATTTAGGCCTTCTTGACGCATAACAGTCCATCGCGGTTAGCACCAAGCATAATGAAGCACGGCTTGTTATCGGTGGGAAAACAATGCAAGCTTGCGTAGGGGTCAAGAGATCAAATATTCTTTAAGGTCTTCGGAGATGGCGTGTTGACCCCACGGAAAACTCACGGAGGCTGTTTGACTTCATCCAACCTTCGGTAAGAAAGCATCAGGCGTGAGCAAAACTCGCAGACAGTTTGCCAGTGACTGAGATAATCCCTCCACGTCGGTGGACTAAACAGTTATTGCAAAGGCCTGCCCACCGTCCAGCCTTTTGTAGTCATTTTGCGCGTGCTGGGCAACGCTCTAAAAGCGACATGGTGATCAGTCCATTCCTTGGCGTGGAAATATGAAGAAATTAGCTTCGCCTTTGGCTTCGATTGATGCTTCCCGCCTTCTTGGTTGGGGCCCGAGATCAGGACTGTTGTCGGTTGGAAACGCTAAGATATATCGCTCAGAACCGGCGTCAGTGGCACGATTGCTGTATGGTTTGTCTGTGGAACTGATCTCCCCTAGGGAAAAGGCAGTGGCCAGTGAGGTGGCCTTGACGTTTAACGCTGAACGACATCGGTGATGATGATAATGATCTCCTCTAGAAATAAACCGGAAACTGCTAAAAAATTACGAAATATGCACGATGAAAGCACAAATCATGGTTGTTATTGCTTATTATTTCCTCTTATTGTTTATCCCTCGATTGAGTCTCACTGATCTGTTGCTGTGTTGGTACCATGTTTGTTTTCACGCGGGTTCAGTATACATTAGTAAATTCGAAGTCTGGGTCACGCCGTTCCAGTCATCTTTAATGATGTTGCAATCGTCTAATGCGCACTATTTTGGTGTTTCCGAAGGCCGGCATATGATTATATGATGCTTTTCGGAAATAAGTGTAGGAAAGCTTAGTGTCCGGGCGTTAGGTCTGCCATGGGAGACTAAAGTGACCGGCGTGGAAAACCTACGGCACCGCTGATGGGACGACGAGAAAAAAGTTAGTACAGCATGGTGGAACGCAGAAATACACACGGCGCTATAAAACGTCCGAATCAAAACTGCATAAGGCCTACTATAGCACCCAGTTATTATCCTGGTAAAGTGAGCACAAAAATGAGGTTGAACGGTTAGTACAAAACCCAGATGCACCTGCTCGACCGGGTGAGCTAAGTTGGCCTTGGAAAAGCCCGAGAAATACTACGCTTATGTCCAAGCAAAATGGTCACTCAGGTAATTATCAGCCCAATAGCAATGGGCGAAGATTCTGTTGCATTGGATGACACGGACAGGGCGAAAGTACTAAGCAGCTTCCTCAACAGTGTACTAAGGGCAGATGCGGGCTTTCGCGGAGCGTTGGATCTACTCCTGGAACCATAAAGACGTCTTGTAGATAACAGGGGATACTGTTTCTCTATGCTATTGAATGCAAATGGCAGTAAACGGGCTATTTGGGTCAAGGTCAACCGGGCTGTTGTAAAGCCTCTGGCCGACCTCTTGGCAGAGCAAATTGGTGGGCTGGACGAGGCAACTCCTCCGCAGAGGCACTTGCCCCGGAAGCCGGCTATCCACCAGGTTGACTTGCAATAAGAGACAGGAAATTACAAACCAGTGAGCCTGGAAGCATCTTCTATTGAACGATGGAACAGTCCATTGGGAAACGAGGGTTTTCATCTCACCCAGTACTCCACGCCTCGCCAAGCACAACGAAAATTTCTGAAACAGAGATCCAGGCTTACGGGCCTGTTGCGTCTGTTAGAAGCAGAGGCCAACAGACTAGATGGAACCGTACCAGCAGCTGCATTTCAAATTGACTTCAACAAAGCGTTTGACTCGGTAAATCGTCGCCTCGTCGCGCGTGAATTCGGAAGCCCATGGCATAGGAGGTGGGCCACTGAAGTCGGTATATGAATTTCACATCCGTGGACATTTTGTGTCGGAGTCTAGTTCCGACCCATAGCTCGGTACTTGGGCCACCGGTGTTCTCACCGTTCGTATATGATTCGGCTGCAACACCACAGTTCCCCAACTCTTCCGTCGCAGGTAATGTGAACGCGGTTGAGTCTTCCGGGAGAAACGCTGCAGACAGTCGCATTGGGCCAGTATTCTGCGGCGCACGACGCACTATAGCAATAACCGCAATAAAAAGCCATCTGCCTTCAGGGAACGAAGAGGTCGTTACAGCTGCATACGAGGATGGTCTTTTCAAGATAAGTGAAGTAATCTGGCGAGGCACCTTGGGATCCAGTCTACGTCGGATTTCAGTCGGGCTGACCAGCCTGCTGTGGCCCCTTAGAAAGTCAAAGACAGCATCTTACGCCGAGGTCTGCGCTGCTGCATCAAAATGCCGAGACTTTCCTCAGGCCGCATGAAACTCTCGTTGGGCTCCATTTGAAATACTGCCTTCAGGCTCGGTCTCCGTTTTTCAAGATTGATGGGGATTGTTTGGATTAAGCGTACCGACTAGCCACAGGCAAGACTGAAGGTCAAAGACAGGGAACCTGTGAACGGAGATCGGCTGACGTGGGCTTACTCCCACTCAAGTTCCGTAGCGCTTGCTGGCCTGATATAGGTTTTCAGAGCACTTAAAAGCCCTAGGCTATCGTTCGCGAGGATCCCGATTCCAGAACCAGGGAAAACAAAGGAAAACGGATTAGGCATCGCTATTGACTGACAGATGGATTGCAATACTTCAGCAGCAAACAAGTGCATAGCTGGAGCAATTTGTCTGGAGACACCACTCAGACACATGCTACCGAGATTCTTAATGCAGAATCAGATTTTCAGTGGGTTGGTGTGAGCTAACGGGTCTGCTATCAAGGGCTTTTTGCTTACGACGTTGCACACTCGTTTGGGACGCCGACGGAGTGAATCTTCGTTTGTCCCTGGAGGGGGCTAAGGATTTTTCTCCGTACAGCCCCTTTAAGGCGGTCGCGCGGTAGCTTGAACGCCAAGATTGAAGCGCAGAAGACAACGCTTGCGGAAGTGATTGTTGAGTGTTCAGCATGGCACCGAGGGTTTTTTGACGCCGTTCGTTACACATTTCAGGGTGATTTATTCCCGAAATACTAATGAGTCCTGAGGCTTGCGCAAATGCACAGAGTCGTTAGTATATTTCATGATATTCCAAATGATTTTCAACCATTACTTATCAGATTTCCTTGACTGGCTGCACTGTTTAAAAGGGCTGATTCGGTGACTGATCGTAAGGTGCACCACATCGTTATTAGTAGACCACCAGGCATCAGAAAAACTGGCACCCGTTAAAAGTGAGCTCGATATTTTGTACCGATGGTATCGTTCTTCCATCTCACATTCATGGCCCTCGCCGCTATACATCGGTGTTGGGTTATGGCCCCTCCAAAATCTGATACGCCCCTTTGCCTCTCTAGTCGCTGCCCATTAGGTGGTAAGTTCTAAAAAATAAGCTCTAGATCAGTTAGTGCTGAGCGAGTTGAAGCTGCCAGTAATTAGAAGGTGAATGAGGTGCTACGACTGAGCTAGTGGATCACGTTATTTCGGCAGCAGCAAGCTGTCCTGTTTGTCTCAAGCGGGGCACTTTACACTAATTTGGAAGACCCGGTCATCAGGCTAGGAACGAAGGCATCCAGGATCCGTTGGGCTCTTTGGTACTCGTTTCGACAGGGAGCTTTTCGTCCGAGGCTAAAGTCAATGTAATGTCATCAGGGTCCAAAGTGATCTCAGCGACGCGAGGTTTGTCTTGTCTAAAACGCCCAACTAGCATGTTTATTGCAATAGGGGATGATAAATCTGTAGGCTGACACTGTCGGGCACTACAGGTTTGGGTTTCTAGGCCCTGCACCTGCACCAAAAGAAGTGTTGATATTTCCGGGACTTGAATCTCACTCGCTTCCTGCTGATCACACATGCTTTCTTTCCGCGATATCAGGCGAAGCTGTTTATTCATTGCAGACCATCTGGACTATTTTTGTCTGGGCTGGTTCAACACCGAGATTGATTTCTTGATATAGTTTGCAGCTCATATGATTGTTACGATAATGTAAACGTTTTACATTCTCTTGGATACTAGCGGGGCGCATTGGCTCCTAATAAAGTAGGAGAGTTTGAATCGCTATAACATGTGTAGACATTTTTGGGAAAAACAATTTTGGGGAACGTCCCACAGGATAGACCCTAGTGGGATTTTTGGGTTCAACCGATTGTCCTTTATGGGATTTGAACTGTATTTGGGACATCCTACTTGCTCGGCCCGCGACGTTTGCCTCAGGCAACTATCTGAAGGTTGGCTACTTGAAACTGGAAATCTTATAATTTAGAGCGTATGCTGTTGTATTTGTCCGAGAAATTTCTGTTTCTAGCTCAGCGACCATCCTTTTCTAAACGCTTAGAAGCGCTGTGTTCCCCACTGCCTTATTTTCGCGTATATGAGTGGGATGGATGATGAAATAATATATTCGTTGTGGTGGATGACCAATCCAAGGTTTTTGGAGCCGCAGATTTTATTTCTGCTAATAATTTTCTAAAAGAATATGTCCATTTCTCAATGCTTCGAAACTGACGTCATTTTAAATATTGCGTGGTTGAATATTTTATGTCCGCGGAAAGATTCGCAAAAGCCCGTTCTGTGATTGGCTAGTGCTTACTCATCGATCAAGACCACCCTACAAAACTATATAAACGATAGAGCTCACTCGATTTCTGACCTGCGTTGGTGGGCCACCAATGAACGCACGGAAAGAGTCTGTGTTTGTCTTCTCTCTTCCACTAGCGGGCTGCGCTTGCTGCTCATGTTTCGCGCCACTTATTGTTCCTTGTGGCTGCTCATTCAAGGGACCGGCAGATCCGTCCCATTCTTTGTGCGACTACGGACCTTGAGCCTTGAACCCGAACTCCAACCTCTCTGTGTGTATTCGTATCCTACTAGACCACAGGCTGTGTTCCTGTGATAACGTGCGCCGCGAGTACTTGTCTTGTGCTTTAGCGTGCGCAAAGACCAACCAAACTCAGCAGCATAACAGTATTTCTCCTCAGTCCCACGGATGGCACCTTGGTCTGAACGATAAGAAACGTGTTGAGCATCCATGTATCTTTTACTAAAGAACTTACATCGATTTCAGAAATTATTACGGAGAAAAACCGCTTGACTTTGGGAATTTCTGGAAGAAATGGGTCATGGCAAGGTGGACCAACTTCGGTATCAGAGTAAAATGAAAGACATTTATCTTGAGTGAGCAGTGAGAACAGGTCACCATTTTGGCGTATCACTTTATGCAAAGCAACAGCGCGGCACATTCTACGGCCCAGGACTCTCGATGGAACTACATTCCTGGGGTGCTTTACATTAATTTCCTACCTGAGGGAGCGCATCATCCCAGTTTGCATTTAGATGAGATTTAGGAGCCTTTACCGAGTGACCCTCAATGCGTTTTCCCATTTCTCCCCTTTCTTAACCACCATTCCAGTGTGGAATTTGGCTGGCTCCTCTAGTCAACATTGATCTTTCTACAGCTTGGTACCAATTCTCTTATTTTTTATCCCTGTAGGTTGCACGAACTTACTTTCGGCGTTCATTGCTTTAGACAATTTAATGTCTTGAAACTTTTAACGACGTCACCCTTGTTCTGCGCTTTTCTGCCGATAAAGGTTTATATCCTTTAACCCTATCTGGAAGCCCCTTTCTGCTCACCGCTCCATCGCTTGCGTCGCTAGCTGTTGAACCTGTTCAAAATCGGCCGCCTCCTTCTTCAGAAGCTGGAACCAGGCCTTCACGCAATAGGCTAAGTGAGGCACAATTACTTCCCTATATATAGGGATAGGCATCTCCAGATTCGTACACGATGCAGCGAACTTTAAAATAAAAATTTATTTACCGGTGTTGTTTGCAGCGTCCATACACAGCTTGGCTCACTTGAAGTCATCAGCTACCTTCACGTCGAGGTCAACACTAACACTAGCTTTACCGACCAAAGTGGTTGAACATTGCCCTGTGATTGCCAGCACGTCCAAGGCCCGGGAGGGTGGGCGACTCTTACTTTCATCAAGGTGCATGCCTCGCTTAGTGGGCCAGTCAGGTACTCCCCCTAGATCCTCCACCAAATCTTCACTACCACCATTACCCACTATTTTCATGCCGTCCAGGGAAGGGAAAGGAGAGAAACCGTGCCACATGTACTGAGTCATTTATGTACAGAAGAAACAACAGGGGTCTCAACTGTCCCCTGGGAAACACCGCTTGTTATGCTTCTCTGAGTGGAATCATCACTACCCAGCCTAACACCAAACCACTTGTCGCACAATGTCTCCTCCTAATATTGGTGTAATTCTCGAGACATCTTAAAAGCACTGAAATTATGCATTGGAAATCGGTGGTGACCGAGTTGAAATTCTTAATGTAATAGAGGTTCAACATTTCGGTCACGTTCCGCTTCTCCAAGAATATGAAGCAGTTTTGAGGACATGGGCAGCCATTTAAGAAACAGGGATGGGTCCCGTTGGACTCTTTGTTCCGCTAAGTGCCTGCTGTTGTACCTATTGACTGGCTTCCCCAAATACTTACACAGTATTCATGCAGGGCATAGTGATCGGCATCCATCATGCAGTGGTTGCTGCCCACGTTTGATAACAGCTAGTAAAATCGCTAACCTCCACTGCGTCGGTATTTTCTTCTTGCATTACAATGTACTTAAGAAGCTACGTGGGGCATCCAGAGCGACTAAAACTTCCACGCATTTTTCATTCTCTTCCGCCCTCGACCGATTTCGGGCAATTCCCTTCAAACCCATTTGGACTGACATTGATCTCGTTCGTCGATTATCTTTCACCGAATCAGTTCTCCTTTCTCGGTTTTGCCTGTTGCCCTCAGGTTAAGAGTCTTTGCGGTTATTTGTCGCAGTCGCCCTAAATCATGTCAGTTTGTCTTGTCACTGTGAAGTTTCGTTTAAACTCAAAGGTTGGTTAGCCGTAGACGTTCAACTTCGAACGTCGCTATAAGCAAAACGTTTTTGGGACCAATCAAGCGTGCAATTTATTTGGTACTTTTCATGGGCTTTTCATTTCACATAGGATTTTGTTATTATTAAACAATTCATAGCTGGAGGTTGACTGGAGGTCACCAACAAAAGCTTTGGTTTTCATGAACATGATTTTAACCCCCAATAACCGCCACCATTGACTGACTGCGCTACAGTTCTGTCATCCTTATTTTGTTGTTTTTGTTGTTGAATATTGGGTTCATTTGTATTCTCCGCTGGACGCTACAATCGCTCGGAATTACTTTTGTTCAAAAACCGTATCGTTTCTCAACATATATGGGGATCCCGTACTTCTGCACCTCAACGAGCATCTAGTGGATCTAGAAGAGGCACTCGTGCTGGCTGGCAGGCAGCTCTTAAATACGCCCTTTCAGTGAAGATATCCACTCCGCAATTGTTGAGTACCAACATCCGCTCTCTGTCTACGGAAACGTCGGACCTGTACCTCACAATTCAATCATCGATCCATGTTCACATACACGCGGCTGAATCTGGATATCGCTGATTCACTCGTGTCGATAGACAGCTTCAGACTCCATCGGCTGCGCAGATTTTCGGACAAGAAGGCTGGAGGTGGTGTGGCAACGTACATAAACTCCTGGTCTGGCAAGTCCGAAGTCGTTTATACGTACTCGCTAAACGGAACTGACTGTCTCGTGACGCAGTGTCGTCCTAGGTTTTCTCGCCATACCAGCACTATCATAACCAATTTGTGCATTGCCCCCCTTTAGCTTGCAGCAAAATATCGCAACTTTTTTCGACTCTTTTCCAGTATTTATTGTTTCTCTTCTTGAGGATAATCTGCATAGTATTGTAGGTGATTTCAACCATGCAACTACCTTACCACTGACTGTGTTTGATTTGACTGATCTCTGTTTATCTCACCAGAGGCAGTTCCATTTCAGATAGATTTATTTTTGACTGAAATGCGACATTATTCATTGTAAGGAAATATCTACACAGTACAATAGAATACAATGGGGACTTTTTGAAGCGCTCTTGCACTCTACTGCCTTCCGCAGCAAATTGGACTACGCCCTGCTTTTAAGTTTCGAGGCGTTAGCGAGAAAGTGCGAAGTTTGATCGCGGGCAAATCCAACCATGAATAGTTGACTGACTTTGCCGACACCATACATCGTGCACCCAATCTTATTGTTGCTTATATTTTGACCATATATACCCAATAATCGCTTTGCCATCTCTGGAAATACATCATTAGGATCCGCTAATTTGTTTATTTGAAGCCTATGCAGCAATTTGCATATTTTCTTTACTGTTATAATCAGTTGGGAGGCATGCAGAACATCCGTTAACAGCAATACTACATTCGTTTTCCTCGAACTGTCGGCATTGGCCATGGATTTACGCCCCTTGCTCTTCCGACGTATTTTGAGTGTCGCTGGCATCACTGTTCAGTCAATTTTGGCGTAAGAATTCTGCTTGTAATCGCATTATCCAACTAGAAATATTTGCACCATCTTTTGGGATCCTACCTGACCCAAATTGCGAGGGCTACCTCAAAGTTTGCTATAAGTCAATCTTGGTTTTTCTCCGCAGCACTTCTAAAACTTGCATACAGTTTCAATGGATTTTAGCTGTCTAGTTATTGGTGAGTACTGTAGCTTTAGTCTCTCTTCGTACTTGCTTGGCGAAATGCTGGTGCGTACCAATTCAATGTACTGCTTCGGCCGCCAAGGTGTCTCGCATCTGTTAGATATTACGTTTACTTCTCAGCCACCATTCCACTACTTCCGCGTCTCAATCTAGTTGGGTTGCCTTTAGCTATCCTGTCGAAGTTTCTATGCTCCGAATCCAGTGAATGATTCGGAACTTAAACCTTAATGGCAATTGGTAGTACCCTTCCACCTAGTAGCAGCAAAAACTTAATCTATCAACATGGTTTTCGCATCTGGAGAAGACTGGGTCTAGATGCAGTGGGCTATACACGACTAAGCATTTGACATTCCTTTTGTTTTGACGGACCATGCTCCATTAAAGTAGCCAATGCTGGCGGTCTTCATTATTTTTCCTCTGTTCGCCTTTTTCTATATTCCGCTTGATTCCCGGAAGGTCGGTGTTTGGTGCTTGCAATGCCCCCTAGAGAGTGAATTAGCTGAAGGTCGTCCGAGTCTTAGGAGAATGGAGCCCAATACACCCAGGAAGGGCGGCCATGCGCCCCTTCACCCCAATGCCCTAGCATAACTGTACCTTCATTGACTTCGGACCTCTTTTATACCAACCCACCTCCAAAGTGTAATGCCGCTACACCGCAACAGTGCCCCACTTTCCGACCTATGGACATGTACCGTTTTTCCACTTCTTGTGGTGTGTTCTCAAGTCCTATTGTCCACAAATCCGCGACTTCAGCTATTTGCGCTTTACGTTTTTTAGCTGTGGATGCCAGTTTCAAACATTTGTTTCCGATATTGTATTGGCCGGTGCAGATTATCGTCTAATTTGCATCCCTCCGTGTGAGCTACTTTGCTTTAATGGCATTTGCCCCTCAGACGCAAGATTCAAAATATTACATTTGTTTCCTGGCGCGGCATTACTATTTAACTTTTCCCCTACAGGGACAAGACTGAGTCCGCAGAACCCTTTTCTTGCGTTGTCTTTGAGTCAGTCCAGGTTCATGTAATTTCCTTTTAATCTATTTAATTTTGCTTAAGGCTGATGTAAATGCAACCGTCAAGCTTGCCTCCAGTGGAAGGTTTCCGCCATAGCAGACTTAGCAGCTTTCTCCGTCTATCTGGTTCAGATCAGTAAAATGATTTTCCTCAAAATTGTTGCCCGCTAAATACCGCCTTAGTTAATCCATTTGAAAATTATGACCGCCCCCCTTCGTGGCACTTACGAAAGTTGCTGTGACTGCTTAGTTGTTCGATATCTTGAGAGCCTTCAACAGTTCTCTTATAGGCTGTCTACTCTTCACCAAGTAGGGATCACTATACTAAATTTTGCTATGCGTGACTCTCGTCTCGACGCTCGACCACTACCCCGCTCCTGGGCATTAGACTATTGTACATTCCGTATGCTTGCGGAAGTATTGGATCCTACGGCGCACGAGGGTCATAGACAGGTTAGACTGGCACCTTCTGCCAATGCAAAAACACCTTGCTGAAAGAACAGCTAGGCTTGTGCGGCCAGCGGCCGCTGGATGTGTAAATGAGAACAAGAATGACAGGTTGCTAATCGCGTGTTTGGAACCGGTTAGCTTACGAGACCCAAGCCGTGGCGAGGGATTGCGTGAGGAGTTGCGCATGCTATCACTGCGTGCACGAAAGGCATACGTAAACAGAAGACAGCCTTTGGTAACCAGGGGCCAAACTTAGAGGACCCCTTGGAAAGAGTTTTGGTTACGTGTGTGTAACAGATAGCTAGTTTAAATTACATTTCATTCTTGGGATATGGGTAAATGAGTGAATTTCAAAGTAATGAGGCACATTCTGGCGAAAAAATCCCTTGCGCATTTTAGCACGAAATCAATTGCACTCTAAAATAGACGCTGGATAACTACCGCATCTGGCTACACAACTTGAAAATTCCGTAGTTCAAAGGGTATAGGTATAAATATTTGGTGTTCGTGTAAATTATGTTGATGGCGTTTACCCTCAGCTAGCTCCACAGGGTCTGCTGGCGCAAGGGAACGCCAGTGGACGGGCTTGGAATGATCCTCGGTAATGTGTACAAGTGGACACGCTAACCGTAGATCTCTTTGTGTTTGACGTTCTGCATCGTCACGCATAAGAATGGGGCTTTGGGTCAAAAACGCAAAAACTCACATGGTGTAATTTGAGCTTCCACAATCATTCAGCTGGACGGTTTTCACCTGAAACAAACCTTACTATGTACAGTTCGGAAAGCTTCGGAAAAATATACATAGTCAAACTGCAAAGTATTTTTATTTTTCTGCCGCGGTTGACAAGTTGAAGTCATTGTTTGATGTTCGCTTGGTAGTCCGAGGCGACTGCTGCGGCAAGTCTGCAGTCCCGACGTTGTTCGAAGTCTCCTCGGTGGATCACGGAGTTGGCAAGCGTGAAGACGATGGGCTTGATTCTTCCAGGAAAGCTGGCGCGCGACTCCTCCTGAAAGCGACGCCCTTTTACCGTTGTGGTCCAACATGAGCGCTCCCTTACTACAGCGCACCACCTAGCGTGAACTGTAACTTCCCGGTGTTAACGGGGCACCTGATTCTGCTCTGAGAAATATGTGAGTGCAATCTTTAGGGTGTAGATGCACACATATGCCCGTGTCTTGTTCAAAAGCTGGAACCAATTCCAGACTGTCCTCTCTCTAGCTCCGGCTTTTCTCCAGGCGCGCCAGTGACCACAGATGCAACGTAAGCTCTCGCCAAAAGCTCCACTCCATCCTATGCGCTGGTTGCCTATCCCTGTTGAAGGGCTGCTCCCCGGATCTGACAATGCAGTACCGGGCCGCGTAATACTGAGACATATAAAGTCACGTCAATGTCCGTCCCAGGGGCCTCATCTCAGATGAATCAATGCGATTGACCAAAGCAGTTGCTAACACTACTGAGGTGCTGCGCAATCCTCTAACCTTCAGACCCCTACCGCCGCGGAACATCAAAATTTCCGGTACTAAACAAGGATAACACACGGGTCATTCGTGGCAAGTATATTTAAAGATTGATTGCAATTCTCACACGTACCCGGTTGCTTCCCGCCACACATCACAGCCCGCTCCCAGTCGCATGAGTTCTGTGACCATCATTGTGAGTTCCATTGTCTCTCCTTCCACAATTCTTCATATGATTTCGTCCCATTAACAGTCTGATGCTATGTTGAAGGTTTCCTGCTGTTTCATCTTCAGCATTATTGTGACTCATAAATGTCGTTAGTTACTGCTCGCGATGCACCTTATATGATATCCAGCTTGGTTTTGATTCATTTGCATCCCGTCATTACAGCCATATAACCATATAACCCTCTTCATTTTTGGGTAACCTAGCCATATGACAACACCAATTATTGCTCCCAGCCAAGTTTTGCTTCGGCGATACTCACCGTTGATGCTTTTAAGGATGGATTGACTCGCAGCGCGAGATTGATAGTCATCCATAGAAAGTTTTGGGAAGGATTATCTGCCTTGATTCAAAATCTCAGAAACTCGTGTTTAGCCCATCACAATGCAGGTTACCTTCATGAAAGCGCAGAATCATTGCATCTTCACGTCTGGTTTTCGGATAACATGTCTCCACTGTGCCATCCTTATTTAAATTTGATCTTGCCTTGCGCATGCCTCTCGGATGTCGAGACATAAACACCACATATATACAAAGGAAATGTATATTTCCCGTTTTGCGAGAGGCATGCGCAAGGCAAGATCCAATTTTTACATGGATGGCGGGGAGGAAACGTGAATAATGGAATTCGCAATGTATATGGGGATGTATGCTGCGTTGCATTACTTGATGGGCCCGATGAGAATCTGCAAAGCAATACGCAGTGAAGAAGCATAAGTGACAAAATTCAAAACTACAGAAGGTTTCGCAAGATTCTGCAGGATTTTCTGGAACTGTTCCTGGGTAAGGCAATGCAAGTCATTTCGTGTTTAAATGTACCAAAAATGCGTGTTGCAGGCGTAACCATTGAGAACAATTCGGTGGCGTATGTCGAGATATGTCTGGAGGCGCAAACGTCAAGATCGTTACGCGATGGACAAAAACATTAAGCTGAGAAGGTGATGATCGGTGCGGATGTCATAATTGAATGGAAATTAGTGAAAACTAAGAG
This sequence comes from Fasciolopsis buskii, assembly GCA_008360955.1. Taxonomy (NCBI): domain Eukaryota; kingdom Metazoa; phylum Platyhelminthes; class Trematoda; order Plagiorchiida; family Fasciolidae; genus Fasciolopsis; species Fasciolopsis buskii. Next base: position 33,296 of record LUCM01009190.1, read on the forward strand.
GAACGTTGTGCAAGGTGCATAAGGAAACCGCATTTATCAGCATTGGAGGGCCGATAAAATGCTGAGGAAGGCGGAGGAATACTAGCAATTTTGACGAACCATATGGATTACTATATGGAAATTTTATGAAACGTTTTGGCGAAAGAACATGGAACTCTCGGGACTGCTGGTTACATTCCTATGCGGCTGGAGGCAAACTGGACTGAGATATGCATTGGAGAAAACGTTTGTGCAAGAAGTAAAAGATTTTTAAATACATCAGCCACGAATATCCTTTATGCTGTCATTTTTGTTGTCGCAGTTTTTGACCTTAGACGGCAGTACGTGTGGCGAATCTGAAGGGGCGCGAAAGCGTTCCGGCGGCAGTAGTAACTGTCTTTGACCTATTTTAAAGATTCATCTGAGGAGTATCCAAGGGGATAAGCAACGTGGTTTGGGTTGAATGGACCAGTAATCGAGGGCAAGGTCAAGCGAAAAGCCCCCTGGCAGGAGCAAGAAGCTAGCAGATTTGGAGTTGCCAAATTTTGCCCCGGCGATACTCACCTTTGAGGCGGTTAAGGATGGATTGACTCGTAGTGCGCGATTGATAGTCATCCACAGAAAGTTTTGGGAAGAATTATCTGCTTTGGTTCAAAAGCTCGGAAACTTGTGCTTAGCTCATCATAATGCAGGTTACTATCATGAGAGCGTAGAATCCTTGCATCTTCATGACTGAATTTTTCCGTGATTCACTGTCCCACCCTTGTGTAAATTTCATCTTGCCTTGTGCATGCCTCTCCGATGTCCAGAAATATACACATTAATAATAATAAGTGCAATGCACGCACGCGGTTCATCAGCCAGCCGTATTCAGTGCAATTTTAGGGAAATAGTGATTTTGGGGTGTTCGTGTCGTCGGATAAACGAAGTTTGCAGGTAATTGAGTCCGACGGTTGTTTTCTGGATGTCCGCTTTTAGGATTCTTTGGAAATTTTCAAAATTATTAATGGTTTTCAAGGTCAGCAAGGGTTTTTATGGACCAGCCTAGCCTTTTTGGTGTTCGTATAAACGCTCAGGCATGCCGTTTGCTGCAGGTTGACGAGCTGCGGTGGAAGTTCACATGGTCGTAAAAGATTGAAGAAATTTAGCGAAAGCACCATCGAAGTATAAACCACAGTCGGTGGTAGCTACGGCTGGAAACCCAAGTGTAGCTACCCATTTTTCTGGAAGAAGTTGTGCCACGGTTTTGCCAGCGGCATTTGGCATAGTTGCCGGCTCTGCTTATTTGGTACCACAATCTGCTAAATGAGTAAATATATGCAGTGCTTCTAGGGGGCAGCTGGACTTCCAGTCGACAAGGATGTGATGGAAAGGCGAATTGACTGCAGAAAAATAACCCATCAGACTTTTGGGCCTGGTTACCTTGAGCTCTGGACTTTGGATGCCGTTATGGGTCCTGGTGTTAATGTCGCGTTCCTGTCATACCAGGTCTAGCGGTTGACAAGCATTTCAGAAACCTTGATACATGGGTGACAGATACCGCGTAATTTGTTAAAAATGCGCCGCCTAAAAGATTATGGGTTGGTGAAACTGGGATACGCTTTTCGACACCACATATAGTATGTCTTTCGAGCAAAGATTTTGGAATTGATTACAATTGCGGTGATCTGCGAGACCTCAGAATTTTACCTCCAGACCATCAGTCTGTGCAGATGCAGTGTACTCGAGACTTGCCCTGTTCTTTTGACTTCTAAACAATAAACCGGCGACAGGGCGTCTGTGGCAGGGTTATCGATAATTGATTCGTTGGCGCGTATATCTTGTGGCATGAGTACCATAAATTATGTGGGGAGATTTCCTGGAGGCGCATCGACTTGTGGGATAAGAATTGGTTTATGGCTATTTCCGAGGTTTCACAAGTGACCTTCTAGGTTTTGCCTGAGTTGTCGGATGTCCAGGTCGATTGTTAGTATTTCGAGACCAGCGATGCTATTCCGGTCTCGGTGGGTTGTCGTTTCTTTGATGGGAAATCCATAGGATGTCAAGTATTACCTAGAAGTCATTGTTACACGGTATGTACTGAAGCATCTGAGGCTTTAGATTACAGTGCAGCCGAGGCCGAAGGGCCTAGAAGTAGCAGGGAATCAATTCTACTCAAGGCTCGTTTTTTTGCTTCACAGAAGCATCTCCTGGGAAGTCCGTGAGACCCGATTTGCTCCGACCGGAGCTGCTAGCGGGTGCATTACGTTAACCAATCATGTAACAAGCCGTCCGTAAGAGTTAAGCAACTCCCCAAACGTCGCAGCTGATCGGATGATTGTGACCATGGATAGCCCCAAACAGCCTGCTGACTAAGCCTTGTGCCGTAAGACGTCGTTGGAATCCACTCGTATTGTACGTCTTTAGGCGTTTAGCTTGACACCATGCTGGAATAATCGGTCTCAAACGGCACATAGGTGGTTTAAGTTTTCGGCAATATCTAGGCCACTAATGATGTCATGCGTATATGCGGCTACAAAATCTAACCTTCCGCAAATTCTTTGGAACAAACACTGACAGGTTTTTGCCACATTGTCTAGCAGTCCGCTACTATCAAAAGTTGTCCACAAAACCTCAAAAAGACAAGAACGGGTAATCACTTCTGTACTGGGTTTCGACGTCTGGTACCTGAGTTTATGCGCGGACTAGGTCAATATGACAAAAATCTGCCTTCCTGCCCCACTTGCTGTGAGATCTGTGATACTTAGGATAAGGCTGCTGTCCGCACGGCCTACAGTAATTCGCAACTTTCTTCAAGAGCAGTGGGGATGCCCAAAGTCGTTCCGAGGTTCGGAAATACCGCTTGCCACACCGAGCTTTTCCAGGACAAATGTGTGATGCTTAGCTTGCACTGAGGAGCCCATGGTCATGGGGTATTGGTGGTGTTGTCAACGGTGTAAATCTATTGCTGGGTCAAAACAACTTCAGAATCTTACTTACTGGATTGTCTGATTTAGTTTGCCTCGCAGGAATTGGCCAAAGTGACGCTGCAGCCTTGCGTCCCGCGCAATGTTTTGTGATACTTGGCTTCGATTTGGCGACCATAGTCGATCTGACTGCGAATGCCTGGGTAATCTACCCGGATTATCATCTGTTGCACAAGCGCCACAAAAAAATCAAGGATAAGTGCACCGCAGACCTAAGTTCGGTGTGCGGAGGTGGCTGTCAAAAGTCATTGCAGAGACACCTCTGGAAGCTTGCGTCATCATTTCTGGCGGAATGGCTATTGGGCGGGGGAAAGCGGGATGGTGCCTATCCGAGCTGCCGTGCTGACTGAGAAAAGCACCTTAATATTCCGGCCAGGAACGAACAGCAGGCGACAGGGTAGGGGTGAACAGATGAAGAAGGTTATCACCAATTGCCAAACGATTTGCTTCCGCTAATGTTAAGAATATCGCAGAGCTGTATGCAACTCACATACTGAGGGCTAATATAGCGATAGTAGCAATATCATCCGTTGACCGATTTGTGTCCATAAGACCATTTTTGCATCGATTAAGACTGATTTCTTTGACGGAGGCAATTAATAGTAGTCATATACGCACAAGCTATTGCCTTAATTGTCGAAATCCTATGCACAATATCTAGATCTCGGAATTGCGGACGCTAGTCTCCGGTTGAGAAAAACGGGTTGTGTTGAAAAAGTGCAAGGGGCCAGTTTGTTGCTCGCGGCGAAATACCGATGAAGAGCAAATGCTTGTGCTCGCACTAAGGGTGGGCTTTCAGTCTTTGCACGTTTTCCTAAGGTTTGGCCCTCCACAAAAACTTCAAAATGTTTCGCGCATAGGCTGGCACACGCTGCCAGCAGTGTTGTCCATGGAGATCGGACAAAATCATGACTGTATTCTCTCTGGAAGCTGATAGGGAGTTACGTAGCCAAACTGGGTTTCTGAGAGACCACACTGGATAGGTCCCCCTTGGACACCGCCGCCCTCTTGATAAACACATCATGGGGAACGTAAAAGGGATCTAATTTATGTGTGCGACTGATGATAACGCGAATGGGCTTGGACATAATTTACCCAGTCACCGACAAGTTGAACTTCGAACTTGTTGTGCGCGACTATCTGAGGCGGGAGTTGAGGGTAGCTATGAAATAATCAGGTGCTTCGATGACAAAATGCGTTTCCACTCTGTGGATTCTAGTGCATCCCGCTCACTATTACATTGATTTATACGCATCGATAAGGTATAACGGCTCGAAAAACAAATTACGAGGTGGGTTTAATCTGCGCCTCGAAGACCACCATTTGCAAAATCTGAAAAGTTGGCAGGATGGAACGATACCGTTCGTCTGGGTGGGACATACACAGGAACCGACTCAACAATTTATACGAGGTAGCTATGCGTGCCCAAGCGGCGTTCGTCGGATGCAGTAACGGAGATAAAAGCTTGCGCGGTACTAATCGCGCGGATTTGGAATTAGACAATAAATTAATGAATGCAGAAATCCCCTAGTATACTTCCGGAGGCATGCTGGGATGCACTATCGGTAAGTTCAAGCGGTCGCTGTTAATGTTGAAGTTCAAAGTACAGATGATGTGAAGGTAAAAAAAATTCGCAGAATAAAAATGACGAATGACTTCAGAGGCCAGAACCTATTAGATGCGCATGCAAAATCCTCAAAGTCGTTGTGCCGGTGGTTTGCAGGTGTTCTGCAAAAGAAAGATGGTTTCAATGAGGAAACAAATGCGGGAAGTATAAACTGAACAAGACTAGGCGGCATAAAAATTAAAATACTGAGCAATGAACTAGAACTTAGCTTCCATGGGATGGACGATGCCGAAATGTATTGGAAGGGAATGAAGCAGGGGTGCAAACAGAAGTCAAGTGTCGATGGAGAAGGGGAAATTTTAAACTTCATCAGGGTATGCAAAAGGGTTTATGCACGTGAAATAAAAGAGAGTATTTATTAGTATGTAAGTTTAGGATCATTTTGCCTCTCAGTGAACAACACGGGAGATTTGCAAATTGTGTAGGCCAAACAGGAGGTGATTATTAAAACAAAAACTACTCTGCAAGAGATGGGGGCATAATTTGGCTGGAGCTGGAAGATCCGGATCGGAAGCATGCATTCTCTGCGCTTACGCATTAACGTCCTACTCCGCCTCGGTTTCAATATGAAGAGGCAAGCCATTATTATCCCGGGAATTTGGGGATAAAGACAGGTTCCAGAAGATTTGTGGATGTGTGAAAGAGTATCGATCCCATGAAAGCATGCTGCTGGTCATCTTGGATACCCCTATTCAGATGGACATTTACGGTCAGTACTGCCTCTGGAGTGGCGTACCCACCTCTTCAGCTTGCCGACTTTTACGGCCTGCTAAGATCAAAAATTCCAACGACAAAAATGCCAGTGTGGCGGACGTTGACAGCCAGTGTATTTAAAAAGTGTTTTTGCTTCATACACAGACTTTCCTCCCTCACACCTCTCGGTACAGATCGCGTCAGTCCCACATGAATGCAGCGGCAGTCTTGGGAGTTCCGCAGACCCTCCATGCAATATTCTTCATAAAAAATCGTTCTTCAAATTGTCTGGCATATTCTTGATTGTATTCTTCTGCCCTCCCCGGTTATTGACCCTTTATTTTTGTCAAACGCTACTCTTCATCCAGGTAGAGCGACGTTCTATTTGGTTTAGACTGTTTTTGATACAGTTACCAAGTCCCAACTTCTCTTCATCCTCTCAGCCAAACGTTTTTGTTCATCGCGCAGCTCCCTTGACTTCCGGGTCTACTGGTCATATTCCGGCGTCCGCCATTGCAATCCAGCCAACATATGCACCAGCGGTGCTCACATTTGAGGCGCACAACAAAATGTCTAGCAGTTCGCTGCTATCAAACAGTCTGGAAGAGTCTTGCGAGTCGAATAGTTCAGTTTCGATTTCTGACTGGCATGCCTGTGCATTGCATATTACGTTGCGGACTCCATTCGTTCCTCCAAGTAGGCTTCTCGCGTAATCTAAGGTAACGCATCACCGCACGTCTCTTCGGATTTTTGTTATTTGCTTCTCGTCTGTGCCATCATTGTACAAATTTGACCTTGCTTTGTGAATGCACCTCGAAAATCGATGAATATACATAACTAATATTATTTCTCAGAAGCCTCTACTGGCGCCAGGAGTGAAGATGGAGAAAGCATGTGAGGGAGGCCATGCACTATTGTGGTGCATTTTGGTAACGGTCGGTCACTCACGATTTTTTCGGCTTTGCCATTGGTGTGTTCTTCACTTTTGTACTCTTAGATCCGTGCGTCATCAGAGAATATCAGTTCATTGGAGGACACCAGCTCCGGGCCAGTGACAGAAAACGATATTTTTGGTCTGTTTTTTGTCGGCTTCAAGTTGTAGATCCAGCGAAATAGAGCAGGGATAAAGTGGAATGATGCTATCAGCCGACGGGTAAAAACAGACGGCGAAACATGAGACGTTTTAATAGAAAATGATTTAGGAAAAATGTGTCCAAGTGCACAATCAAAATTACGGTAACATGAGTGACTGAGTGGTACTAAGCCCCATGGAACGAATATAATACTGATTTAAAACCAGAAAAAGATACTTGCAAAAACTTCGTAGCAACGGACTTTCTAAAACTGGACTTAGAATTATGGGGGCAGAGGCAAAGATGCGAAAGCAGGCATGATAGTAAAGTTTGTTGATATGCCAGACTATGTTGCAGACATCAAAGAAAGCCAAGCAGTGGGCCTATTTCTATCATTCGGATGCACCAGGTACGTGGTTGGCTGTTCAGATACGGGTTATATTTGTAACAGAAGTTTCAAGGTTCGAACTGGCATAAATACAGAAGAAAGACGAAGAGCAAAAGAAAAAAACACAGCAAGAGAGCGAATGCAATGAATGCAAGTTGACATGTGGCCTTATAGTCTGTGCTTTCGTAAGGGATTTTGTAGGGAGCAGCGCTGGGCATAGCATGGTCAACGCATAAAAACCTAGATCTTGCCTGCGCTGAGGCCTATCGTCAGACGCTGGGCACGCCATTATCCCGCGAGAAGCGCACATTGAAGGGACATCCTTGCGTGACTAGTTTGCTAAATTCCCGATTTTTGCATGATTTTATGATGCAAAGCACGGGAAGCTCGCATCTTACCCCATTGGCCTCCAACAGATACGGCCTGAACTACTGAAGCTCATTTCACGACTACCCTTAAACCCTTGATTCCTGGATCTCAAAGTGTTTGTTTACTGGTGATTCGGTCTACGTTTTCGGGTATTAACGGACATCGTTCAGGATTCGGTGAGAGATCTCATCATGCCAATCTTATGTGAATTGCTCTTAAATCCCCTCCTGTTGCCTCGAGACCGCCCACAGTGTTACAGCAGGGGTTAGCCAGTTTATTTACGAAATCATTTGCAAACGATTAGAGTAGAAGCGGCCCAAATACAGAGCTTTTGACATCTGATCCGGATTTGTAGCTGCTTCCCAGGGCTGTAAGGCTGGGTCACTTAGAAATTGAATTATCCATTGGCTAGGCGACCCATTTAGGCAAAAGCCTGAAGTTTGCAATCTAGACATTGAATCATGGTATTGAAGAGTTTATCAAACTCTAGCTGACAGACGTCGGCCGCACTAACTTCATATGTAGATGATGCTTCTCCCAGATGCTTCTCGGGATTTGTTAATCACGAGTCGTTTCTAACAAACTCGTGCTTCGCTGAAGTCAGGTTTCTTGATTTGCACAAGATGAGGGCAAAACTAATGTCTAACAAAGCATTCAAAGCAATTCCACAATGCTGGAAGCAGACATGTGTACCAGCAAGTCTCATCCTTTCCAAAGAACCTGGTTTGTACACTGCAATTCGTACCCGTCCTGCGGTCCGCCAGATCCTCAACCTTGGAGCCCCTCGTACAGCTCAGATTACGGTGGACAAAAGATGGGTGGATTATGTCCGGTTCAGTCAATCTGTGCTAGCCTATTGACGTCACTTTCCAAAACATCTCTTCTTCATGCGCTCCTAACAGATGAGAGTGGGGTTGAAGACCCGTATTAATCTTTGAGGGCTAAAGTAAAGTTGGCCCGTTCCAAGGATTCTAATCAAATGCACAGAGCGCTCCCAGACTCTGTAATTTCAAAGGACAACATGGGATTTGTCTTCCTATTCGTAGCGTGGACAAATATTTCATTTTGCTGTGCGTTATCCTTATTCTTGGAAACTGTCTGCGTATCTCCACTGAATTATGTTTCCAAGGATGTTTCAATCCTAGTCAAATTTACTGGCAGTGTTGTGCGGCTCGCCGGTTGCATTTACGTTGCTGATGTCGGGGTCAACAGTCGATTTGATGCACTCCTAAATAATTTATCAAAAGCTGTGGGCGATAAAAAACGCGGGGTCGCTGGCAGAGTCCAACACGCAAGTTTAACGTCATTCACGAACTGGATTGCCTGGAATATCTGTTGCTGTTCTGTTTTACCGTGGGTTGGTTATCCCAGTCCTCTGTTTTTGCACAATACCCGAATACGAAGTGGTTTTAGGTGAGTTTGGAAGTCAGAATGAATGAAGTCATAACATGCTGGTCTCACTTACGAATCATACATGTTTGCCCCCTGCAAATCAAGTCTGAACAGAATTGCATACCGTATCCAGCGCAACCTACTCACCTGCCTATGACTGATCGCAATCTGGGAGTTCCCTCGACCTTTGATCATGTTCAAACCTTGTGACTTCCTATCAGTGATGTTCAGATCGCTGAAAAGAGCACAATCAGAAATAAAGAAAAACATCTGCTTCCAGGCTCTTCTCGAGTATGCTTGGCTCGTTGGTGGTGAGTGATACTCGAACGCACGGTGTGAGTCATGCTTAACTAGACAGGCAAGGCGCTGGGAATTAAACCAAAGTACGCTTTCAGCGAATTGAGAAAACAATGAAATCAAGTGACATTGCCGGCCAATCTGCATTTGGACGGGTCTTCGTCACCCATAGCCGCACAGATTGTGTGTTTCCACTATTATTAAGGGTTGAACCTTGTGCGGAAGTACAACCGACACGAAGATCCAACCACAGTGAACAGTGGATAAGATATTCCTGCTGTCTGTTCACTCAGACACGGCTCACTGTTCTTCTGCCGTTCGCGCCGTGGTCAGATGAAGCCAAGTTATGAAGTGTCCAACATCCTGATCTTGCTGCTTTTGGATCAGGATCCGTATTATGTCCTTCTTCGGCCTCTTGTGGTCCAAACACAAGTGATGAGTTAAACCAACCTATTTTGCCATTCTCGCCCTCACATTCAATCCTTACAGTATACCGCGGTTCCAGATTCCGACGCGAAACATTATCGCAGACTTTTCGAGGTTGTTCGTCTTTCGGTGGCCCCTTCCTCAAGTAACCCAGTCTCCTCATGGCCTTGGTCTTATTAAATGCGAATACAGGTAGTCCTCGATCCAATTTGTGGGCACTACAGAACGTCCGTTTTCCTAATGAATTTTACATTTTATCACCGCCGGTACTAGTTTCTCCTCGACTGATATCTATTGCCGTTCGTCTGGCGCACCTAGAATTTTCTATCAGGTAGTCGTTTCAGGTGATTTCTTATCTGGACCCCACGATAAATTTTGCGGAGTCTGTTAATGATCGAAAATGGCCGAGCATGAATTGTTCTTGCATGGGTTATGTGTTGGCTCAACATACGTCCTATGCTTCAACAGGTTTCACCTGTCGTGCAGATCGCTCTGGCAAATTTTTTTTCCCTAGGGTGACTCCATCTGCGAATAATAGCTCCAGTTAGCTTGACGATCTGACTGGCAGTCCATAAGTCGCGAGCATCTCAAGAATCTCCACTGTATCGCCGTCGAAATCTACTGGAGTTGTAGATTTGCTTCCTATGATTTTGCACCTTGAACGCTATAGATCGCACCAATCATGATCTTTGCCATTTTGTGTGTCAGGGCGCCTGACGAGATTGCCGATATTCGAGGTTGTGCCCGACTTTCTATCAAAAATAATTTTAAACCCGGTGGCAGCAGCGAAGGTAACCACGTCCGTCAATGCAGTCTTGTGGGGAGTTTGCGTGCAAGTCGCGTGCTTTTCTCCGCGGTGAGTTTGCGCAGAAATATCGAAACTTCTAGAGTGCCACTAGATGGAATGTATCAAGCCGAACAGTTACCTTTGATTTCGTATCTTAGTGAACTGGCCGCAAATAGGACTTGAGTTTATTTTTGTTCTGTTATGGTTATTCGTTTGACTTGGTCTGCGTAGTCTGCATCGGAGGGAAATTGGCACTTACTGGTAGCTCTTGTGTTTTTGTTACCGTGACTGATCAAAGGTTACCTGCTGATTTCAAGTCCAAATCGTTTAAGCTCCTGGTCGTATGAGCGCAATCGGTTTGTCTTCAAACAAGTAAGACCCATTTTTATCCATTTGCGGCTGCTTTTTCCAACTTTTTTACGGTGTACACTAACAGCTGTGGAGTATTTTTGATTCTTTTCCTTGCCAGCTTAATTTATCTTCAGCGCGCCAGGGCTAGATGTGAATCCTTGAAGTACCAATGCCCTTCGAATTTCCAGCACCGTCCAATTGACATCCCAGCGAACGTTTGACACTCGGCCAAATCGTGGGCTTCTCGCACAGACGGAGCTTCATTGGACTCTCTTTTCTCTAAAATACAACGCGTGTGTCTTCCATGTATTTTGCCTGGCCTGCTCAGCTGATCTGCGGGTCGGTGTAGCCCTATCCACTCCGCACAGTCTGATGCCGTCTGTCGTGGTTTGGCAAAAGCGATTGTTGGCAATACGCGGCTGCGATTCGATGAAACCTGTCAGTTCCTCGACATTGTCCTCCTTGATCTCTCTGCTGATTTTGTACACTTTTAATGCCCAACACCCTTGAAGGTTAAAAAGTAGATAAGGAACGATCATGTGGAAGAAGCGAGGATCAGATTGGTGCTCCATGTGACCTGGTGTAATGCTAAACGTTTGCGCTTTTGTAACCAAATTCGACAGCGACGAAGATTCAAACTTTCACGAGTTTCGATGCCTGATCTGAAATTGCCAGGTTCGTGGCGAAAATGCACCCAACCGAGAAAGTGCTGTCTTGGGTCATTTAGTGTGGGTCCGATGAAGTTATCCTATTGTTTAAATTTTTCCATGAAGTATCAATTTGTCTACAAAAGACACCGAACCAGCAGTGAAACATCGAAAAGAGAAGCCCTTGTTCTGCAGTGTGGAGAAGTAGCTAATGATACCTCACAATGATGACAGGAAAAAACAGTAGGGAATAAAAATGAAGATAAAACATTAAAATGTAATAACCACGTCTAGCTCACGAATTTTGCGACCAGATGTTCTTAATGTGTTGCTTAATGACTTCCAAGTATATCAAATTTCTGAAGACACTTGCTTATCACCCAAACTAGATGATGCAACGCTAGAATGCTAAAAACTAGGACACTCGCTCACTAACATGAGGAGGGCTGTCAGGGGCATAAGATTTAACTCATTTAGCGAGGGCTTGCAAGTGAATAGTACGCAAGGGACTTGCAAATGACCGCCAAGCTGAGCAGTTAAACGCCAAGCTAAACAAGCCACATAGAGCGGCAAAGCGATATTCCGTGGCGGAACTCTGAAGCGAACGGTCAGCGCTTGCAAAGTGTAGTCTTACTGTCAAGTTGGGGTGAAGAATTTTACTTGTTATTTCTAAAAAAATCAATCAGTAAAGAGGACAATGCGGAACTGGGAACCAAAGGGTGAAAGCTCCGATTCTGAAAAACGCTTCAAGACCTCAAGAAAAAAGATAGATTTCCGGACGTCAAAAAAAGACGATCTGGCAGTAGTGGGTGCCCAACCTATGTGGACACCAGCGGAAAATTTCTGGACTTAAGACCACTGCAAAGTAAAAGCTGTCTTGTGAGTACCGAACTTAAGTGAACTGACCTTACCTAAGTTTGTTTGTTTGCTTCGCCCAGGCCACTTGAAGGTTGCTAGTGGCCCTGTGAACCATGGCCACTGCCACGGAAGAGCACGTTGTGCAAGAGAGGATGAAGGAGAGTGAGCATGAGCTGCATCCGCTCCAGGACACGTAATTTGACGTCTGCATAAGGCTTATGCGTTAAAACTTTAGGTGGACATACTACTTATTTATCTACAAAGGAAACGACAAATGGGATGAGAGCATAATAAAAGTGGCCACTTTCGGAACGATAGAGCACTTTTGGAGTGTGATGTATAATACTGCTCCTCCATCTCGCACTCCAAATGGCACGGACATATTTATGTTCCGGTCAGACATAGAGCCCAAGTGGGAGCATCCGAGGAATGAGAACGGTGGACGGTGGCTTGTTCCTCTTACTCCAGATAGCCCAATTGACAGGTAATCGTTTAGGCGTTGCGCTGTATTTTGTGGGAGGTGTTACTTTACTTGCTTGTGATGTGATTTGGTTTACAAAAGTTCGTTGCTCTTGCTGTACGGAGTTGAGGGCTTCTGTCCGTGCTGCGGCGGTCGCTAAAACTTTCCAGGGCCCGTTTCTTAGATTCATTTGCTGTCAATCCAAAGTTCCCTTCATCTTATCTACTCCTAACTGTTTGTGTGATAATGCAGTGGCCCGCGCACGTGTATGTATCGTCCACCTCAGTTTGAAGTAGAGCCAGGAGGTCGAAGCGATTTTCACGCGGGGCTTGGAGTCCAGTCAAAGGTTGCAGTAGGAGCTGGCCTTCATTTTAAGTCTGCTTTAGCTAACACACAAGTGCGGCCGTAACTGTGACCAAGGAGGAAGATGAATAACGGGGCAGAAAAGAATAAAACTACTTATGGCGCTTCGGGCATACCAGCTCCCACTTCGCCCCACTTCATCCCTGTTTGATTTCTGTGTGCCCGATAGTATTTCGTTCTGACCGAGTTAGAGCACGTTTGTGAGCAACTCGGGTTCAATGTGAAGTACTGAGTCGTAGGGTTCAGCTCTGAAAAAACGCTGAATGTGGAGAGATTTAGTATGTTGGGACGCTTTGCTTATGCAGGTGTATTTTGAGAAATAGTTGGAACCTGTTTGCTGTGGCTTTTCATGGTGGTCATTATGTGGTAATCACTGAGCTCCTCGAGAGGTTTGGTTACCGGTAGTGGTTGCTCTAGAGTTCACATTGGAAATAGCGGGAGGCAAAACCGCTTTCTCCAGTTTGTAGCATGCGACTTTCATTGCATCTAGACATGAGCAAAAGTTCATTGTTTGAAATATCCTGTTCGAAGTAGTTGGCCACTTCCTATTTCCGTTATATAGAGGCTTGCAGCGTAGAAAAAAGTCGCTAACTGCGAAGGAAGCGTCACTATTCTGACAACTGTTTCAACCACGTTGAACAGTTATCTTTCACTTACGTTTTACACGGCGCGGCGGTTTTCGGATTCATTCCGAGCTGAACTCGATTTCAATGCACCTTTTCGTCATTGGTTTTTATATCATTCTTCCAAAAACTGGGGCATTTGAACTGTTTTGCTTAACTGGTCTAAGCAACTCGACTCAGTCTTCAGTGCACGGAAGATTCGGTGTACAAATGGGTTGTGAGTTGTTTTTGCGCTTTAGATCTGTCTCGTGGAATTTAAGTGAAAATGGATAACTGTGAATAATGATGTTAATAAGAGCGTTGTCAGTATATGTAATTTGCCAAGGTTTTGACTACCGTGGGTAGTCTTTCTCAAGGCAAGTTTCACAATGAAGAAAAACTTGCCTTGAGAAGGACTGCTCGTGGTAGTCGAAACGTTGGCACATTACATTTACCAACAACGCCGTGTTGGTAACATCATATCATTCACAATTACAACCAATACATGGCGCATCGATTTTCCGATGCACTCCTTACGTCAATTAGTCCTGAAAACGGTTAACGGTTGAATTGTCTGCATCGCGGTGGGCTGCACTTCTGTTGAAACAAAGTTACTTTGGTAGTCTGGTTGACCCACACCACTAGCAAGACCATAGGTTGCTAGTGTAGTTATGAGATCGTTAATTAAATCTCACAGGAGAACTGGGAAGAAATGTTGATCAATTTTCACGGCCTGTACCTGTGGTTATCGGTTAGAGGTGGTCAGTAACTTGAAGTGCCTCGGGAGCTTATTACTGGTGGAGCCGCCATGACATCCGGCTTTCCTTCAACGGAGGTGTGCACAGTGCCACTGTTCGCAGCGCTCCTTACGGTTGCGAGACATGGCCTATCTGCGCTGAGGATGCCCAGGGACTTTGCTTTTGACCAGCGATGTCTCGAAAGCATCGCTCGTGTCTGGTGAGAGCATCGGGTGAGTAACGGCGAGGTGCACTGTCGTGTTGGATGCAAACAATCAACCCCGACTGAGATAACCACTCAAAGTAGGTGACTTGAACATGTATTGCGCATGTCTGCCCATCGTCTACCTTTTCGTACTCGTGCTGAGCAAGGCTGAGAGAAGCGGCGCGGTGGTCAGGCTACGATTTGGCGGAGAGGCATGAAAAAGTTAGCTTCGGCTGTGGCCTCGGTTGGTGCTTCTCGCCTTCCTGTTTGGCAACCAGATGGGAATTGTTAGTTGGAAGCGCTAAGAAGTATGGATTAGAACTGAGTTCGGTGTGGTGAATGCTATAGAGCCTGTCACGAGACTGCACCTAGACGTGGTGTGACGGCTTGCTTGCCATCATTATCTAACCAGCTTTACAGGTTGGCTTATCTCAAGCCGGAGATCCAATCATGCCTGGAGGGTCATTGTTGAGAGGCATGACGAAGTAGTCTCCTGGTCTTCCAAAAGGGCGTTGATCTGAGTTAGCAGCTCAGGCGGAAAAGTGAGTGCAAGACTTCTTGATCCAAGTAGACAAGCTCCCACTCAGCTATTCCCCGCTGCCTTGCGGTCAGGTTCTTGTCAGGTCCAAAGGCCTTGGTTGAGAACCCTAATCGTTCTTCTGCTTAGCGGCTTGATTCCGTAGCAGTACCCATCCATCAATTCCCATGAGTTACACGCCTACAGATGATTCCATACTGCATCGGTCGTCGCGCAGGATAATCAGGACCACGCTG
>LUCM01009193.1:0-238078 GCA_008360955.1 Fasciolopsis buskii
GTCGTCCTTGACTTGAAAGGCTCGACCGACTCAATGTATCGGACGGCACTATTCAGTGCTGTACACTGAAAGGTTATGCCAATGATATTCGCGAACTTATCGGAAGAACTGCTTTTGCTCTCAGCCGCGTAAGTCCAGTGACCATTTTTGTGAGTTCCATTGTCTCTCTGTCCACAATTCTTCATAAATTTTCGTCCCGTAAATTGTCTGATGCAACCATGAAGGTTTCTTGCTGTTTCATTTTAAGCATTCTTTTGACTAATGGATGTTGTTAATTGCCATTCTCCATCCACCTCATATGATATCCAGTCTGATTTCGACTCTTCGCCATCCCGCTACTACATCCATATTCATCTTTACCTTTACCATTTTACCCTCCCGATTTTTGATGAACCCGGCCACTTGACAACACCCACCATTTTTTCCCAGCCAAATTATGCGCCGGCGATACGCACCTTTGATGCGTTTAAACATGGATTGACTCGCAGTGCGCGACTCATATTCAGCCCCAGAAAGTTTCGGCGATGGATTACCTAGCGCTGATATGAAGCCCAAAAACTCGTGATTAGCCCATCTTATTGCAGATTATGTTCATGAGGGCACAGAAACTGCATCTTCACGACTAACTTTTTGTTTTACGATTTCCACTGCGCCAACTCCGTGTAAATTTGATCTTGCTTTGCACATGACTCTCGAATTTCGAGAAATATGCACAATATTATTATTATTACTATTAATAATAATAATATTATTATTATTATTATAATGGGTCTGCCACCATGCACAACGGTTATGAGACCGCTTCGTTTGGTTTCTTCAGTTCCTCTAAGTGTCATATCTAGTATCACATATATCCTATGTCGTTTCTTTGCGCAAGTAAAACATTGAGACCAAAGGGTTCATCCTGACCGTGTCTCGCACCTCAAGAATTTTGAATCATGTATCAACTGTCTCTTGCAAATACGGGGTAGAACTTTGCGTACAATGCCCGCGTTGGTCGCAATCAACTCAGTGGCACAGCCTGTTGACGTATTTCAACTCGCGGCTTCACTTCTGGCAGGTAGTAAACCGCTGGATGATGCAAGCTGCGCTTGGCAGTCTTGAGGGTGGACAGCTTCTGTCCACTCACCCAGGAGCCTTCAAAGAATCTCCAACGGCCTTTCCAAAAGATGAAATTGTAAAATCATGCAAGTCGGTTTTATTCAGCTTCCACATAATCGTTTTCGACTAATTCCGCCAGGGTGCCCAGCCACAATAAATTACCTAGGTTGATTGCTGCTATTTATTAATCTCTTTGGTCTTCTCAAATTTTTCCACTCTAACGACCACGATACATAAACCATTCATGGGGACCTCCATCATGTTTTGTCCAACGCACTCTCATCTGTCACACCACAGCCTACATTGAAGGAAACACAGAGTTTTGACTGACGGTGGTTCATGCGTTATGCGGTCAAATTAGACAATGATCTGTCATCAGCAGGTTGTCTAAAACGTGCTCACTTAGTTGAGTGTTATGCTAATCAATCAAGGCCCACTGCCATCCACGTTTTTTTCTCGGGAAGCATGACACACCGCCGGCATACTAGATAGTGCGGCATCATCTTAAACTGCATTTCGTTTCACGTATAAAGGAACGATCAATCCCCCAAGGCCCCCCTCGTAACCTGCTCAACAGGGGACTCGGTTCCATTACTTTAGAAGTATCGGCCTACTAAGTAGACATTTTTAAAGTGGACCGCGATCGTTGACCACCATATACACGGTAGCCAGGTTATGCTTTCCGTTCGTGGGTCGGTGAAACTTTTCTCAGACAATCAGCATCTAAATTCTTCTTCATTATTATGCCTTTCTTTATCTCCCAAACATTGTTTGGGACACCCTTATGGCCCACATTGACTCGCTGATTTTCCATCGGATTTTTGATTGTGCTACATCATACCAAATCGCTATTTTTTGTCTTCCATCGCAGAGCTTACAGATTAACGTGTAGCACCCCTCATGGACACTTTTGGATTATATTTGCCATTGGGTATGAAACTGGCGACTTCTTACGCTTTTTACTCAGATTCTTACGGGGTCGCTGGTACATGCATGTTTAATTTGAATTTTCCTGCTAGATCTAGGCACTTGCCCACGTGTCAAATTTAGGTTTACCGCTTCGGGAGAACATTCATTTATTCACCTAGGTAAACCGTTTTCACGCATTTGCAGTTATTCTCAAACGACATCATTGCCCTTGATTTTCCGGAGTAATCAGTCTTTTACTTAAACGGGATGTGTAGGGCGACCGCTTGTCGTTCTTCATGTTGCGTTCGCTTTGGTAGCGCTCTGATCACTTAAATTCTATTAGTCATTGTCACGCACGTGCCAGTTAAATATTTTAGACTTGCCGCAAATTATTCCTATACCAAGAAAGGCGGATGATGATAATATTATTGCCGTCAACTTGGTCAAAACAATGATCCAAATTTGGAATGCTTGGATTGCAGAAGGTCGTCGGAAAACATTAGCCATTTTTGGTTCTTTGTGTTTTTGCTTTCGGGGTTGCTTGTTGAGATACAATTGTAAAATGCGAAATTGGAGGTAGCACTCAGGATTCATTGGCTTTAATGAGAATTATTGCCAAATACCAACATCTGCAATGGGATATGCGGCACCTATCGTGTGTTGGCACCAAAAAGATTCCCTCTGGTAAGGTCTTCCATCACTTGCAATTGACTCACTCACGTAATATAGGTGGGAAAGTTTGTCTTCACTTATCCTATACAAGATGGGGCAGACAGGCAATGGGAGGGAGAGCGCAGGCGCTGCAACACTGGTGGATGCTTATAATAAATAATACATGCCGAAAACGTTTCGCCATGAATCACACTCCTGATTGCTGGCCAAAATTAGGATGTATGGAATGAGAACTACACTCCTATCATGGTTATCATCCTACCTCTCTGGTTGCTTCCAGATAGCCAACATTAACGAATGTTATCCCAAACCTTGCGATATTAACAGTGAAGCTATCGGGGTAGCTTCCTTGGTTCCCTACCATTCCTGCTTTACAGCAATTAACTCTTTGAGAGTGTTCGTCGTAGCACACCTTTTCTGTTTGCTGGGGATAGAAAAATTGTCTACAATTTGGAAGCTGGTACATTTAACTCCATCCTAGCACTTGTTAATTAAGCCCTAAAATCTCCTTACATTTATTGTATCAAGTGGTTTACGAAGTCCGTGAAGTCCCTCTCCATAAGCGGCATATCCATTTGTACACCACACTTGACTGCGATTCTATTCTGTTGTACAAGCGAGTCTTACTACGCGGTTTTATTGAGGCCTAGTTGTGAAGGCAATTCCATCTCGTGACCTGCTGGTGATTGCTTGCTGCACGTGAATTGCACTGTTGTCGTCATGGTTTTCGTCATTTGGATACTGAAAGGTTGAGTGGGTTTCCTCATTGATTGCGTGAATACGTCGTGCGTTCAGCCAAAACCGCGCCATCTTGGATACCCCTAATTAGATGGACTTTTACGATTGGGCGAAAAGCACGGTTGGCACTGCCACTGGAATTGCCTGCGCATCCCTTCAAACTTTCGACCCGTACTGCCCACTGAGATCGAAAACTGGGACAAAAAATGACAGCGTAGAAGACATTCTTGGCTGGTGCATTTAAGAACTGTTTTTACTTCCTACACAGAATTTTCGACATAGCAACTCTCGGTCCGGCTTACCGCCGGCCGCATATGAATGCAACCAATAGTATTGGGAGTTCCATATTCTCTCTGGGCAAGAGGACTCAAAAAATCTCACCCAAATAGTTTTACCTATAAATGACTGTATTTCCCCGCCTTCTTCAGCACCATGTCTTTGTTAAATGCGGTTATCTTAACCACTATGCGTGACGCTTCGCTAGGTATTGACTAACTTCGATCCAATTTTCATATTCTTGCTACTCTTCATTTCCTCAGCTCAAATTTCCCGTCCTTTACGTGACGCTGTTGACGTTTGGGGATTCCGGCCATATTTCGACACCACAATTGGGCTCCGGTCAAGTTCTGCACCCCTCGATACGCACATTCAGTGCACTTAAACAAGAAATTACTCGTAGTGTGCTGCTCACGAACGGTCCAAGGAAACTCTGTATACTCTTGTGAAACGGTTTTAAGTTTTGGTTTTTGACTGACATACATTTTCCTTGCAGAATCCGATTGTAACTTTTAGTATAATTCCCGAGAAATCCAAGGTTGCACTCATTACTTATCCCTTTTGATTTTTGTTATTCGCGTTTCCTCTGCATCACCCTTGTACAAATTTGATTTCGCTTTGTGTATGTCTAACGCAAATCGAAAAATATACATTATTATTATACATGCTATGCATTCAGTTGGTTGAATCCCATTGAAGCTTATGCAGTGGGCGTCCGTTGGAAACTTCCTTGCTGCATTCTCTGGTCCAAGCTACAGGGCTAGATGCGGACTCCTTGTTCTTGAACCATTATGGCATCGCCGAGTCAAATTAAATCTCACCTATCCATCTAAACTTCACCATGCCAATGTTCTTTGCGCCATAGATATCATGCATGACACCATCAGACACGTGCCCACTTCGTCTTCCGCCGCCCTACATTTTGTCATCTTCATACCAATATCTTTCGCGGCTCTTTCTTGCGGCGGATCCAACCTCAATGCTACAGACAAAGATTAATCATTGCACCACCCACAATCTGGTCTCACTAAGTAGTCAGTCTTATCTAACTTTTTGTCTTTCTTACAGTGGATGTCCCCTCGTTATCACCGGCAGCTATTGAACCACTCCCAGTGTGGTATCACCAAAGTGAATCAATGCTTTGTCCTCACATTTTCTGGTTTAAAAACCTTACGGTTCTGTACCCCGTTCTTTTCATGCCATCTTTATTGGCTCAGAGGTTCTGAAGAGGCTGCCCCTAATAACCACAAATCTTTTGCTGTCCCTAAAGCTGCTACTAAAGGCCCAGGTCTAGTTAACAATTTTTGTGCAATCGATGCATTATGCCACTGATCTGTTACAATAGTATCTTATTTGGAGAATCCTCAGGACTACTGATACCAACGGCTTAGCCATTATCCCATCCGTGCTGTAACTCAATGAAAACGGAAACAACCAACGATAAAGTAGATTAAACTTTAATGTGGTCCAACTTTCTCTAATTTCCAACGTATGAACCTCAATAATCTTCCATTTTTAGTCTCATTTCTTTTACTGGGTCACCACCGCAGAACAGGCTGATCATGACAACCGTTCACGTTTAAAGTGACACAAAAGCAACACCTAGTAACTTCGGAATAGTTACTAACGTTTAGCAGCTGAAGTACTTTGTCGTCATGACGAAAACCTCAACGATACCACCCTTCCTACCAGACTGACCCCGGTCATCTTATCAAATGAGCCCTCTTATTGATATCCATAGCATCCTATGTATCGCCGATTAGCCCTCGAAGAGTTCAACTAAGGCCCCGACGCAGGTCTATTTACCTTAACTCCCCATTTTTCTCTATAAATCTTGTCTTTTTACTTTGACTTTGCTGTTTCATGGCGGCCGCGTCCGAATTCCAATATTGGTCATTGCTACTAGACCCAAGCCAAGAGCAATATTTGCAACCTGTCCCTCTAATTTTTCGTTCTTAAGGCCAACATCAGACTGCATGATGCCTCCAATTTTCTGTCTCCGTCGCCAGTTCGTTAATCACCCAAGCCAGAACACTTCTGTTTATTATGTTTTAGATCTCGCTTCAAGGCTACACAGGTTATTATAGGTTCGGATCGCGCATGGGCTACTCTGACTCTACTAGCTTTTCATTCCTGCTAGGTCACTGCTAGCCAGATCTGGCGCTTGAATACTGGTCCTTTCAACGCGAAGACAGCTCAAACCACGGAGCTGATTGCCTTGGATACCCCTACTTAGATGAATTTTCACGATTAGGCAAAAACATAGTTACTACTACCGCTAGAATGGCGTGTGCCTCCCTCAACCTGCCAACCAATAGTGGCAGCTGAGACCAAAATCCCGTCAAAAAAGTGATAGAGAACATTCAAGGCCAGTGTATTTAGGAAATGTTTTACTTCATATGCAAACGTTTTCTTTTCCATCGCACCTGTCAGTCCAGTTCTCCGCCAGCCCCATACAAATACAATCAGCTGTACTGGGAGTTCCAAAGACCCTCCGTGCAAAGGTCTTCATAAAATGTCAATCTTCAAACAGTCTGACACAGTCTTGACAGTGTTCCTACTCCTTCATCTTCAGAAATTATTAAACCCTTATTGTTGTTAAGTGCGACTATTTTATCTACTTTGCACGACATTCCGTTTTGTTTTGACTAATGTTTATCCAGTCACCATATTCTCACTTCCTCAGCGTAAGTTTTCTGCCCATTACATAACGCCCTGACTTCTGGAGACTCCGGCCGTGTTCTGGCATCCGCTGTTGCACTGCTCCCAAGCTTCATGCCGGCGATGCACACTTTTGGTGCGCCTAATCACGAAATGACTTACGGCCCGCTGCTTAAGAGCAATCCCGGAAGACCAAGACCAACAGATGTAAGGAGTGCATCGTAACATTGATGTGCCATGTGTTGGTGGTAATTGTGAGTGATATAATGTTAATAACACAGCGTTGATTATTGTGAAATTTGCCTTGAGAAAGACTACTCACGGTAGTCGAAACGTTGGCGCGTTACATCTAACACCAACGCTGTGTTATTGACATTATATGATCCACATTTAACCCCGGAAGACCCTATTTAATCTTGTAGAACGGTTTGTTCATTTTTGATTTTTGACTGGCTTACCTGTGCTTTGGGTACTACATTGCAGATTCTGACTGTGTTTTCAAGTGTGTCTTCCGAGTAATCGAGGGAATCACACATTCCCATGTCCATTCTGATTTCTGTTATTTGTGTTTTCTCTGCGTCATGTTTGCACAAATTTGATCTTGCCTTCCGCATGTCTCCCCAAATAGAGGAATACAAGTTATTTTCTATTATTTTAAGTCTTCTTCTAAGGAGCCCTTGCAAGCTGTGGTGAACCTTTCGCTTTGGGCCATTGACGAAAATTTACAAATCTATTCAAATTGGCATATCCTTTGATGGCAACACGGTAGGATATTTATTTTTCATGGGTTTGTGGGTGCTACTTGCTACTTTAATGTGCATGTCGCAGTGGACCCTTAAAAATCCCCGCCGATAGATAAGGCATATTGACTAACAACGAGTCATACCTAGTCCTGCGCTTCTTTGGTTTAGAAGTTGTATGCTTTGCGCAAATCGTCTAAGTCGGTGCTTTGGGAAACATTTGGCAGACTGTTTTGTTTGAAACCTTACTGGTAATAAATATGCGGTAAGTTGAAGTGTATTAATGACGACAACCCAGGCCATAAACTGCATAGTCCCACAGAAGAAATAATTTAGAATCATTAATTACAAGATAGAGATTCATAACCGTGAGTGGGTGGTAAGATATGCTGAAGACCTGGATAATAACAATAACATTTGTAGTTTATTTTTCAGACAATTCCAGGACACTTGCGGTGTGTCACGAAGACATTGACGAAAAAATAAGAAAGGTCTTGTATACGGGTAGACAATTGTTAAGATAAGAAACAGTGTACACGTCGGAGCACATGAGTTTGAAAAATAGCTTGGACGGTTGGGCGGGATTTTCTGGGCAGGGAGAGGCCTGTATTCACTACCGGTTAGTCATTTTTGTGCCCATCTCCCCGGCCATCATATGCAAGCGACAGACCCTTATGGACCGTCACCGCCGAAATTAGATCTGTTCTTGCTGCAAGACCCCCAACTGATGGAGGTAAACAAGAATTGGGCATGACAGAATGGATAAAGTATGAAGAGATAAAAGGAAAAATTAAAGAAAAAGGAAGTATAGGCACAGAGCCTGGTGTAAAGTATAATCAAGTGAACTGTAGGTTGCACGAACAATGGAAATGTAAAACGCTGGATACTGGGGCTGCATTTCGTTGCCAGAAATGTGTGGCGGCATAGGATGGAAATTGTTCAGTCGTGTATGGTTGCTAGATTAATATGGAGTTTGGTGTCAGTAATTTTAATTTTGCAACTTTTCAATAATGGAGGTGGAATTGGGAAAATGAAAGAATTCTGTTGAGTATGTGATGGAAAGCCGGACACAACGGAGAAAATGTAGGGCGCACTCTTGTGAAAGAAAGTCGTTAGAAACTTCAGCTTATTGTCAAAATTCCAAACCACAAAAATTAATCACGAGGGATAATATGGCCCAGTCATGAGGAGGAGGAGAACGATGAGATACATGCAGAAAATCGAATCACATCAGATACCAATTAAGCTGTTTCACGTGAGATTTTATGCATAGTTGGTCAGAAGAACCTTTGGGAAGGAGCAGGAGGAGGTGCATGTAAACACTGGGGTTAGATGGCTGTTAGCCACATCAGTGCTGCTGGATGGGACTGCGGGACACCCAGCCTGGAAGAAAGCTCCAAAAGGTGAATGTAGGAGGCGTAATCCGCCCACCTAGCTGCACCCTGAAGGCACTGCAACCGAGATGCCCTACCGATGTGTGCCGGCCAAAATAGTTTATCTGACCGCGCCCCATACTGTTGTGGTTACGCCGGTATGCACGTGAGGTGGAGGAGAGAGTGCGGACATGGCGTAGGTAGGACGAGACAGACAGGGACGGAAAACTCCGTGCTAGTCAAAACAGCGGTAGACAGATTATGAGGTGGTGGCTGCCGTCCAAGCAGAATTGAAGGTTCTGTAGAAAAGAAAAGGAGCGGCAATGTGATCTTGCTGCTAGCTGCGTATTGGGAAGCAATCAATAGTTCCAGAAGCCCAGAAAATAGAAGAGTATGAGTATGTTTACTGAAACGTGAAATTACATAGGTGGTGACTAGTGCCGTTGGTACATCAGGATATTTGGGCGTGTGTAGATAGGTGGACAGGTCGATCTGGCGTGTAATTTGTGTTTGCACCTAAGGAAAAGAAAACGAGCCAATAATTAGGGAGATGGGTGGAGAAATACGGCAGTAGGCATAACTGCGGAGGGAGGCAGAAGAGACATAGACACATCTAGAACTAACTATACCCACAGTACAAAACATCTTGGTTTATAGAGTCGAATCCAGATAACAGCGCTGGAACCCGGAAATTATGCTGAACAGAATGCATAGTGGTGGCAGTCTGTCGAGGAAATACTGAAATCTGCTACAGAACTCATGGCATTTTACTGCTGCGAAAGGAAAGTAAGTCAGAATCACCGAAAAAAAACAATATTATTTCAACTAAGGGTGAGAAAAAGGGAATTCGAGGTGCAGATCTAGCTTCGTCCAGTGAGTTTTGCTTTGGTTCGTCAACATAAAATGATGCCGCCGAGCGAGAGTCATCCGTGTGGAGGGTGATAGAGTGACAGAGTTTACGAAATAAAGATGCTGGTGAGAGTGAACATTCGAAGGTGATGATCCACGGGGGTGCCACATCTACTTGAACGACGGTGTTAGAGTTTGTGGAGGTATAAGAGAGATGGGGTTGTAGCTGAGCACATCTGTACTCATGTTAAGGTCGGTAAGGTTTCATGAAACAGAATCTACATAACGTTACAAAAATGATCATTTTGGATGACGGAAGAGGGGTGAGGAGCAGCCGATGTGCAGCCGTTCGTATTCAGGTCTTATGTCCTATTGCCAGACCTTAATTTGAACTTCGAAGAGAGCTAACCAGGCGGGTTGGTTGCGCAGTTTTATAAGTAGAGTGGGAAGGGAAACTTCAAAAGCACGTGGGTCGCCATGGCAACGAAGGTCCGAAATGCCCGAGATGAGCAGGGGGATTTTAATGTAATTTGAGTCAAAGTATAAATGATTTTGCGAGCGAAATTATTTGTATTTAGCAGATAAGTTGAAGTGAAGTAAGAAAACAATATCACCCCATGTTGGTGCGAATTATGACCCTTTAATGTGGTGGTATGAATGATGAAATTTCATTTCCTTTTAAAGATAACAAACCAGTCTAACCCCGAACCGATTTCTTGCTCTTGGTCCTCTGGTGAATATGGACGATGGAAATGGATGAGAAAATATGCAATAACTGGTCTTCAGATTGTTTTCTTAAACTCGCCCAGTGAGAGTCACAAAGTTCGCAGCTGTTGGGAAAGTTTGTTTTAAAATAACGAATATAGAGCCATAAGGACTTTGGGTCCGGCAGCTGGTTTTAGTGCTCAAAAATGAATAATAAACTCCACATTCTAAAGAAAGTGCGGTGATGCGTTCCTATCGTAAGGTTCAGGGACGCAGTTGTCAAATGTAATAATACTGCTGAAGAGCACCAGGCTTGCTTCTATAAGTAGGAGCCATGCAGAAGGTAAATGCGGTAACCCGTAGCGTTCCATGTAACTCAGGCTGGGGGAGAAATCAGTCAAATTTTTGGTAAAGACGCGCTGGCCATTTCCGATTTGTACTCTGTCACACTGCTTAACGTTGGAACAGACTAGGGAGAAATGTTCCAGAATGAGTCTGATGTGGGTTATAAAACGATGCAGCTTACTTTGTTTCAACTTTAGTTCCTGGTAGTAGCTCCATTAATTTATTCAGTTTTGCTACTTATGCGAGGGCACGTTCCGCACGTATAGTCCACGAGGTCGCTCTTCTCGGCGAAAAATTCTATCACTCAGTCTTTTGCCAGAAATTGAGTGACGCTAGGAAAAACCATGTTTATCGAATAGAAAGAAAGTTTGAGAATGCAGTGAATGGAAAACTGTTGGATCGGCAAAATACGTCAGGGTTAGACAAATAAAAGCAACGGACTGTTGTCCCGAGTAAAGAAGATAAAAGGAAAGGGGGTCAAAAAGAAGACCATGAAAAGAGCCCCAAAGTTCCGATAAACAAAAAGTGGAACAAGCATTTTATGAATTCTAACGACTTCCAGATCTGCAGGAGAGGAAATTGCTCCCTCGAAGGATAGCAGAACAAAATAGGTGCAGTGCCAAAGGTGACTGAGCAAAAAACAAAAACAGACAAAGGTGTAACGCGTAATCGTTTTCTGGAAGGGGTAAACAAAGGATTAGTCGAGAAGAGTGCATGCAATGGATAGAATTTCAAAAAAATCACACAAGAGAAAAATGTTATAGTGATTGGGTCCACTAATAGAACGTTTCTAGAATCCACAGGACCTCTAAAGGGGAAAAATGGTGTAAAGTTATCAATGGAACCGAACACGCGAGAAGGGCTTTAGTGAATAGACCAAAAGTATAGCGAGGTGGGTAAAAACAAACAAACGCATTGTCGTTGGTCTGGGGGATCAGGTTTTCGGAGAAAGTTGGAGTCTCAATAAGTATCATTCTGTGTCCAGTAACATAAAAAATATATTTAAAAGTTGCACATCCCGTTTACGAATGATTTTCCGCCAGAGAGTTGATGAATTGGCTGGCAGGCAGTTCGCGCGTACAAAACGAATGCAGTGCCGAAAAAATGGATATCGTTCCTTAGGTTTCAATCATTCCAGCATCACGTAGACCTCGGTTGCAGTGAAGAGACATCGGTCACTTCAACTTTCGCGGTTTTCTTCTGCGAGCTCCTGCGACGATTTATTGACAGTGGCTAAGGAAACGCCGTAACACCCAACGATCAATTCAGAAATGTTGAACTTTTTAAAAATGTACCTTCACGCGGACCTCGCTCTCCGAAGAACTGGAAGACGAAAGCTTTTATTTTCATAAAGTCGAATGGGATAACTACCGTTTTGATTTAATTTCCGTAGTCCGGTCCGTCGACAACGCCAGCGCCCACGGCAACAATATTTTTAAAATCACCACAACAATTCACCGCCGAGATCATCTTCTATAATGGTCATTCGGAGGGAAGTTGGTCTAAAGTGTTTTCAGCTCCCGTCCGATCGCCATATCATTAGAGCCGATTCTGGTTTTGCAGCGGTTCTCTCAGACAACCTTAGATTTTAGATTACGCCCAAGATAACCATACACGAATCAAGTCAGCCAAAATAGAAGTCCCTTGCTCTTTGCTTAAAACAAGATCTTTAGTCAAAGGTACGCCGTATGCACCAGGTTTCAGTACGAACTTGACCTGCACAAAAGCTTCTGGCAAAAACTGATGAAACTGCAAAAATGAAGAAATCACCATCCTTGGAAGAGTGACACAAATCGGGATTGGCGACCACGCTGGCAAGCAGCTTGATTCCGGCCAGGTGGCAAAAAAATCATGCTGCCCATTTATAATGGTGGTTACATTTTTCCCTTTGGGTTCTCCGTAAATCGAGATAAGTTCTTCTTCGTGGAAATTGTTCAGAATATAAACATTAGTCTCAGTTATATTAGCGATCGTCGAGCCCAACTTGCCAGAACCAGTGAGCCCAAAGCGGCAAAATACAAATTTAAGAGCCGAAAGCGAAGAACAGCACCCTCGATCGGAAAATGCAGAGGGGGTCAGAAGTAGCTAATCATGTGCCGCGAGTCTTTTGTAACGTTAACACTGGTGGAGTCAAAGGCTTCAGGTCAAAGGGTGCAGGGAATTGTGGTGATTTTAGAAAAGGAAGAGGCGCCACTAGTTATAAGATAGATGACGTCGCTGACGCACAAGAGGAGGAGCAGTGAACCTAGAAAGGTGCCTTGGATCAAAGCACTGCAGACTAATCCAGGATCAGATTTGAAGTCATCCAATTGAACCATCAGGTCTCCGGGTAATAGATATGATGAAATCCACAATAGGATTGGAACAACGCCACCTTAGGATTGAATTTTATTCAACAACGTACTTTGAGACACTGTTAAAAGCCTTAGCTATGTATGAAAAGATTACTATAACTGATCTTTCAGTGTTAGCAGCCGTTTCGTGAGAAGTTTCAAACAATGACTTATGAAAGTAGCGCACGATTTTTCACGTGTGAAGCACGAAAAAATACTCGCAACATACCTCTCCCAGCAGCACTACAAAACTCCTCGTTATGAGTTGTTATCTCTACTTTTGGTCACCTGCGGAGTTATAACACTTAGCATAGCTATTACTGTTTTCCTAGTAAGAAACTTCGTTATCTTTCTGAACACCCGACTTTGATCATATCCCTGCGCAACATTTCTGCTGATATTTTGCCCTAAGATTAGACTGTGCCATTGTCAGCTTTGGCATGCCATTCTGTCGAACGTCGACATAAAATGTATCGTCAAAGCTACCGATCTGTTTACCTAGTTTTACGAGTAGTTACAACTGACAGCATGTCTACTTTACCATTCATCAGTTTCCGCACTTACTGATACCATACTGCAGTTCAAAACTAACGTGACACTTGGACTGTTTGGAGGTTCTTGCTTTAACGTCCAACTTTCGTAGGTTTCTATCACCCTTTTCAGTCTCTCCCGGCGTTAGCCTGGTTTATTAGTTTTCATGATACTTTTAATGAAAATAGACCGCTACTTTCCGCTAGATATCAGTTTTAGACCGCATTTCCATTTAAGCCGTTTGTCCATACCTTGGCAAACATTTAACTACCAAATGATTACCACTGGCACAACCTCAATTTAAGGACTGATTTTGTATCGAACACAACTCCCAGACCACCCTCCCTTCTTTCCAATTTGACACACCTGATGACCTCTCTACGTGCCTTCTTTATCACACTATTATATCCCTTGCAACAGTTTTTCTTATCATCGATTTCGCTTCTCATATCTCAAACACATCCAACTAACTTGTCAAAAATGCTGGTCTTTAGGCCTATGTTTACCAAAATCACAACTCCTAGGCGCACGCCCTCACACCTCGCCCGCCGGTCTTTAGCGTGCACTGATAATGACACGGATGTGTTCGTGAAGATTAGTGATAAGGTATAAAATCTAGAACGAATGATTCATGAGTTTGTAGTAGCATCATTCTTTGGGAAAAACGAATTATTCTCAGAAATCATCTTCTCTAAGATCCATTTTGATGCTTGATATCTACACTGCGGTAGTTGTTTGGTCGCTTTTGCTCATTCGCACACCAGATCCCTAAGTTTCCATTAATGAGAATAGCTTCGACCACTGAACATTGCTCAATTGTGGTTTGCAATCTCGAGTACAGATGTGCCAGTGAGATGCTGACCCACGATATATAAAGTACAGTTCTCCCTTCTGATTGTTATCTCAGGTCTTCTTCATTCTGGCTGAGGAGTTTATTCAATTACGGTATAGGAGTCAGATGTAAAACACTGTTGTGGTAGCACTCCCAACATTGACAATTTAACCAAAATCCTTACTGACTAAATCAATAATCATAAAATTGCTTCCTCTATCCTGTCCCGCTAAAAAAGTCACCAGACAAACATCTCTCTATAGCGTCTTTCAAATCACTGATTTAGTCTCTTTAGGAAGCTCGCAGCAAAACCTAAAAGCATCCACTGCCGTGGTTTTTGGTGTTCCCGACCGTATTCCGTTATGCAAGCTAAAAATGCTTTCCTCTCCGCCTGCAACATGACAAGACACCCTCGCCACCACTTTCGGTTACTCAAGCGATTGCTGAGCATATACTGTTCAGTACCATTTCAATTTCTCAGTCCCGTCTTCAGAAAGCTGTTTATGAGGAATCATTTTATGATAACCCCAAACTACTTCCGTCAAATTTATCAAAATCACCCAAGACAAAACCCCTACTCATAGGAAACCCCTAAGACTGCATACAAGCGAAAACGGCAAGCCGGTTCCATTAAACAAAAATTCCCCAAGCCACCTGGTAAGTTTAGGAGCGAGTATCTAGACGGATTTATGAATCCACACCTCTGCTACAGGTAAGTGTCGACCTATCGCCATCTTTAACACAAACCCCTCGAAACGTCCGCATATAACCCCCTCGTTCACCATCCTCCTCTCATGAACCTAAAATGTCAGGCACCAATCGTAACTCAGCCTGTCCTATCCAGGCCCCCAAAACACTAGTTACCGATGGTGAACCTGCGATTGCACCTTCAACAAGCAACACATTAATCCTCACTCGAATAACGCCGATGCCATCATTCCAGCGACCAAATTACTCAGAAACCTTATTTCATTCCTTGGTTAATCCAGTCATCCTGGTTCCTCAGCTACCTGGCTCTAACCGCACTAACTTTCCTCTGCCTGCCCCCCCTTTCACGATGAGCAAAAGGCTATTGCCGAGAGAATATCCACGCTTGAAGAAAACTGCAGACTCGAGTGGTAAATTCAAAAGACCCAGTAATGCACCCGTTCTTCCCTGCCAAAGGCTTGCGCTGTTTCATCAGATCGGCCAGGATCCCTGCCCATGGACCCAACTTTTCATACCTCCACCGTGATATCGGGACTATCACTAACCTCTACTTACCACCGCCCTAGCCCAAACATAACGGTCATATCCCTTCCCACTAATGTCTAATTTACGCTCATGCATGCCCAGCCAGGAAATTTTCCTTCCCCCTCTCTTGGACCACCACCACCTCATTTTTCCTGCCCCAAACCGCTCCCTTTCTGTCTCCCCCACACATGTCCTCCCAGCACTTCCGGTTTCCTATATGCAAGCATAATGAAGAATGTTTTCTGCCCTCCGCCTATTTAACCTTCACACTTTCCTGCTGTATCTACTTCGAGGTCCGCTAAAACAGCCCTATCACTATCTGGTTGCCCACCTATTCCCATTACTCTTGACGCTTCATGTACCACCTTTCTATCATTGCGACCCCACCAATCGCCCCACCCCGGCGGCAACGTAATCCCCTCTTTTGTACTAATCAGCAGTCGTTCTATCCTACACAAACTCAGTCACTTAAAAAGCTTTGCTGCGTGTGCCAACCTGGATGTCGTCATCATCACTGACTCCTGACTTAACGAGGACACATCAAATAGCGTAACCTCCCTCGTGGGATACCAATCTTTTAGAGGCAGTGGAAACGACCCTGGAAGATATCGTCATGTCTACTTAAGCCATGGCCTATCAACCTTCGTCCTAACGCACCGCACACTTGAACTAAGTCAAGAAACAGTAAGGCTTACCGTGGAGGTGTCGTTCTGTTATCCTTATGGTCTGCATTTGCTCCCTCCATCTCAAATTGAAATAAAACCACACATCTTAGCGGATGCAACCGACTACCTTGACTGTCTCCCATCAGCCACCAAAAATATTGTTGGAGACTTCAATCTCCCAGGAGTATGCTGGTTCACGATTATTGCACCGCCGAAAGAAGTGTTATTTGCCTCCCGATTGCATCACGGAGTTATGTTAAGCATGTAACGTCAACCACCAGATGTAATATATTAGACCCCATCTTTACAATTACTGATTATCACACCTTGGTTTACTTTGGAGGCAATTTTCCAGGGAGCGACCTTAGGGTGGTTCATGGTAGTATCCAAATCCGTGCTTCCCTTCCTACTCACTTCATCCGCATAACTTACCCATCTTGTTCTAACTGGCGGCTTCTACCCTCTCCAGTACGCCAGCTTGACTGGGGAAGGTTTTTCCTAATGACCGAACCCAAAGGGCTGCAGACAAATTCTATCCCAAGATGGTCCGCTACATTCCAAAACTGATCATCAACGAGAATTCACAACTTTTTTCCTTTAAAGCGAAATATGCTGAGTTACAAAAGTAATTTTCATTGACATGACTTTTCCAAGCATATCATTTTGCATCGTCTGTCCCACACAATCTTGTGTCTGTGTGAGTGTTTCCTTCAAAAGGAAGAAATTGAGACGCCGTGACATCAGAACCAATTCATAAAAATTTTGAAACCGTACGAGATAAGATCCAGTGATGGCACGCCCGTCGTGCACTTTCTAATTTTGCCAGATGGTAATTTCGTGATAAAAGACAGTTGAGGCGTTAAATCAAAGTTTTGCATCTTTCATGGCCCAGCCATAGTGAGAGACCCACCAAAACCACAGAATAAGAATAGCCCCACCTTATCTGCTGCATTCTTCGATGTTGAGAATATTGCACGGCACTATCTAGTTTCAAGCCAAGGACTCGTCAAAGCCATGATGGCGTCCTTCCCCTGCAGCTGTTAATACTGGTGGCCCTGGCTTGCCCTTAAGTTCGCTTAACCCCTTTACATTGTAATGAAGACTGACGTACTTCTGTTCAACTAGAAGCACTGTAGTGTTACCCTCTCTTAAGAAAAATTCTTTGCATGATCCTCCTAACTATGATCCCATAAGCAACACGCCTGTTGTCTCCAGGGTGATGGAAATAGTAGTCACAAATTCTGTCCTTGATCACCTCTTAGCCACCAACCTCCTTATCCCCAGAAAGCACGGCGTTCTCTAATCCCGTTCACCTGTTACTTTGACTTCCTTAGGATTCCAACAACCTAATGGGTCGGGGCATAGCTTCCGCAGTTACCTACCGCGATATGTTTAAGGCCTTCGACCGTGTCCCTCACCCGCACTTTATATCTAAAGTCTGCTCTTTCGGCTTCACCGATTTTCTTCTATCCTGGCCTTCGTCTTACCCAACCCAAAGATCACAGGTGATCTCCACTGACGTTATTACCTATAATTGCAGACCTTTTACTACTGGCATCACACAGGGTAGCTTAATAGATCCCCTGTTATTCTTTGTTTATACTAATGACACACCAAATTCAATATATCCCGGTGCCCTTTTCTGTTTGCTGATGACAAAAAATAGTCTACTCCTTTAACCCCAACAAATTCAGTAGTACGTTCAGAGAAATGCTTGCTGATTTGTTTATTTTGGACGGTTGGTACACATCCTGGACAATGAGTTCCTCTACCGACAAGAGCGAAATACTCGAATACAGATGTACACTACCTAATAGTTTAATTTTGCTACGCGGACCTTCTATCGCATCTAGCCCCGCAGTTCGTGACCTTGGTATGAGCTACTCGGCCTTTTTAAGTTTTTTTTCAGAGTTTGTATTCGACTAAAGCTAGGCGAAATATAAGTCTGAATTTTTGCACAATGAAACTATCCGACAGCATCCTCTGCATTTATGAAACAAATGATCGACCACTCCTCGATTATGGCACTTGATAAACTCCAGCGCATGGAGATCAAGCAAGACGTTCATTGTATGCATTTAGAGGGGCTCCACCAAGAAACCGTTGGGTGGGCCCACGACTCTAAATTTCAAAGGACGCTGTTCGGCCCTCAAAACTTGATTCATTTCGGCTTCGCTGACCGAAAATCACCATGGTATTGCTGCATAAACTGGCGAGTAAGAGTTACTTCTCCAATTACACAACTACATTCCCTTATTCTATACTCTGCCCTCTTCGTCACAGGTCTTTACCGATCTGTACAGCAACTGCCAAATCCTCTTTAAGGTCACTTTTTTTTCTTGTTTTTTACTCCAAGCTTTGAAAGCAAACTTCTCATCAACATTCACTGCATACAGAACCAAACCAATTTTAAGATCACCGTAAATGCTTACTTAAATGCCACCCAAGTCCTTCAGATGACCGTAGCTCAGAAAAGGGGGCTCTTGATTCCGTCATTCAATTCTAAATTCTACGCTGACGCCTTTCTCTACCATACAGTCCACATGATCAAACCATGATCACGTCCCTACATTTTTCACATCTGTGTGCATTTTCATAGTGAAACAATTTTAAATGCGTATACTCGTCTGCGAACATATATAAACATGTAGCTCCTTGATTGTTTGGATCCATTAAACCTCCCTTGTCTTTCTCATCCTTTCTTCCACAGACCCATTGTTACGAGTAGGTGTTCTTGCCGCCCCATTGTCATAGCAAAGCACTGAATTCTTCCACTCGCCATAATCCCTATCCTCCCACATCCGTACATTTATCTTTGTTATTTGCTAAGGTTTTCATGTCCTTATATCCCGCTGTCTTTGTTGTATGTTTATCTTCTTTAGCCTTTAGTGTTGCACTCATCATAACCCTCAGCTAGAATATCTTCGGATTGCAACTCCTCTCGTTTTTTCAATCCAGCTACGCGTGTTTGCAGTACTGTCATACCAGTGGTCCACTTTCCAGACTATATCTTCCGCTTCGCATGTTCCTGTGCACCACAAATATAAATCGGCACAATAATCGCGTATATTGTGCCGGACCGAACAAAATGATCTACTTTTCAGACCGTGCTGAAGCAGAACGACGACATTAACCCTCATGATTCGCCAATGACAATTGACGCTATTCGCTGCAGGCCTATTCGGAACTAAAGGCCGCCCAGTGCGATCCCTGAGGACAACGCGCCATGTGCAGTCAAATCTTCGTTACCACAGCGTTTGACCTTTAGATCGGCCTGAGTGTGGCTAACACATCCATTGCATTAACCAGGAATAGATCCAAAAACGCCCACATGTCAACCTTACCGTTAAATTATCGTCATAACTCCGGATATCCTCTCCAATTCCCTTGTCGGGGTAGTTTTATTCCTCTGACCGACAAAAGTTTGAACCCATTTAAAGGAGCGTTAGATGTTATCTAACCTACTGCTTGCTACTATTCATTTTCCCCCTCGTCTTTGGTGAAGTTTTCTCTTTGCACACCGTCAGACAATGTTCTCCCATGTTTCTACATCGTTGTTTGCCTCACTACATGCTTCCAAACGGTTTTTGTTCATTTTATTGGCTGCAAAACCACCGTGCAATGCATAACTTTTCGCTTCTTTCACCATTTTAATGGTACTGGTCTGTTGTCCTTCTCTGTTCTTTACCCCAGCTGTCGTGGCTAGGTTTGACAATTTTTCATCTGTCAATCATAATTTCACTGACTTTCTTCTTTGCTGATTTACTTTCGTGGAAATTTTGTAGATTTGTTAAATTCTGAACAAAATGACCATATCTTAACATTTGTCGCTGTTCTCCAACCGTTGCCCACTGTTGGTGAATTTAAACGCAGAGCTTTGTTTTGAACGTGACCTATGTTAATTTTCTAAAACCACGTCCACTTCTTCTTTCACTTTGTTCTTATCCTTTAATCATGCGTTCTGATGAGTTGTGTAATATCGTATGTACGTTTGATTGTGTAATCAAGTGTGTCTCTGGATGTCTCCGAGAGATATGCCATTGCCTATGTTGACGGAGTCAATGAGTCAATTTTTCCGGAAGGTAAGTTAAAAGAATGTCCGTAATCAAACGTCCCATAATTCTAGAAACTACGATGATGCGGTGGCTTGCGTGGTACATGAAAGGTCCCAGTGTGCCCTTTTGCGAACGGGTATAATCACGGACATTTCCACTGTTACGGGAAGGTGCGGCACTGAACACTCAAAGTAAAAATGTATGCCAACAAAACTGATATATCCGTTCCGTCAGGCGCGAAGATAGCCGGAGGTACTAAGACAGATTCATGGTGACAACCAATTTTGTATTTTGCCAACAGCAGAACTACTTCTTTCGGCAAAAATGCGATGGTTCATTATGACTCTGTAGTCAAACGAGGTGGGCATAGGTGAGTAGGATTGTTGTCATTCAACGGAGCAGATGGAAAGAAACCGTCGAAGCCACTTCAGTCTCTTGTGGGTTGTTTAAATAAATGTTGATGTGAATGGTATTAGGCATTGGAGTGGATGAGGATCTATAAGGCGTGATTCTGCGTTACAGCAAATTTGTCCGTGCTGCTTTTGGGTTTGGCTGGCCTTAAGCTATCAGCTCTTACCTTTTGTTTATTTATTTTAGTTCGGCGAGCGGTTTACAATAACAAAGAAAATTATCTGGCTTTAAGAAATTCCGTCTAAGGTTTAACGACCTTACAGTTTAGGTGATCACAATAATTTCTTCTGGGAAGCATGCTGCGGTTCGGGACGGAATATTGGCGTCAAGACATGCCCATTCTGTAATATAGCTTGTCGGTGGCCGGCTGCATTTCTGGCGTTTGAAAAAGTGGCCCCAACTGTAGCTGCGACCTAGAGTAGGTAAACCATTCCAATGAGCTCTGAAATATGGCCTTGAAATTTTTGATGGGTGGCTATTTGGAAGGGTCATTGTAAATGAGCATCATGCGGTCCGGTGATCATAGTGGATGTTTAGGCGTGTGTTCTGTCTACAGTAAATATCAAATTACGGACATTACAGTTCGTTGCTGGGTCAGTCACGTGTTGGTTTCAGCTGCCTTGCTGAATATCTTCATGGAAAGGGAGCAAGTGATTTGGAGCTGAACGAGTGAACCAACATACACCGGGTGTACTGAAGTCTCCAGTATTCACATTGGGACCTGGTAGGACAAGAGCAGTATTCGTTAGTTCACTTATCGTCGCAAGTTCATTTTGGCAATAGAAGGCCTTCGATACCAGTCGCAGCTCTGAGCAAAACGGCATTTTCGAGTGTGTTCACCATGGGATCCTAACTTGCTGTAGTTGGTACGAATTCTCTGACGTAGATAAAGAAGCCACCTCTGCGCTAGATTTATCGGCTTCTCCAGAAAAACTTATAGGAGTAAATGGCCATGGTGATGTTTGGTGTGTGACCATTGAGTCATGTCCCAATGAGTGGTATGAAGTCGAAAATTCACGAGAGTACGAAAAGGCGAGTGCATTTAATTTTCCGTGGCATGGGGCGAGGATTTAATGAAACTGGAGAAAATTTCCCGGCAGAGTCCTTGCCACTAATAGATTTCATGGCGGTTGAAATCCCCTTTGTCTTTGATTGAGATGAGGCTGTAGAGCGGGAGACCTGTTTCTATATAAGGAAGATATCAATAGGAGCAGGTGCCAGAGAGTTTGGCATATAGTTCGTACTGGTGTTAGGCTGAAAATGAATCTCGTTTTCAGGTGCCATCGATTGAGGAGTTGGCAACAATAGTTGTTGAAAAACGGAATGGTGTCCGACGCCTTGCATGAAAGATTGTGGGTAAATAGGTGCTAGGCTAGATGGTTGCAACTGTGTAAGAGATTGTGTGGAGGGTGCAAACGCGGTAGCATGGGAGATCGGGTCTGTGCTCTGCTTCCTGGTAGATCTAGGTTTCTAGGGTTGGTCGGTTTATTTAGTAAACCACTGAGCAAGCTCTGCTTTCCTGTCCAATGATGGGCAGGGTTTGTGGCTCAGGAGCAGTAGTTGGGATCTGTGACATTTCTTTCGGTGGAAACTTGGGTATGCATCGGGAGGTCTGGGAGCTGAGGCTGCGACGAGTAATACGATCAGTTATACAGGTTATGGGCAGCGTGGATGAGCTGGATGTTCTGACCATTCCGGTCTCGCAATGTCCAGATCTTGTCTGCAATTTGAAGCGGGGTTGTTGATGACTGCAATGGAGAATTGTGTCCCGACGTGGGTGGTTCAAGGTGCAACATTTTTGCGGTGGTTAACAGGGGATGGAGTGGGTTACTCATCTGGGTCAGTCTAGACTTCCGAGGGAACTGGATAGTTGGTGATTTTGAGTGAAGATTTAGTGATTTTGAGGAATGACGAGGAGACCTTAATACCGCTACCCTGGGAAGTCCAGTGCTCCTTTTTGGAGACCAAGTATCTCGCGCCGAATTGGGGTTTTGCATGCCGCAATCCTAATAGTTTTGTACAGATTATTAACAGCAATGATATTTTTTCGTCCCAGAATTTAATTAACAGCGGGTAGGATTCGCACAATCACCGGAATAATTACCTATGTTGCACGCGTTAATTATAGTTTGTTGCTCCTTCTCCAGAGAATGGTGACCGGGAGTATTAAAGATTAGGCTTTCTTAAGTTCTAGTTAGGCTTAAATAATTCAAGTGACACTGAGAAAATGGAACGATTATTTACGGCAAGTTTGTGCCGGGTGGAGTTTGACGATGGATTGACAAACTGGAAGAGTGGAGCCAAGTTGATAAGGAATGGCTCACTAATATCAGCGTGGTAACAGCGGTCGTTTGAAGACTTTAAATCTTCTACGTATTTCACCAAATGCGTCAACCAGCATGATCTAGCTGTTAAATGTCTGCGCATTGGCAGGGATCGTGACTTGATACTTCATATGGTAGTAGGTCATGTAGCTTTAGTCTTTGGTACGGCACCGAAATACTGCAAAAATGGGAAAAGGACTAAAAACGGACAAAGACGGCGTAAAACTCAAATACATAATCATTTGTCACCTTTTTTGAGCAAAACATGCGACTTTCGACGGACGGATATGCACCTGAGATGAACGAAATTTGCGAAGAACAAACTCAACGAATTTTAAACCGCTTGCTGTTTCGCTGCGAAAATTTTATAAATGAGGGCTCATTTGTTTCGGGCATTTACAGAAAGAGAAACATTGCTCAGTTCAGTGGCTTTGTAAACTGCAAGAAGGTTGTTTGTTTCCCGATGGAATTTGACCAAAGAGTCGGAAGAACGAATGTGGAGTAGTAAACTCTTTCACAGCTTGCTGCAAATTACATGGATAAGTTTGGTCCTGAGGAGTGACATCATATGGGAAACAGGCTGAGAGAAGACCGAATGTATCACTGAATAACACTAGATTCCAGTAAAATTCCTTCCAGAAGAGGTAGTAGCTATTAGGTGAATGACTGGTCTATAGAAGAAGAAAGGTTTTGCTTGAGTCCGCGAAGCCACAGCGGGCACAGTGTGAATGATTCCCACCGCTGACGGTACGAAAACAGCGGGGGTACACATGGAAATTGTTCGGCAAACGGAGGGTGAGTATTCCTTGAAAATTTCCACTGAGCACATTGAGAAAACAATTTTGCGAATAAGCTCGTTTTTAGTGATTCGTACATATGACACTACATCACTATATATTTGGAAAAATTCTGATTAAGAAGGATTGGATTAGTCATATAAAATATGGGTGAGGAAGGGATTTGTGGTGTTACATGCATAAACTGAATACACAAGAATGTGTTGTATTAATTGTTTTGTTGTCTAGGGTTTGCATGGGACGGAGGGTGGTGGGCCAGGGGAGTTAAAGCGAAACTACAAATTGTTTTTGAGAACAAAGTGGAGGATTGTGAAGACAGATTGCGACAGCTTCCGCAGTGCTCAAGAAGCAGCGACACTTTGCCAACCTGGATTGTTGACCTCTGACCTTATACAGAGTCCGGAAAGCTTGCGTCACATTCACGGTGTGTTTAAACGGTGCCAGATGTGAAACGACGGCGCTATTAAATGACTTAATTGTTCCAGTGACCAACCATGCAGGGTGGTGCTCACAAATGCGATCAGACAAGCGCCTGGTCGTGCGGCCGATGTACATTGTCCCACAGAAACATGTGAATGAATAGATACAAAACGAGGCTGCAGAATCAGGGACTGTCTTTCAACCATAATGACACTACGGGGCGAGATTTGAACAAGATACGAAGCTTGACTGCGTAGAATGTCTTATTGATAGCGCTAGTCAGTCTTCGTCGTGCTACCTCTGTTAGCGTGTCACCTTTGAATGACAGAGATACGTATTCTGGCTTTCTCTTCACCGTCACCTTCCTAGGAACTTCCTTTTCTGTCTCCAATATCATCGATTAATCTATTTGGAAAACCATTTTCGGTGAATACTCTTCTTACCGTCTGCAGTTCAGCTTCAAGAGTATCTTCTGTGCATATTCTTTTTGTCCTGGCAATCAGACATCTAATTAAGTTCCTCTTCACATTGAGAGGTACAAAGCTGTGGAAGTTGATGTATTGCACATTCCATGTGGTTTTCCTGTGTACTGATCGCCGAATTGAGCCGTCTTCTCGACGACTTAGTCGTACATCTAAGAAAGCTATTTCACTGCTCAGCTCCATCTCTGTTGTGAATTTCACACTTGCGTAAGCCGAGTTGAACTCATTCAATAGTTGGCTAATTCTCGTTGAGAGGTTGAATGCATACATGTCATCCATATAACGTTTGCATAAGTAGAGCGCTCGTATTGACGACTCGAGTGGCTCATGTTTCAGCTTTGCCAAGGAAATGCCAGCTAGTAATGGACCGAGTGGGGACCCCATTACTGCGCTGTCCTTTTGGCAGTAAATTTGATTATTGAATTTAAACTGAAAGTTATAGGTACAAAAGAACAATAGTTTTTCCAATCTGCTATCGGAAGACTT
The DNA here is from genome assembly GCA_008360955.1 of Fasciolopsis buskii. Lineage (NCBI taxonomy): Eukaryota > Metazoa > Platyhelminthes > Trematoda > Plagiorchiida > Fasciolidae > Fasciolopsis > Fasciolopsis buskii. The sequence continues at coordinate 24,939 of LUCM01009193.1, forward strand.
TTCGCTAAGCCACTGTTTTCGATATAGTCACAGAGGTATTAGATTGTTTCCATGATCGGAACGTTGGTAAAAAGCATTCCTCGTCCCTTCATATTTAGTTCTTTCACGGAGTCGGTAAGCCCGAACTTATCTTTGAGGCTGTCTTGCTGCCTTCTGTCTAACAGGTTCCAGTAACCTAGCTAGCCATCTTGCCACAGCATGTTACGGCAAATTGCACGTGTCGAAAATAAGTATCAAAGGGACTCCATTTTTATGTATTTTGGATAGGCCGTACAATCTCGGAATAGTAGCTTCCGTGGGCCGAATCTTATTCAATGTAATCGAATCTGTAATGCCCTTTTGCCTCAGCCGTCTTAGGATGCCAGACAACGATTTTTCAGTCTGACGCGTTTTATCATTCTCCTTCATCATCTTTGCAGTTGTCGAGTTTATCCTCGTCATCACAAATGGAAATGCACGTATTTAAATCAACTTTGGTGAACACTCGCTATTAGTATCATGGTGCTAAGCATATAACGAGTGGGTTATTAAAGCCAGAACATAAGAGACGTTTAAGAGAACTGCAGAAAAGTGCAGCCAACATGTTATCAAGACCAGATAAGGGTGCAGGCATAGTTCTTAACAAGTTTGATTATGTGGCAAAAATGGAAGCCATTCGGAAGGACTTGTTAAAATTGCCAAAATATGACGAAGAATGATAAAACGCATCAAATTGAAAAATTGCTGTCTAGAATCCTCAGACGGCTGAGGCAAAAAGGCATTACATATTCGACTACATTTGAAAAGATTCGGCCTACGGGATTTACTATTACCACTAAAGAAGATCCCAAGCTGTCTCCCCAATATACTCAATACCCCCAGCAGCCTGCCTTGTCCTCGTCCTCCAGGAGAACGTCCACGATTCACCCTCCAAAGGGCGAAGTTTGCTCGGAAAAGACGGAGAAGGTACTATTGCCGATTAACCCCCTGTCAGCTCCAAGTCCTACTGAAGGCAACAATCACCAACCTACAGTCGTCAAGCGTCGACCCAAAGCTTCATTGTCAGAAGCCATCTCTTGCATGCCTTACATTAAGATACTGGGAAACCTCGAACCACTGGTCCCTGCGGCTCACGAGGAACCCTCTTAGTTAGTCCACTCCTACCGCAGCCGACTACCTATTACCGATCATCCCGCTGCCAACTGTGATCTGCCATATCCTTAAACGAATCGTCGGAAAGAAAGTGGCTTAGAACACTACTTGGCCGCCGGTGGGCTGCCTCACCCTGTCCATATGGTTGTATTACAGCCGCCTCTCATGAGCTTCTAGCCGTCCGTGGCCTACTAGTTTTCCCTCCGTCCTCAGTGGCCGTACATCAAGGTTAGCGTCCTATCTATAACAGTCATTTGCTTGACAGTGTCCATTATTTTCCCGGAAAATATTTTCACCCATACACAGCCTCTCGGAGATTGCAGAACCCATCATTGGAACAACCTGCCCTCTGACTCAGCTATGCTATCTTGCGAAACCGCTGGTTTTTCAAGGATCTCTCACTCCGATTTCACGTCACTTCACACCGGCTACCGGTTACTTCCTTTGCTCCAAGCCAAATTTACTGCATCCTCCCCCATCGTCTATGCCCAAGAAATACGTGTGTACCCCTTAACATTTCGCTGTCCGACAAATCTCAACACAGCTTCTGGTTGTTCTTACCGCAAAATACCCACTTAGCAGCACCCTTCTACTTCTCCAGATCTTTAGCAAGCAATTTTATTTCTGTGTGATCCCCTAAACTCTTCTCTTATCCAGATGTTATTTTAGAAGCCGAAACATGGTTTTCGGAATCCTATCCCGTTGACTAATACTCTCTGGCGGGGCACCTAGACTTTTCCTAACTCCGCTGCCCCGGTCCTGCTTACACGGGACACCCAATGTCTCTCCGCACCATTGATAGACCAATCCCCATGAGCGAAGGATTATGGATCTTTATGGCTATCACTAACAATCTAAGATCTGGAAGCATTTGTTGATTGCATCTACCATCTACCTGAGGGAGACCGGGAATTTAAGGAGTTCATTGACGGCTGCCTTCATTTTACATCAAACCATCCATCGTCTGTTATAACTACAGCCGGTGACCTTAACCTTCCCAACGGATGTTGACCATTACTCACTGCTCCAAGTATCCCCAGAGCTTCATCTCCTGCATGCGCCTTCGAAAATGGTTCCTGCCTGTTCGGAAACCTCAGTGTCACCAAATTCAGTGTTGATTTCTTGAAACAAACCAAAGGTCTGTTCAGAAAGTCACAGCGCTTTGCATTGCTCTGTTCAGTACGTCAGCCCTACACCAAATCTCCACCCAAATACTCTCCTCGTGCCCACCGGGCATCTATTCCAGCCATAATTCGCGCTTTAATCGGGTACTATTTCTTCAAGCAAATATCTTTAATTATCAGCTGACTCTATAAGTAACAATTTTTCTTCCATCCTCCATACTCTTATCTTGTCTAGCGGTAAATATACTAGGCCCAGACACCATGAATTTATCACCGAAAAACGAAGGGTTACTGCACTGCAAAAAGGTTTCGCCCTACCGGAGACTGTTCCTCCATCCTATCAGCCCACGGGATAACTAATGTCTTCAGCCTCAGGGAGAGATCCACCCAATAAACCAATAATTGAATACATTCTACCAATCAAATAAAGAAGGAAGCATCGCCCAGCTGCTCTCGGCACGATCAGCACGTAACCCTTACTATTTACCTCCTGGCTGCTAAATGTATAGATGCAAAAAGACCCTGAAGAATTGTTTGGCGACCAACTTTTTCTTTCTTCTCTCCAACAACACCATCCCTTCCTTTACTTGAACCTCTCCTCACAACCCCACACACATCCCTCCACTGAATTTTCTGAGGCGTACTTTGATAGACTCATCACCACAATAAAGGTCCTCCCTCAATGTAGATCCCGATGGCCTCCCACAGCATCCTTTCGCCTACCTGGTCCAGATGCTTTCCTGATGGAAGTTCACCGTTAGATGAACATATCACATGCATTAGGAGTCCGCCATTTAATCGTCTCCAAACACAGGCTTTCAGGAGTATTGAATAGGACGATTTTTGCCTCCTCCGTACTCCAATGGCAACAAAGCCAAAAGCCGAGAGTTATGTGCTAATCATTCACAACTGTGTTAACTTGGGAGTTCTGTGATATTATTGATTGAAGAGATGTGATAGTGTCCTCTAAGTGCAAGATCTAGTATAGGTCTTAAATCATTTATCAAACGTCGGCGGATCTCCTGTACACCGGTTCACAAAGGTTTACGAGAGACCAGAAACATGGGATAGTCCCATTTTGATTTACGGTGTTCTCGTTCCTGTTCATTTTTGGGCACATAGTGGTCCATTCTCTTGCATGGACCACATGGTGACCAGTAAGAGATTCATATATATTCTTATTTAAAGAAAAACCAAAAACGATGGGGTAGTTGCATCTGATATAATTTCTGTTTGAAGCCTGTGATTATTAGAAATTGCGTGCACGCAACATTGGAGGTGCTTGAGACGGCCCCATGCCGTACCCACGAAGACTGCCTCTAAAAATGGTGAATGGGCGTGGTTACGCTTATACAATTGTTTGTAGGTGCTTCTAATAGAATCACCCGGCATTAGCTTATGTTTTGGAACAGTTAAACCATGGTCAAAAATGTGAACAGGAATTATGCTGCAACGAGGATATTCGTCAAATCTGGGATATATTCTGCCTACTTTCAACTAGCAACGAGAGGGGCTGGACTAAGTTCGATATTGTACTTTGCAAGAGAGATGAACTGGTGATTCTTCTAGGCTAAGAATGACAAGTAGGTTTGAATGGCATTAATCGACTACTACGCCGTAGTGGCTAACAAAAATTCTGGAATAGCCCAGTCCTCTTCTCCAGGACGTAAAACCTCTAATTCAGTTGATGCAATTAAACACTGGGCAAATGTCGAGCCTAGCATTAACCATTAAAAGTGCCAAAACGGGAAGACTTGAATCAATTTACCGGTGAAGTGCAGTTGACAGTACCGCATTAATTTGGGATGAGTCTTTCACTGGTTTGGGACTCGCACCAACCTAGTTGTACGTTGCTCGAATATGGGTGTGGAAAACTTACACATGTAACTTTGCATATTCTCATAAGCAATTAGAGGAAGTCCTCGACTTTTCCTCCTTTCTGTTATATCGGTCGCCGTGCTTCTGTGCTCACTCTTTGTGGTAGTAAATCCTTTTATCGATCCTTTTCCTTTTTATTTGTTGCATCTGTTTTGATGTCTCGAGCCTTCTGTCATTCATGCTCTTCAGTTGACTGCTGCGTTCACCAGCCTAGTTTCATGCGTTTCCCGCAAATGATTAGAGCTAAGTAACCTTTCAGTTCTTTTTACCTCTGTCATTGTATGAACAATTTTCATTGCACACAGTGCTCAGTGCAGAGTGGTTCTGAGGTAAATGTAAATATGTAGACCCGGTAACGATTTTCTTATATCCCAATTCATCAGATCTACTTTTACTGCCATGAATTTTGGCGCCGGGCAAAACACTTCCTCCAAATGGGCTAGTCAGATGTGATCAGGACTAGATGGGAGGTGGACGCCCTGTCTTTAGCTAAATTACCCTCTAATGGGCACTAAAGAACTCCTGTTCCGGCAAGGCCATCAACTGGGCGGGGATCACCAGCCGAAGACCAGCGTAAATTAGACGGGGTAGATACAGAGGAAATCGATTGCTTCCTTCGAACGCTCGTAAAAGGCACCATTCAGTATTACGTAAAAATACGTTCAAAGAGTCCGCGATTGTTCAGTCAACCATCCTCTTCTGCGATTACAGGACTTAATAATAATAGCGGTATATTTTCCGAACACTTTGAGAGAAGCGCTTGATTGCATGGTCAAATGTTACAGGGGTATTAGAAATTGCAAAGAAGAAGGTAGTTTACAGGTGAAAACTAAATGAGGAGTTTGTTCAGATTGTGTTTTTGTGGGAGAAAAAATAGGTTGCTTTCTGCGAGAATTAATATATTTATAAGCACCACTGTTGCATACCGCAGGCACAAAACCACTTGTGGGATGGTGGCGAATGTCAAGATATGGCTGAAGTTATCGGGTCTAACGAGTTTATAAAACGGGCACAAAAGGTAAACCATGACAAAGAAAGTCAATAGAAATCATGTGTACTGGGTTGGAAATTGTAAAAGCTGGGCTAAAACAGCCGGAGGCATAAGTATTGATAGACAGTAGATGCTCAGTATTAAAAGGACGATGAAAAAGGTCGTCAGTTATTTTACCATGGTTATTGTAGCCGAGAAAATAATCGAAAGCCATTCGAAAATGCGGGAAGGAAAAGAATCATGATAAAGAATTATGGCATAGCATTGTATGAGGGTATGAGGAAGGGAGATATCATCGGCAGTGAGGGAGAAATTAGCGATTAGTATGATCTGCTTTAAATAATATCCTACGCTCTTAAGCCGGTGTGAAACAAGAAGGGATCTTTTTGTTTCTTTTTGCGTTTGTGCTCCAAAATGATTGAAGTTACTGGTATAACAATAGCCGCGGTGTTCACGAGGAATTTAGTGGGGATGTTCGGAGGTAGAGATTGGTGACGATATTTGAGAAAGGGATTTGTTCGGGTACCTCGGCGATTAGCTGTCATTGTTGTTGGCGTGTTAGCCATAGTCGGGTAGTTCCAGCAGTAAAGCTATGTAACTGGAAGGACTTGTCCACTCATAGCACGTTAGCTTTGGGGATTCGTTCCTTTGGATCGCTCGTTTATCCGAACGTTGACCGCCCAGCGCGGTCGCCATTTGCGCTTTGCTCACGCACGCTCCTGTTGAAATATACTTCACCTCCTGCCGGTTCCGACTGTCTTTTCGTTGTACCGGGCGATGTCCGGGTTTGCAATGATTCAATCGCACAGAACCGAGCAAGAGTGACGCACAAGTGGTCACATCGATTAAGAGCAAGCAAACGTAATACGAAATCCGCGTTAAGACAATCGGTCATACAGATCACACTGTGCTGCCTCGATTTACAGACTTGCGGCAAGGGTGCCGGTTTTCGTTTATGAGTCATGCAAGTCAACAGCGGTGTCTTACTCCAGCGTGGCCTGTGTAGCAGATCATGTTTATCCGTCCTGGGATAGTATATCTGAGCTTCGCTTTCACGGCAACATGCGAAGATGGGGTGAGAAACTGGATAGAGAACTCTTAGTGAGATACGAGTGCCAACGGGCGTATGCGGAACGGAAAAAGGCAGAAAGGTGGCAGTTCGGAGGTAATCCAGCTGAGGGTTATGGTAAGTGCAACAACGAGAGCCAGAAATGCTATGTGATGTGTAGATTAAGGCCCTAAATGATTGTACTGTATTGGGCTTTTGCGTACAAAGGTGTCCGCATTCAGTCAAAAAGATTGCGTTAGCAAACTCATCAGAACATAAAGTTGGAAATAAGCGTAGCGAATAGTAAAAATGTGAATTTCATGAAAGACTGGGCAGAAAATCATTAATGACCTGGACTGGTGAAAATTCGGGCTGGGTAGTGAACAGTTGAGTTCTTGTAGATATTTATGCAAGAAGATATACAGCGGATGGTATCAGAATAGCACTTAGAAAGGTAATTAGTTACGGAATGGGACGGATCCGAGAGAATTGTGTGCAAATATTTTGCACGCACTAGGGTGCATGTCGTAGTTTGGTGCAGAGTTCTTCCAGTGGCATATAAAATATAACGCTGGTGAATGACAAACCGGGGATTTGATGATATTATGAACCAGGAAAGACACCGCATCCAAAGCGGACGTATATCCAAACCGAAGAGGGTCATCGGGCACACTAACAAAAGTTAGTCGACTCGGGACGGCGCATTCTGTTAGTTTAAGAGAGCATGATGTAAGAGCGATGGGAAGAAAACATTGTGCTGGAATACTTGAATTACTAGATTTGGGGTGAACCCAGTAGTGACTGATCTCAAACACTCGCGAATGGGATGTTTGCACGAGGGGATATCAGGAAAGGAAGTAAAAAATCAGCGAGTGAAGATGCACCGTGCATTAGAAGTGAAAACATATCTGTCCACCTATACCTGTGATTACGTTGGTCGAGCCCTTTGATGGGCTACTTGTTGCATGCGTCCAGAAGAAGGATTTCTATCAGGATATTAGATGTCAGTTTGGAAATAATTAATTAAAAACCAGATGTAAATTTCCATGTCTATGAGTATGCAATAATACATACGTATTAAACGAGAGCAAATGAGAGGTGAAAATTGCTTTGACAGTGTTTGACGGAAAATTGCGAGAAGTGGGTTTTACTGCTACAAGGGTATGCACTTGTGGAGAATATTGTCTTCATAATTTCTTTTTTAGAGTCAGCAGAGGCAGGACAAATCATCCTTAGATGCTGGGGTGGTTTATTCCATAGGGAGAAATATTTGATTACGAGGAATGTTTTCCTAAGTGCTGCCCTTGACATACAGAATGAGACCAAGTGCGTTGCAAGTCAATTTGAAGAATTATCTCTTACTCGGCGTGCAGAGAAGCAAATTCTTTACCATTATTCTTGTGAAAAAGGGTTAGTTTGAAACTGACGCAGCCATAAGGAATCGAGCTGTAGTATTTTGCACCTTGAATCAAAGTGTTTTGAGAAGTTGAATGTGCTAGATTAATGCAAGCCCAGGTCTCTGACCCTATGGGAGGAAGGAATGACTTCCTGGTTAATTTCAAGGATTCTTCCGGGTGTGTGGCTTTTGTGGGCCAGTATGCTGCTTTTTTGGGCTGAGAATTTCATCGACCAAGTTGCGCACCATGAATCAAGAGATATTTGATCAGCTTAATGTTGCTTGTGGTGGTGTTGAGATCACCTGTGAGCGGAAAAGTAATACCACACCTAATGTTGAGGAAGATGTCGTTGACGTGAAGCGGAAAAATCGGGAACCTAATATGCTCCCTTGAAAAACCACCAGTAATCGGACGAAGCTTGGACAGGGTTCCATTTACATTTGCCACCTTTATTCTAAGGATCAAATCCGAGGAGAACAAAGCCAGCAAAGAGTTTGTGATGCCGTAGTTTTCAACTTTCATGAGAAGTTTACGAAAAGACTTCGTCATGCCTAAGCAAATCAGTCACTGACTTTCTGTCGTTGGGAGCCTTTGACACTGTGTTTAAAGAATCAGTCTTGCGGCTAGAACATGAATTACTATAAAGGAGACCATGTTGACCGGCGTTGATGAGGCCATGGCCAAATGAGTAAGTTGGCTTAATTTTAATTTTTCCCGTAATATTTGGGTGTGATTGGTAAGTCAGAAATTGGATGGTTCCTGCTTTGAGCCATTTTTGTGAATTGGGACAATGACAGACGCATTTCATTGACTGAGGAAAGTGCCACTATTCAACAAGAGATTAGGTAAATTGGACAGCATTACTGGGACATCTGCGCTCTAGAATTCGAAGAGGGCTGGGGGAAGTAGTCCGGTACAGTGTAGAAAGACGGTCTTAATTTGGACAGCATAGGTTTAATGTCACGTCGACGGAATGAGAATCGTGGGGTGGGGATGCAGATGCAGAGATGTATGGCGTAATAGTGTTGTCATCGGTTGTCATGGCGGAGGCAAAATATTCGTTGAAGACTTATGATATCAGTGGAGGGCCATTGTCCTTATGTCCCTAAGTATGACAAATATGATGTATGAACTAGGCAGGAGGTTGTTGGTTTTCAGTACTCCAACTTTATTGATAGAGTGTAATGCCTAAAGTTGCTTTTTCGGAAGACAATCAAAAAGGAACTTAATTGATTTAAACAGACGGTTCATGGGCAATATCAGAGTAACATCTTGTGTTCGCTTGAATATTTTGTGAATTACAGACTAAGGAAGCCCAGCCATCGGTTTTGTTTGGCCTAGTGAGACATGGAATCGAAACCGCATATTATTCAGCAAGTATTCTGAAGTAAACCAGTGATGTTAGCAAATTATTTTCAACTGCCCGATTCCAATAATCCTCCTCTTCATAGCTGAGCTCCTTGCCGGACAACTTTCTGATAAAATCCGGGCAACAGAAGTTGTCTGACCTAAAATAACACACAGACACCCTTACTAGCAAAATACCCCGCCTTATTTCATTGGCACAGTTAACTTACAAGCTGAGGACGGCAAAAAGTCGTAAATCACAGGCCGTCCTAAGCACGTCTAGTTCACTTGAAGATATTGTTGACTTCGATTCACGTGGCTTCCATCTAGCCCTATTTACTGCGCTTGAGTGCTGTTTGAAGAGCTTCATATCTCCTGAACTGATTACTCATTAATCTTTGGTGTGAGAGGTCCCCATGGTTCCATGCACTCCCACTTCCTTCTTAGAGTTCAGTTTCCAGTGCTTTGCCAAGTTCAGTGAAAGGTTCATTTGCATAAACAGGCTGTGATTACCCTGCTTTCACACTGCCAGAAAATCGTACCATGGGTTGTGCATGCCTTACGACGAGTCACTGATGATCATGAGGGTATTATGGATTCTTGGACCGACTCATGGGAACACCACTTAGCATTTTAGTTGTGGTCATCAAGTAATCCTCAGCAATCACACGGAAGGTCCTCCTGAGGAAGCTGCTTACTCAGGTTTCAACACTCCGTGTAACTCCAATTTTCTGTAGTTAACTCCTTCATACGCCTTTCAGAAAGCTGCATAGATAACTATAATCGAATAGTCCTGTGAAATCTTCTGGTAAAAGCAAGTGACCCCTTAGAAAAAGGTTGCTTATTGTAAATCTCATGTGAGACTGAAGTAGCATTGCAGCCCACTCAGCTCGGATATCACAATCACTCATCGTATTTATACTTTGCAGACACTGACACATTGTGCCATTTAGACTAACCGATTTGCCGGCCTCCGGACTTTTTGGATTCGCTCTTATACGTTCCCACTAGGATTTATGCCTTCCACTTCCTTGGCCTCCGCTAGTGAAGCCGCGTAATGGAGTGTTAGCAACTCGGTCAGTGCTTTCAAGATTTCGATGTGTACGCCGTTCGGACTAGCAGCTACGCTGCTTTTTTACTTCATCCCCTGAAGTGATCCCAGAAGCCCCTAACACTTTGCCTGCCGATTTTTCATCTGTCCCTTTATTACACGCCATGGATTTTCTCGGTTCAACTTCCGCCGGGCACGGGGATTTATGTTGTTTTGCCCCAGACCGAAGCATATTGATACATCCAAAGAAACTGTGTGCTTAAAATTGCGACTGCCCTCATCCAAGGTAAATTGTTAAACTAGTCTGGAACTGTAATGAATTGCTTTTAAGTGTTCGGTACATGCCTGACGTTATTCCCTCCTTTTCTAATGGAATGAGAAGTTTGTTCCCGTGTCCCGTTGGATGACTGTTCTGCCTCATCTTTTCAGTATCCTGTGTGAATTTGGTTCTGTATTGCAGATGCCCGTTGCCAACCAATAAATGTCTGCATTGATTTAAGCGTTTGACTTATTACTAATTTGAGAACACCTTGGCAAGGGTAGTCAAGACAACCCTCTCTAGGTATAATGTTTAGGGACAGTCATGTAAGAAAGTGGGGAGGATGAGGCTACATCACACAAAACCTAAGCAGTTAAGGGCGGTTTATTGAGCAACAATTTCAATAACATTTTGCGATGACCAGATGGAGCACGCAACAACATGAAAACCCCGGGAAATTCCGCGGATCTTTCAAGTGCTAGAATCATGTGCAATAACAATCGGGTAGCTGCTGGTCCAAACGGCGTATCCATTGGAATTCAACAAACACTGACCCAGCTACTATCACCCTTCGTTACGCGCCTCCACACTAGCCTCTGTCAGAGAAAGCGGGGTCCAAGACATGAATTCTAGTAGAAACCAACGGTTACGCTTTCTCAGTCCGTTTGAAATTCGGCTATAAACTGAGAAGAAACTTATTATGTTCCCTGTCGGTAGTTCACAAGGGCTGTTAATTTCGGAAGAGTTAGGTTAGCTAGGAAAAGTTTAGTTGCAGACCGCTCAAGCAAATTTTCGATGCACTCTAAAACAAAGACAAATCCAAATTACGAACGTACCATTTACAACCAAATAGTCAATAAAGAGTAATTAAACATCAGAGGGGTTTCTTTTGCGCCCGTGTAATCCACTTTGTATTAGGAAATCACGTCATCAATAAGAAAGTCATAAAGCAAACTAGAACTGGTAGTGGGATCTTATGTTGGTTGGGTGTTGTAGTTGCCAATGCCTAGTTATTATTGTGTCAGTAATATTGGGAAAGGGGATATTTCTGCAATGGTCATTCTGCAGGCTTCATTGTCAAGCGTGTTTGATTGTAACTGTATTTTCTTTGAAGCATGTAGTTTGTTTCATTGTATCAAATGCTATCCCTGTTTTGTATTCTGCGTGTGCACTGGTCAGTTAATTTGAAATTACTTGGCTGTTGTATCATATGCGAGCCATGAACATAGTCTGCGGACGTGCACAGACATATATTATTATCCGCTGCTATTCCGAAAATGTCGTTAATCACAATCACCAATGGGTACATTCACGAAGATTAACGTACGGTTCACGCGGGCCCCACGAATCCACTGAAGTACACTAGACCGTAAGTACAGGCATAAAATGTTAGCAGAAAATAAAGGAATGCCGATGGAACATTCCACTGGGCAATGGGAACTTAGAGTACGTGCGACTGCCCCGCACCAAAGCCTGTTGGTTCCAGTTCTCTTCAATGCAGTCTTTGATGAATATAGGGACAAGCCCTTCGCAATTAGTCTGGGCAACATAGTTAAAAGACATGCTTGCTCATGGACATACATGTTTCTTGTTCAAATGGCAAATGCTTTAATAGACAGCATCCAATTAGAAAATTGGCTTTCTGTATTTCATCTGTGGTTGGGATGCTTTGGCAACCAACTGCGTTTCGGTCGTCCGCAGACCACGGACGAGCACTATTAATCCGTCCGGGAGTCTTCCCTTTAGTTACCTCCACGGTATTGTGAGAGAAGTTCCGTTTTATAATAGCATCTGTCTTGCATGAGAACAAGTTGTATACGTGTCAACAAACTACCATTAACGATGCTGTCCCTTTTGTATCAGTATGTAACTCTTGCCTGTTCATTTCTCCCCAGTTTACTTTGTTTGAAACGGCCTACGTCATTATAATCCGCAAGATCGTCCGGGGGCAATTGCCTGGGAGTTCCGGTGAAGTGAAGAAGGATAAAAAGAAACAAACCAACCGTAGATGCACCAAGCAGCTATAGGTACTGTTCTCAAGCTTTCCCTGTAATGTTTAAAACTCATGCAGTGTTCCCACCTGCAGTGAGTTGGGTAGTACGTTAGCCTTTTCGCAGTCCGTTACCAGTATTTCAGTACGTAAAAAGCTGTCGGTGAATGCAGTCATGCACGCAACCATACTAGAATGCAAAGGTAACTATAGAATCGTCCATGGAACATTTATACACTGAGTACAAGGTACGAGTGAACGACCAAAGGACAGTGACATCCTACATTGATTTACGCTAAGCAGCGCAAATAAAACTCAGCAACTACCAGCAGTTAAACTGAGTCGCCCGCAAAAGATAGGTTAAGATGCCTGAACAAGAATTATTCACAAATTAGTTAGATTGAATAACTTGCCCAGACCTCACCATGAAAACAGCCGATCTTCAAAATGGCATCGTAAGATTCAATCACCTTGATCTCAGAAAACCCAGGCTTATGGCTTAGGCGAGGGTCCGGTCTATGACTAACAATCAAAACAAATTGATGAGATAAAACAAAAGAAGTAAGAGCTGAAAAAAGTTGTTTTTTAGCGGATGGATGATGCATGGATTGAAAAATGGTGATGGTTAGATCTCATTTTCTTCAGATATTTTTAAGTGAGATAATAGCAACAATAGCGAAATAAACGTTTACAACTTTTTAGTCTAGAAATGATCTCCCAGGCCTACTAGAGAGCAGAATGTAATTCGTGAATCTACAGTCAGGTGGGTCTTTCCCGAGATGCTGGCTATTTTTCAGGGGTTGATTCGGCGCCAGGTTACTGTCCACATTGCTCCAAAATAAGATTGTATAAGCAAATAACAAGGTGCTTCCAAGCACCGTTGCCAGGAATCACAGTGAGCAACTCACTGGTTGGATAACGGGAACGTAATTTAGAAATGATTAAACTAAAGGAAGTTTGCAGTATGGCTTTGCAAAAAGGTCTTCAAGCCAATGATCTTTTGTCATATGTAACATTCCCGTCAAGAACTAGTGTGCATTTGATTGCAAAACTTGCCTTGCGAAAGACTACCCACGGTAGTCGAAACGTTGGCGAGTTACATTTACCAACAACGCTGTGTTATTAACATTATATCATTCACAATTAAAAACCAATACATGGCTCATCGATTTTTCGATACACTCCTTACATTATTTGGTCCTGATAGTGTAAACTCCATTCAAGTAAGCAGAGAACCATAATGGTTCAGGCTTTTCAACGGCAAAAATGAGAAGCAGCAGATACTGGGGTCAAGGTCAATGTCAAGTCGCGATAGGCCAAAATGTCTAGCACATGTTTAGAGCCAACCACGGAAACAGTCAACCTGCACAGTAATTTCCCATCCCTCTTCTTAATTCAGCTATAACCGTAAGTGTTTAGTTCTGGCTCTTCTCAAGGCCAAAGTGGCGATCTGATCCACAAAACGGTAATGACTGATTACGGTACCAATGTAAATAAACAACGAGCCGCCGTAACCAGATCGTTCCACAGAAATGCGTTTTTATTTTGCAAAAGAATAAAACGTTACGCAGAAAATATTGATCTGCAAACAATGAAAGATGAGCATAGAAGTGTCACGGAACAGCTGGCAGCCAAGTGAGCAATTCCTTGGAAATTCTTGATAGACATTTCAGGTCATTAAGGTGACATTATTGAGCAAAGACGGCTTTTTTGGAATCAGTCGGGTAATGAAAAACCATTGGCTTACAGTGTTGTAAAAAGCATAAATATAAAAAAAGCCACTGCTGCTGCTTCCACTCGTCAATCGACGATCACTTCTATCTCCAGTTCTTGCTAACTAAAGAAAACAGCCAAATCGACTATACACAAATATTCATTAATTAATCAAAATCGAATCGCTTATAGTTTGGTCTTCTATGACCAGCATTTAATGAACAATTCTTCTGCTAGCTACTGTGACCTTTCATTATTCATTGACATTCTCATGCGACGTTTTCGCTCAGATTATCAATTGACTTCATTGGTGCTATCGTAGCAGAAGTGTAGACTACCCGGAGAAATGGATAGGCCGGATTAAAATCAACTACCCTTATATGCAGTAACATTCGAAAAGTGGTAACAAGGAATTTTAAACCAAATTAGTGTTAGTATTGTTAAACAATCGCAAAATATTTTCTAGGGTGATAACTAATGAACCCGCACGATGACGCTTTCATTGACGAAGGTTAAAAAGTGTTTGGGGATTGTATAAGTGCAACATACCACCAAATCAGTTTATTTGTATTGCACTCCAAATAAATCATGCATATGGGATTTTGCGGGCGTGTATCGAAACAAAGACGAGTCTCACGGTGCCATTAAGGGGTCTGGTAATTTTTCCGGCATTATGTCTCGGGGACTTTCTTCGCACTGCTATTTCACTTACTTTAGAACTTGCTTTGTGAAAGAGGTTTTAAATAATTACGAACCTTTTATTAATTAAACAAGTCCTGGAATATACAATAGCCTTCAGAGGTTATCCGTACTGACTCCTAATTTTGTCAATCCGTAGATTGGTACTAGTGGTTAATTCTACATAGTTATTAAGTCTGACTTTATGCTAGCGAAATTCCTTGTTGTACCAAGTCAGCATAATTGTACTGTTCCAGTTATATCATTTAAAAACATATTCTTTATCGGAAAAATGTAATCTTTGGTCAAAATTGATGTTTCTGTTTGTTTCGACCGTCTAAAAACCGGACATCTAACAATCACTTGGGATATATTTAGCCTGTTTTCGAAGATACACGCAAATGCTAGGTTCATGATGTTGCAGAGGGATACCCGGGATGTAAAGCGCTCTATTGACGCAAGATTTAGACTAAAAGTAATGGTTTTAGTAAGCACAGCTGAGCGTACACCGGGAAGGATTTAGGAAAATAGGGAGATATCGTTATACGTCCATATTTGGCCAGTTTTGGCTGGATGTCTCTTGAAGAGACTTGGGCGAAGTCGTTCCAAGCCGGGGCTTTCAGGACAGCAGAAGCCATGACTTAACCAAATAGTCCAGACTACAGAAATTTTTATTGACCACAATGTTTTGTTAACCCAGAAGAGAATAAAGACTGGAGTTGCATTCTAATCGTTGCAACGGGAAGCTAAGAGGATACCACTGACTACCTGACTACCTGACCAGTCCTTGTCCCATGGTTGTCTATCAACTCATATCGGTGAGAGTAGATCCGATGCAGCTAGGCGGATGGGAGCTCAGGGTTTAAACCTGAAGGTTGCAGATTCGATTTCTTCTACTAGAACCAAACTTTACAAATTCGCAGCCCTGAGTTGGCCACGGCAACCTTGCTGAAAATGACGTGCACCTTTGATTTACCAATAAGCTAAGAAAGAAGGGCGAAATAAATAAACTATGGCAGCGCAAATGTTGGTGCATAAAGTTTCCAGAAATATTATGAAGAATAACTTTAATCATTCATTTTTTATGGTTACTTTTTAGAAGAGTGAAAAGTGCTTTTGCATCCCACAAGAAGACTTAATATTGTCTTAAATTTTTCAAACAAAAATTTTGAGAATTCAGTAGTTCTCGTATCTGATAAAGGACAAGCAGACACATTTGACCTTTCATCATCAACAAAAAAGAAATTTCTATGGTCGTATTTTTTACTTGTTCAACGTAACACTCGTTACGCACGCGGGAGGTGAACTGAATATCGCTGACAAGACGCGAGAATTATGTGCTGGTAAAGGTCCGACTTTTATTCCAGTTGGCCGGTGTAGGATTGATGTTTTAAGTAGTGCAGGCAAGGGTTTGGCTTGGTTGGACTAATGTAAACCGTGATCTTGTCAAAATTATTCGTAGGTCTTTAGTGCGCTGATGTAATTACTGCATCAAAATTTTCTCCGTAAGATTGTTTGTCATTGAGATGCTTGTTCATACCAAAGAGTTTGTTTGCGTACAGTCCTTGAGCAGACAAGAAAAGTGGTTTTATGATATACTCATGCTGAGAATTGAATTTTAATCAAATTAATCGTAGTACAGTGCAAAGGAAGATGGACTGAGTACTAGGCGAAATGTGAATTGAGAGAGTTCACTCGGACAAGGGAAGTAAGTTTAAATGGGATGGTGACTGGGTTTTCTTTTGTTCAAGGGAAGCATGAAATGTAAAGAATATGTCGGTACGAAAGCTGTACAAATAGTAAGAGCTGAGAACAGCTCTTACTTTCGATTTGTTTTGGCATAAGCAGAAGCGAGAGGTATCCGAGGTAATTTGTGGAACATGCACATCTTGGACAGAACAACAGTGTCGTCATACTTGGGTTTTGCCCAAAGCTGCTAGCCATAATCTTGGCTGCTTTTAGCAGTCTATCACCAGCAACGTTCGCCTGCCTGAAACTTTTGGATGGATATCTTCGGATGCTATACGAATGTTACAATGCTTTGTTGTAGCAAAGATATTCGACAGTCAAATTAAATAGCTCTCATGAAGTGCCCTGTTTCCACCTAGGGAAAATGATGTTGACAACTGGAACACGCGGCAATCTGGAGCAACCACCTGGAGGATGCTGCAAGTTCGTTCTGCCTAAGATAAGCAGATAAAAGGCGCTTGACAATCTTTGGGCAATTAGTTGAACAGATGTGAAGCTGGTTGATCCACAAGTCACCTGATCTTCCTAGCTTACCTGGTTGGGCTCCTCTTGTGACTCCTCCACCATCTGAGCCAAACACCATTCTCGATTATCTTCGAGTGCTTCAAGAATCTTTTGAGCATCCGGGTGGACCAATTCGGACCAGGTCTCCCACAGTGGATGCACAATGTAATCAATGAAGCTTACCTGAAAAGAAAGAAATTTGCAGCCGGTTACCGTCCTACCATCAAACAGAAAATCGTCTTTTAGACGCGCTTGAATTTTTGTAGTTATTGCAATATCAATTCAAAGTACTGAAATTTCATTATCCTAACCCAGATTAGACTGACGGATAATTTAGCAGAATAGAAAAAATGAGCTCAAAATTCAGTAAACATTGTGCAAAAGAAACCCGTAGACTTGTGATTACGCATCTACATTCAATCACCCTTTTGCTATTATTATTGTTCATTTAGGTCTATTTTGATTCAGGAATCATTCTCCCGCTTGTATTTTTAATAAGGTTAAACAGGGTTTATTGTTGTTGACATTGCACAAACGGTTTTTTTCGCGCAACACGCGTTTCAATAATCAAATTAGGTTTACTCGCATTCCGGGTCCGTGCTATCACTGCGTCTGATTTCGACAATTTTCTTACATGCTATCATTGTCGCACAATAGCGTCGGGCATGCCATGCGTCAATTCACTTTTCTGGGATATCATGCAATCTTTATTCTCAATGTCTGTCTAAACCTCGCCCAAAAACTATCACCAACCAATTGAAATCTTGTCGTAATTTCAAGGACACATATACCACCAAAATGCTTGTGGATATGCACACTTTCCCTAATAATAATCGAACTTTTATTGCGCTGTGCTTGGACGTTCTCTGTGGTGACGGAAGCGTTTAAGTGAACACAGCTCACATTTCTGTCTTCAGTTCTTAACATTACTCACATTCAAACATGCATGAGCCTCGGACCCACTGCTAACCTTTTTTACAGTGAGCCAAGCCAACAAAATTTATGGTGCCTGTATTTGATATTGCATCTCTTACCCTTCAAATTTAGTTTGTCTCCCCATGTCAGCAGTTTCCGTTTGGTAAGGAGTGTTGCTGATGTATTGTACTATGATTTAGGCTTTCTTCCAGCTACCTCAACCATATGACAGTTTCGGTGAGTGATATCTAGTTCTAGGTGTTACGAATCACGCTTTGTTTTCTCAAAATAATCAACGAATAAATCTAAGGAATTACCGTTACCGAAAAGGCATCCGAATATCACTTAAATATACTCTGAGAAAAAAATTGGAGGAGAGTTAAACGTGCAACTTCTTTTCAGAGGAGATAATAAGTGTGAATCATTAGTTTGGCGCTTGAGAAAAGCAGTCGCACACACATTTCGTGACGTGCATACTTCATCAGTCGCTCTGTGATTTCTACAAATCTTAAGGTTAAACTCTCTGTTTTTTCTTCATCCACGTTGGTCCGCTCATTTTTGCTCACATTTGACAAGCTATGTAGGTAAAACTACACGTTCGTGCATTAGACAGACAGTTTTGGGTTAATTATAGAATCAAAATAATGTTATATTAATGCATTCTATTTTAACTCAAAAATTCTTAAAAACCGGTGAATCTGCAACCTTTGGTGATGAACGTTAAGACTTTCTAACTTCGTTATTACAAAACACATTCACACGAAATTAACAATTGCCGACTGAAACCAACGCTGACTGAACTTAAGTGTATCTCACCATCACACAAGTATTCCCTTGGTTTGTTCTACTAAGAGCTTTCAGGCTACCGTCATGGAGTCTCTACGCTAACTTCCGTGGTGACTGGAATTATGCAACACAAATGATGAAGTTGTCTTAAATTTACTGTCAAGTTTCGTTTATATAGTATGGAACATATCTGCACATTTGATCAGACACTTGGTTCCGTAATATCCTGATTCATGCAGCACTCGAATCAACAGCCCAGTAACAAAGGTTTCCCCATTATCTGTTCTGCTCCATAGCAAAGTTAGAATAAGAAAAGAAACTCATTCACAAAAGCTGCTTCGGAAGTGCTCGCACATTTGATCTGATTCCTGTATTGCACTTGATAATCGTGAACTGAATTCAATTAATGAGAGGTTTGATTGGTCGAACATTCCTGGGTAGCGACTATCAAGATTAAGTCCAATGTGTTCACTGGGCATTTGCCTGTGAAAAGTAACGACATACAGTTATCCTAGAGAAATTTAATAACACATTAGGAATACGAGAAATGGGGGTTTTGTTTGTTTGCTAGTTGACCTCGCAAGAAGGAAAAACGCTGCAAAAGCCATGAAACCATCAAGACCGTACAACAGAAATATATGGAGGCATTGTGCTTCTAGGGATTTCCCACGGGTACCATTTTTTGTTTTGAGATTTAATTCCGAAAACTTTAGT
The DNA here is from genome assembly GCA_008360955.1 of Fasciolopsis buskii. Classification (NCBI taxonomy): domain Eukaryota; kingdom Metazoa; phylum Platyhelminthes; class Trematoda; order Plagiorchiida; family Fasciolidae; genus Fasciolopsis; species Fasciolopsis buskii. The sequence continues at coordinate 44,214 of LUCM01009193.1, forward strand.
TCGTTTTATTCAGAAAGCACAAGAATAAGGAAAACTTTTTACGGATCTCTGGATTACTGTTCCCTTTTCCTAAGTGCTGAAACAAAGGAAGAAGTAAAAACGGCACCAAACGGGTCCCAAAATGTTCGCATACGGAGATCGTTTTTTCCACTTCCTGGTCTTAATTTTTGATCTTCCCGGACTGCATGAGAAAGTGCAGTCACTTAGTTGAGCACAACTGCTATATGTACCGAAAATAACAGATGAAAATATATACCATCTGTCTTCGTTAGTTTCCAAAGTAATCGGTAAATTATGCAATTATAGCCTTGTCGAAATGTGAAAGTATACTATTTTGTACCGAAAACTTAAATGAACTTAGCATCCATTCACATCTCTAAAAATTTGAACAAGGTTCTTACGTCAACTTGAGAGCGATGCACAAGTATGGGAATCGTTGGATACGACGGAACCGGATAAGCATACTTGATTCGCGGTACCAACCGTAAAACCAACCAGGTGCTTCCAGAGAAACGTTATATTTCCATCTCCAAACAAATTACAACAAAAAAACCACATCGTACAGTTAATCGGATGACATTTTGAAGACCTACATTGCACTGGTAGAAACCGTAGGGATAATTTTCTCGGTAACTGAGCGGTTGGCGACGTGGTACTGAGCCTTAAGGTTCACTCTAAGAATTCAGACAGGTTCTAAAGGTTGGGATATGTTTTTGCTCATGATCATCACTATACGCTTGTCTGTTTTGCAAGTAATGGTACGAAAATGGGTCAGTTGACGGCATGCCAAAAGTCTGGAAACCCTAACCAGTAGACCGACTCGTGTAAGTTAGACTGCCGGGTCCGGTTCACGTAGATACCCTCAAGAGGGATTAGAGACGATGGGTGATATGACTAAACGTCGCAGCCAGCTGCGTTCTTCTATTGGAAATCTTCCTTCTTCTGTATGCTTCTTTAACTTCCATTATTTCCCGTCAATGAAACTTTCTGGTAAAACTGGCAGGGCAGAATAAATGAAGTACACTGGTTTCAGGAGGAAAAAGCGCGGCCAGTCGAGATATGCTAACTGAGGAACCTAAACCACCAAGGCACCAATCGAACTGGAAACCTTCAGTTTGAGATGAAAACAACGAAAGATTTTGTTACCAAATCAGAAGACGTCAGTGTTACTTAAAAGGCCAAATAATGCCAACCTAAAACTGATAGAAAACTACTGATTTGTCATCGGATGTAGCTCTATGCACGAAAATATTCCCATTTCAATAGATTAAGAGGGATGCACTTTTTCTAAAACGTTTCCAGATTTTCCTAAAAAGCCGAAGTAGTTCTAAGCAATAGAATTTTAAGCGAATGTTTTCAAATATCGAGTAATTTCCCACTAACAAGACTGTCGTCGGAAATTAATGCACTCCAGCATGCCATGCCCGCCTATAGAAACAAGTTTCAGGAGGACAGTAAACAAGGGTCCACAGAATTATGAAGAAAGACTATCGTTGCTTCGATAATTAGACTAAATCGTCATAAACTTGTTTAGGCTTTGAAAGTGCTATTCCAATACTCAAGGGATCGAAAAATGACGGACATATATCCTCACCGATTTTGGTTCACATAAATCTTTTGAAACAGAATTGCCAGCAAATTTCAACAGTGAATAGTCATATCAGTTGATGTGTTTTGTTTACAAAATAATGTTTGCTTTTCGTGCCGATATAAACAAACTGGTGAACGAACCTGGAACCAATGGAACGCAAACTGAGATAACCTATGGTGTCTACTTATTTTGATAAACGTAATTCCACAAATAATCCGTTTTTGCCGCGATCATTTCTGGAGTCCGAAAAAAAATAAAACGGAATTTCAGTCTTCCTTTTTTTGTTCGTGACGTTCTTCTAAAGACAAAGGGTGTGACAGATGCCACCAAGAGATTGACGTATTAGCTTTGTACTCGCATAAATACCATCACCACCCCACCCTCCGCCAAATCACCCCACACGAAGTGATCAGAAAGGTGTACATGAGCTCTTTTCTTGCTCGGACCAGAATCCTTTGGTGTGAATGAACTCGTGTGATATTTTCCCGAGGTGAACTAGACGTTGCCATTGTCTCGGCGGATGACGTTGACAGTCAGCCCTACTTCTTAACTCATATGACCCACAAAAACGCTTTTGTTAAACTTCCTTAATGATATTCCCTTTTTTATGGCGGTAAAGTAAGCCTGAGTTTCGTCAGAACTAGACATCTCGAAGTGCCGATAAGTGCTCTCCGGAAAACAACGCATTCACTGTGTGGGTGTTTTTCTTGCTGAACATAGTGGTTTGCTTTTCTCATCCAGGTAGCATCCAGTATGGCCGACTTTTAAGGATGGATCCATGACCAAAATGTTTGAGAGTGATTCCTTTTTATATTCTTCTGTACTGACACGTTGGTAAATTACAGCTGTCAAATTTAGAATCAAAAATGTCTGCTGCTTTGCAATGTGCATAGAAATGATACGTGGTTCTGTTTGCATTCCATGCTGTGCACTGAAAATGCAAGTTGGTTACGTGAATCAGTATGTGTCAGGAAATGTTACTTCTACAGGGTGGTCGGATTACACTGTCGTATGTGCGAGACACAAAAATCAGTCTACCGCTAATGAATGTGACTTCCGCAAGTGGAACGGAAAGTGTCTCCAGGTACTAGACTCGCACGAAAACAGCAAATTAATCAATAGCATGAAAAATGAAGGTGTGAGTTTTTCGACAAAGCGAACGCCAACTTTGTTAAAATAATTTTCATTTCAGTCAGTTAGAGGTGGTCATCAGGGAATGTTCGCTAACAACGGTTGAAACACTCTGAGGGCAGGTTTCAGCATGCCCAATAGGATATGAATGACGAGTTGATTCCAAAAATTTTCGCGTCTGGTTATTTGTGCTTCTATGGGACTGAAGAGAAAGCTGCCAACTACAAAAGCAGAACAAGAATCTATGACAGTTCCCCGGGGTCTATCCTGACAGTGCCTTGCATCGTCTACTACGGTATTCATTATTTTATCGAGCAAGACGATAAACATGATTTGGCCAGTTCTCTAGATTTCCCCTAATGGTCACTCAAATAAAGACTATTTCACGATTTAAAGACTTCTGTTCTGACAAGAAGGGATTCAACACAAAATTTTGATTTCTTCTGAAGCCTTAATTATTCTTAAACAAATATGCACCACGAAATTTTGACCAAATAAACTAAACCAAATTGAATTATTAGCCAATTATTAATTACAAGTATCAGGTAATGTCAACATTTGAATGAGGTCCAAACACAAACTAAGGCTGGTATTACGGTGTTTCACTAGGTACAATGGAGGGGTGAGGAAGACGTGAGATCAGGTTATATTTAGGTTATTAGAAAATCAGAAAAAACGTTGGACGAGATAAAAACCAAAGATTAGATAGTCTGTGAAAGCTTTCGGACCACTGTCTTCGTGCACTCATGCGAACGACTTCCAAGCTTAATCATGTGCTTCTTTGGTAGTGTAAGGTCGGCGCGAAAAATGAAAATAAATTGCATTTATCTGTCATTTTCGGCGGTTTACTTTTTCACAATTTACTGTTCAGCTAAATGAAGCATATTTCACAACCAAACAGTATTTTCTAATGTACATTTAAATGGTTTAAGGTTGAGCGGGAGGATGTTTTATACTCAGTGGAAAATATGCAGTCGTGTTACGCATCCGAAATTCAGCTCCGCGAGTCAACCTGCAGACAATTTTTTATTCTGCAATTCAAATGGTTTTTAGTGTTATCTCGTTATACTTAACATATTTGCAAGTGCAGCTGAAATAATTCCAAAGGCAGCCATTCCAATTACAAACAGGTCACTCGTCTAAGTCGAACGTCTTAGCTGTTACACTACGGAACAGGCACTGCTGATGATTCCCAGCAAGACTGAATTAGCTGTAAAGCATTTTCATGGTTTCTTAGTGCTGAGTTGAACGGTGATATCACACGGTGAATTATTTCATGAGAACACTCAATACCATACTGCTAACGCTACTGTTTTTCCAGCTTACACCAGACGATTATCGGGTATCTCTGTTGTCCGTACACAAGCCAATAGACAAATGAATCGTTAACAGGAACTGCAGGAGTTATGGCTTGGACGACTGCTCACACGAACCAAAATTTGTGTTGAAAGCATTCGGTGGAATCAACCTGGTAAGATACGTCTACTCTATCCAACAAAGTTTTATGTTTCTTACGCGTGATGTGGCACATGAACTAACCGTGGTTATCGTGGATAAAATCGGGTTCTAGCACTGGAGTTCATTTCGATTCGGTACAGCTCAACTGTACTTTGTTCGATTTCTGCAAGTTATCACTACCAGGATTAGAAGTCGCATACATCCTGAATATTTCGTCATCGCGATGGAGATCAGGACAAATATAATATATGCACTTCGAATACAGGAAATTAGTTGGGTTTCTTACTTCGAGAAATAATGATAAAAGTACAGTCGTAAATTTCATTGACCTAATCATTCTTTGAGCAGACTACGAATATATGTTAACGAACCTGGGTTTTCTCCACCGAGGCTGTATTTCGATCGCACATCGGGCTCAACTCCATGCCTTTTTCCCGTTCACGATCTCCCTGACGAAAATGTTCTTCCATGATCCTTGTGGTCCATTGACGATACAGCTCCAGCGGTTTTGTCGGATTACTCAGGTCCGAACAGTGAATCATATTTTGCAGTATCTATCGGAAAAATACAAAACACTTTCACTAGAGTCAAGCTGGCTGATGTCAAGTTACAAAACATTCCAAATAACAATAGATCCTTAAAAGAGTAACAAAGTTCAGGCTCAGTCAATAAGTGCTGGTTGTAGAAAAAAGGGCATCAAATAATTTTTCCTTCGTTTGCTATGTCGGTTCTGAGTGATTTACGGAGAGAATGGAAGCATGATGTCCCATATGGTGAACTATATAAGCATATGTTTGTCTTTGGGTGAGAAGATATTTCGCGACAAGTTGCACGCTGTATTAGGAACATAGCGGTTGATATGCACTATTGATGATTCCTAACAAAGATTAAACAGCAGTAGAGTTCTCCCATGGTTTCTTAACGGTCAGTTGAGCGTTGATATCACATGAATTATTTCATGATCTCAGTATATTCTTACTGACAATTTAAGGGCTTTAACCATCAGTAGCATTCCAGGATTTCCGTCTGTCTGGATAAACGAATACAGTTCGCTTCACTCACCTGCATGCGATCACAGTAGTTGTCCAATGTCAAAATCCCCGATCCGGCCACCTTTTTTGTTTCAACCATTGTTTTCAAGTCAGCAAGCAGGCTCATGTGTTTGGACATATCTGTGGCCAATACCTGTTGTAATAAATATGTTAATATTTGAGCTGAATGAATTGAAAAATCTTGGTTTTCACAGATGCAGATTGTAATATGACAGAACCAGCAGTTGTTATAACCCGTTTTATTGAATCCCAGCAATCAATAAATAAGTGGACCAACCAGTAGCTCGGTCGCTCAGTCAAAAACGAATAAATAAATCAATCGATCGGTCAGTGTAGTAGTCAACCCCTCGATAAGCCGGTCAGTCAAACAACGGGCCAGAGAGTCGGTTGGTTGAGAAACGAAACTATTGGCGGATCGACCAATCAGTCGAAGCGGTCGATAAATTAGCAAATCAGTCATACAGCCTATGAATCAACCAGTCATTCATTCAGCTAACCAATAGATGAGGTGACCGAAGCAGAACGATTGAAAAGACCGTGAATAGGATACGAAATCAAACTCGATATAAGTATTCGCATAGAAAAAATTCACCTCACACTGATCAATTCAGTGAGACGGTTAGACTGAAAACCCAATGAATTTAGTCTTCTAGTCTGCTTATTTCTTACTGCTTGGAAGTGCGTTCTCGACTTTGCGGAATCACATCCTTAGTATTTGCATGGATAGTAGAAAGCACACTAATTTCAAATTACCAAGGTGAGATGATTGTAGCTGACGGGCTTTTGTGGCGAAAGTTTACAAAGCTGTAAAGAAAAAATGTAACAAAAGGATAAGAATACCTAGTTTATTTATGCTAATCATTGGTGAGTTCTTGACGGAGTGGATTTTTTTACTCTTCTGATGATTTCACTGGTAATTATTTTGGAAGAAGGCCAAAGCAAAGAACAGGAGTAATTCAAAGAAGCACGATTTTGGAGGATGTGTATGTTCGTGTTTGTGGCGCATAATTTCCCAAGTAAATTCATGGTTCTTACAGAAATATGGACTGAGGAAATTCCGGACATGTGATTTGTTCCCACTAATTTCATTCATTTAGACTTCAGTTCACTCTCCCAACATCAAGAAACGTATCGCGAATTAGATAACCTTATGAACATTTAGCTTTTGGGTGACTTAATCAAGGCGATCTCTTGTTACCTGTTTCATCTTAGGATGACAGCTGTTGAAAAGCTATTTCTTTCCGAAATGGCAAACAATGAGAGAGGTAATTTCATTTTACGATGCTTTACTCTTCGAGGAACAGCATCGGGATAAAAAACCAACTACTAGGCGAGTGAATCATACAACTGTGTTGCATTAAATGGTGGTAGATGACCTAGTACTTACTACTTCTCGTTAACACGGTGAAATCAAATGATATTTCACCGCCCTTAAGCAAATGCTTCATCTGTAACTGATAACAGTTTGACGGACAAGTGCAGAAAACACTCGAGTAGCAAGCTAAATGCAATCGATTTTATGAAATGCAAAAAGGACAGCATTCAGACTGATTTGTTATCATGTGACCCAAAACGAGAGGCTTGATCGGATACGTTTAAAACAAAAACTTCGAAGGTGGTCGCGCTTCTTATGTTTGCTAGTGTGTTGTTAACTTCACACAAAAGGAATAACTGGGTAGAATATTAGGTCTACCTCCCCAGATAGCGATTGGATAAAGGCGTCAGATTGATGAGATTAACAAATTCGTCTACAGAACGTGTTCTCATAAAAAGTGGAACGAAAATGCCAAGGGGAAATTATTTATTTTATGAGCGGATTAGATAAAGGCTGAAATCCTCGATATAAATCATGTGCTGACAAAAGGTTTCTAAAGCTGAGTTTTACAGTGTTGAGCCCCGCTGGTCATTTATGAATGAGAAAGCTCTGAAACTTCAAATATTTATGTTCTTCTTAATCCACAAGCTTGTTGCGCATACTAGGAATATAGTTTATTAAATAACGTAAAACCAAAGGGTTGGCAGTACAAAATGATTTGAATATGTCTACTCATTGGCGTTCATTAGAAAATATCTTTCAAATCTTTCAGCATGATTATGAGTGGATTTCTTAGCGTCGGAATTGACTATTCACTTTGAGCATTTCGGCAAGTGCTCGCAAATGACCGTACGCTTCAAATAACATACTACCCTCAAGTGGTGAATGCATTTAAAATAAGGTCAGATGACGAAGGGCAAAACCCGTTGCCCTTCACCGGGTGGGCTGGTAATCAGTGTAGGAGAGACGGCGACGCTCTGATTCTAAATGGAACAGGGGCAGCGTAAGAAACGTGCAGTACTATGCTGATGGCTACTGAGTTTGAAGAGCTCAGTGGGTATCTAGGGCGTCCGGCCAATCCAAAAGGGCATGCTAGCACAGGACTGGATCACCGGTGCGTTACCCACACCGTCCTAATTCCATGTGAGTTAGGCCTCCCGGTCGAAAACTCGGAGTAAGGAACTCCACTCCATCATCTACTCCGGTTTAGGTACTTTGATGAGATTGATCTCCTGACTAACTGGGGACAAAAAAATACTTGAGGATGTTGAGTAGAATAACTGGATATATGTAATGGTGCTACGCAGTTTTCCATCTGCTACTGTCACTCACTAACCCCTGTTCCCGTGTTAGTTGATCTTTAAACAGATCTGTGCTAAGTGCATAAATATCAATGTGTAATTATTTGGAAAACAAAGTCGTTGAGTAAAAGTCAGCAGACCCACTGAATAACCAGAATGTAAATCGATCGCACTGTGCGCCACTTGAGGATCGTTTAGATTATGTGAGAGAAGTTACCATAGTTACCGTAAACCTGTTGATTAGCTATGTAGTGTGCACCATTGTTCATTCAGTTAACCAGTTCTAGTTTCACGGTCCAGCGGTTCGCATTCACTTGCAGTGCTAAAACTGCATGTTTCCATGCCAGTTGGTGCTGCACGCTTTTCATTAGGTTAGCAAATTAGCCAACACGGAAATATTAGTTGAGTTTTCCTTTTACTTGTCCAAAAGGAACCGAGAGAAACCTGGCTAATAATCACTCAGCGCAATAAAACAGGCAGGTCAGTGAGATATCCGTTTGTCTACTTAGCAACTAGGGGACTTACGATCAGTACAGCTGGATCATTTTAAGAAATTATTCATCTTTCGGTATCAGCGCTTGTGTAAAGTTTAAGACTACGTTGACTAAAATCCCCACTCAACTGAGTAAAAATGCTCCCTCGTCCATATGTTTGCCCCGTACATTACTGCATTTATCTAGATTTGTTATCCTTCCTACCTTGGTAGTCTTACTTGAATCGTACTTGTCGTTATTTTTGGCCTTTTTGCAATTTGTTTGTTCACATCCCAGTACTTTCTAGGTCAGAGGTCGTGAGGACTTCCGTGGTCCATTCCAAATCCCAATTTACGATACCAGTCACATTCTCACCGGTTCCCTTAGTTATCGCCCTCCTGTAGTCCAGACAGTTTATATAATCATCTGGACTGCTTGCATTTTCCCATGTTGTTACCTTCACCCAAACATCTGTCCTTCTCAAGTCGCTATTCGCTCTTGTCTTCACTGACTGTACTCAGTCATTCTGTAATGTTACCTGGTCTGCGCATTTGGCTGTTGAATCCCTTGATCATCTTGCTTCTCTCGATTAAACTCGATTGTTCATGTGCTTAGCCCTCGCAATCTAGTTCCGTTACTTTCCATCCAAGACGTTATAAATGCTCGGCTGCTCTGTCTGTGTCGCGTGACTGGTCCGTTTCAACTGTTTATCTGTCTACTTTTTGAAGCTTAATGTGACTTGTCTCAGAGCCGTTGTTGCATTCCCTTTCTCGGTATTTCTCGACTGACCCTAGATTGTGTGCTGTTGTTTGCTGTGGCTGTATTCATCCACGATTTTGAGACATTTTACTGTATCTTATTTGACACATCGTCCCGCAGTAGGCGTTGATTATCCAGTTTGTTCTCTGGTGGGGATATGAAGTCCGTGGTCGATGAGTCTCTTAATAAATGGACAGAGTTGCAACGCTGAATTCATTCACAAGATTAAACACATACTGTACACCTCCTTCAGTCATTTTTATCCTCCATAATCAGTGTTGTATATCCATCCTCTACCCAAACCAGGATGGTAACTAGGGACGAGCGAACATCTTAGCCATCAAGCTAACCGGATAGGCGCTGGACGGTGCAGTGAGCTTTGACACGTAATATAGCATGTATCCGTCTACGATTTGAACGACCATTTGCCGCCTATGCACAGTAACTGACTCGTAAGATAGGTAGGTTCTCTACAGGTGGCATGTAATGGAATAAGAGCCATGTTCTCGGAGAGCTTATTTGCGCAGAGCCGTGCTTGCTTCGAGGGATTTTATTTAGGCAGGTGGTCTGACCCTACTGAAGGGTCTAGTTTCATCTGTAGTACTGGAATCAAATGCGATTCCGCTTGACGTAGGTATGGCGGATGAGAGCAGGTTGTCCAAATCAGTCACTGTATGTCTGGATTTTGGCGATATGTAACTGTCTCTTATACATGCATATATATATGGCATATTATCACATAAAATCTCATTGGGAAAGGTGTAATAACCAGGCGGGTGAAAACGAGTTGCCAACTAACAGGAAAGTGACCGGACGATCCGGGATTCGAGTCTCTGAATTTCTTAGGATGACAAATGCTTATTCTGCTCAACCTCTCCTGAACTACCGTCAGAGATGGACCTCATACATTGTACCCTAAGACTTCTCAGCAGGGTTGATGTTTGTAACATTATCAGTGTCATTATTTTAGTTGTCTATTTCACTAACTCACTTGCTGCAAAAATTTACCGATTTACTTAGGACTGCATAAAAGCACAAAACACCATGGTCTTGCAAATGATTTCGCAGGGTGAATGAGCATTAGTAGATGGCTTTCGGTGAACAACAATGAAGAACATCATAAATTCGTTGAAACAATACCAAACCAAAGTCGAAGACCAGCGTAAATGAATTTCGAAGGATTCTCAGGGCAGCTTCAGCACCCAGTTCACTACTAAAAACATCGCTTAGCTATTTCGTTATTCTTCTAAGGAATCACCAAATTGGAATAACTTTTGAACATCTTGAACTCGAAGCTATCGAGGCATTATTTACACATCATAGGGAAGATAGAATAGCTCTATAGTGATTCCATGATTTTGAATTTTGAATTGAGCGTTGGCTTGCACATAGGGCCAAGAGATGGGAATTACAGTCAAACACTAGAACTTTTGTCCCTTGAAAGTACCAGATCAGAACAATGTGCGAAGTGTGAAGGAAAAAACGTGAAGTATGCATTTATCAGAAAAGCAACGTTGTTGGTAAGAGTAACGGAAAATCGTCGTTTCAGATGCTATTGATAGCCGTCCTTCAGGGAGCTTCCAGTCGAATCGGCTGAGAAGAATGCACAATCAATCGACCTACCTGGAACGTAGGCACGAGATTGGGCTAATCACATTGTGCACCTTTAGGCATGAAAGAGTGGATGGATTATCAAGATTCATCATAGGAAAACTGAAAATCTCTTGGCAAAATCCTTGAAATAAGGGATCGCTATTCTCAGTGTAATATTCCGCATAACCGTTGACATAAAATTGCAAACACTGGCCTCTTGATCTGTTTAGGTGTGTGAAACTACCATTGCCAGCAGACATCCACTTTGGGGATATATCCGTTCAAATGCTGTTCCCCTGTCGGTTTCACATCTTTCACTGATAGATATTTTCCGGCTGATGAACTCTCACTAGCCATTTATGGCAAGGCGATCAATTCTCATTTTATGGATGCGCAGTTGCGTGGAAGTGCCCCATCCTATTTATTTTGGTTCTTCGATTAAATGCGCATGAGATATCTGGGCACCGTAACGAAAATTCACTGACGTTGAAGAACAGGCTGCATGTTTCCTTGCCACCGGAAGGCTTCTCGTCATTAAGACTGCAAGACTCCAATGTGGCAAAATCACCGCAACGTCCTGGTCCAAGCAGTAATCCGGTATTACAAAAACAATTGACTGCTTTTCAAGTTAGAAACTAAAAGAAACTGTCATCAGGACTGTTTTCAGAGCAAAATTTACACGGATTAAAGATATAAAACATCGTGGACGAGGAATAGGTTCGGAGAATGATGAAATTCGGTAATCCCATCGAAACACATCCCTGGGGCTTCTCAGACAGAATCAGATGTGTTTCGTACTACAGCCATCGGAAAGTTGACGATGCATCTAGGCTATTCTAATAGCAGCTATAAACAGTTGAGACATATCTAAGAATGGCTATAGCTTCGTTGATGCGCACGAACCAGCCATAGTCATCGCGTGACAATTGATGCGCTTATCACATACGCGTTGAGCGCCGGAGATAGATCGAAGTACGGACGTGGGCGTACGGCAAAATTGCACACACGCAAGCAAGTTTGAGTGTTCGGCCAATTTGTACCTTGATTTTGACTGAAACACGTGATTCTAGTTATTCTTGCCGCCGACGGTTCATGCTTCTTGGGTCCGAGGAGTAATTAGGATTGTCCAGGCTGTTACTCTTACTTGTATGCGAATTACCTGGGAGCTGAAATGAGGACTGCTGTCAGATGGTATTTCATATACAAATGTATCTCTAAATAAATTCCGATGTTATATGTTCTTAACAAAACTACTGTTACAAGAGAGATGCGAAGTTCAGTTTATGAGGTAATAAATTTTGTGGAAAAGTTGTGGGAAGTCTCTGGAATTAACATACCGGGAAAGAAATTAAGTGCAGGGAGGGGAAGTTTAGTAGCACTATTAACAGTGTTTCATGAAACAGCGTCGGATCTGAGAACAAAAACGCTAATGATGTTCAGTGAAAAAGTTCTCAGCTTTGTTTCTAGGCGACGGGACACATTAATGAATAAGTAAGTACTGCGACAAACGTTATATTTGCACAATCTAATCAGTCGCGTTTGAAAAGCATCAAGAAAAAAAATCAGAGCTGTAAAGATAACTAATAATAGTCTGGGATTCATGGAGTTTGAGAATGATGACCCATGTGCGCAGGTGTATGTGAAGAGTCCGTCACTGTATTTCTCTGGTCGGACCCTTGATACACCAACGTTGGAAGTTACGCCTAACCGACCAGTGATCTAATAAGAAAAAAATGTCCCGTACTATGGAGGTACCCGAATATTTCAGTCTTCGTGATGGAAAGTTAGGATTAGCAGCCATTGCTAAGCGTTACGTCCTGAGGCACCGGCTTTACGTAATAGACTATTAGTCGGTGCAAGATAATGAGTGATTGAATAGAACCCGGCAGTTATTGAAACTCACCATATCGATGGTCATCCGGCGTAGACTCAGTCGTTGTTTCTTTGCCAGACTCTCGAACATGTCACAGCCAGGTCGATTGAGTAGCTGAAATGCCACTGCGAGGTGGTGATTTTCCAAAACTGAGGCGTCATTGTACATGATAGCCAACTGGTCGTCTGCAAAAGGAAACGATAAATCGTCAAGTGAGGATTACGGATAGTTGTTGAAAGAATTGTACACGGTCTAGAAGTAAAGATTTATGTCCAATATGTAATTTTGCCCAAAAGAGAACAGGAAAAATTAAACCTCGTAGAAAAACCTAACTTTTCTTCTTGCATGTGCGCTTTACTCGCGAAAGAAAATCTTGGGAAATGAAAAAGAGTAGGGTCGAATATTTTCACGGAAACCCAGTGAACCTGGATCGATGAAGTCATTCCAACTGCCTTTCAGCGATAAAATGCAGTTCAGATTGGTTTAGGTAGATTATTTTTGATTTCAATCGATCATCTGCAATACAGTGTGTTCTGCCACACGTTAATCCCACCGCGATAAACGCCTGTCGGTTGTAGTTCACGGCAAAATATTCACCCAACTCGTCCAGCCAGTATTGTTTTATAAAAGGCCGTTCACACACGCGCTTCGAACTGGTCCGATCACGGAAACTGATATTAAATTTTAGCTTTCAGTGTTGTTTCCGGCGATAATACGGGTGCTGATGCTACTTCTGCTGCGTTGATAACAGTTTTCCGTGGGGAAAGTTTTTGCTTTTCGTGTGAGGAAAAGCTGTTGCATTTTACTACCAGTTCGATTGCATCCCGTTTTCTCTGGAAAATTCAATCGTCCTAGGAAGGGTTGCATGCGGTAAGTTATTTACGCCTCAATACGATTTGAGCAGTTTAGCGGTTTTTCAGAAACGTCGAAAGACGAGGTTGATTATTCATGGTTAGTCTGGGTGATTTTACTTCAATTTCTTTGTTGACGTTATTAAGAACTGATGGGGTTTCAACTATTGAACGATCTATTTATTATAAACCCAAGACGAATCGGTCAAATCAAAATGCCGAATTGAAGCAAATGTGTGCTGTTGAGGAATTATTTCTGAAGGTTGTACAGTTACACTTGCCATGGAATAAAGAGTGTGATCAAATTGATGTTGATTTCGTTTTGTTGAACTGGTGGACGGGGAGTTAAGGGGTTGGAATAAAATTTCATCATTTCTGATTAGTCGGTGATATCAAGAGGCAAGTATTTATGCTGTGCCGAGGATTGGTGGCGATTCTCAAACTAACTTTGTTGGTACATATCGTCAGTCATTGATAATTAAAAGCAAATTGCCCGGATGGATTGTCGTCTAATTCACACAGATCTGGCCTTAGGAGGCTGGTAGTTTTTCGCTTCTGCTTTCTCCAAAGTCTTCATAGTGACTGCTCGTGATGCACTCCAAGAAGACACGACAGACAATAGTAAGCGCCGAGGTTTCTCTGCCAACGTACCCAATTATCATGAAATAATTCACCATGTGATATGATCGCTCAACTGAGCATAGGGAAACCATGGAAGCACTGTACAGCTGTTTCATCCTTGTTAGGAATCATGAGCAGTGCCTGCGCGGTAGCGTAATGGCTAAGGTGTTCGACTGGAAATCTTTCGTCCCGGGTTTGCGTCCCAGTTCGGGCGCGGTTGATATGTATTGCTGAGGGTTCTGAACAAGAATGAAACAGCTGCACAGCGTTTCTATGGTTTCTTAATGTTGAGTTGAGCGGTGATATCACATGGTGAATTATTTCATGCGAACATTCAATCCCCCACTACCAATTTTAACTAGCTGTGGACGGATAATGTTCAAAATGATTCAACATCCTCAGTGCGAGAGCCAGCGTGGTTCGAAAAATTGTCTTGTTGTACGACTTAAGTAGAGGCGCAAGTACATTTTAATCGATATATGCTCATTCATAGGTTCTTCAATAATTCCTGACCTTCGGTAAATGGTAACCTTAAGAAGATTCATGGAATTATGATAGCTTTGTATGCGAACTGAAAGAAACGTACAGGAGAATGAAAGAATTCATTAAACAGGTGTTTACCTAAATTCGGCGCTCTTATGGGAAATATCCCCCCAAATTAACCAAATCTATAATAGCTTGTTGATGTTACATCATTCTGCCAATTGTGAGATAAATATTTGATTTGCGCTTCTGAGAAAGATTGATCTCTCAGCAGATGACTTATTTTGGGGCAAATGACAGCTAAGCACCAAACAAAGAGAATGTTGGATCCAAACTCTTCGGATTTTTGGGGAGCTTGAATCATAATTCTGAATTTTGCACCCATGTGTGTCAGGAGGAGCGTGTCAGCAGCATGTCACCGAGATCATTCTTGGCTTACGGATAGGGAGCTTGTCGCCAACATTATTGGTTAACCGTGAATAAAATGACCTCAGACTCATTGAATGGGCGACCTCACACCAGCGATGGTAGTGTCGTGTGTAGTAGGTTTTCGCCTGGCAAGTGGCCCCTTTATAGTATCACGGGATTTCTGGTGGCATTTGCGACGCGGCGGGGTGTGGTCCGGTATCTGAATTAGGTCACTGGGGCTTGCCCTGTTTCATCAATCCGGCCGAGTTTACCCGGAGAGGTGAACGGACCGATCGACTGGTTGCCTGCTCACTTGAAACAAGGTGACTGCTTTGCACGTTACGCTCAGCGGTACAGGGACAAGTGCTGAATCCTCGAGCAAAAACCCGCTCTGTTATGGATGACCGGGCAGCAAAACGGCCAGCACACAAATCACGGTCGGCAACTGGAAGTAAATCACGTGAAGGTGGGGTCGGGAAGAGCTGATGTGTGCTGAACCCTACGTGACCATCTATCTTCCTTTCTTATTCCTTTTACATTGTTTTGCTTTTTCTTTCTGATTCCAAGGGCTCAGTAGTGCATATAAACCTAATATACTTCTAAGGCCTAGGAACTGGAAAACAAACAGTGAACATAAAAATGAAAATACCACCTTGTGGGGGACACAATTTAATGCCCGAATGAATTTCAAAATGTAGGAATTCTAGCTTCTATTTAGAATGACACTTGGTCAGCCAGATCTCGTCGAATGTGGATAATTTCTTCGCCAAGAAATGACACTTGAAATTTTGCTAATAGACACCCTTGGTAGACTCTTGTAAGTGGGGGGTCACGAAGTTTTTGTGTCAGGCTATTCAGTTGCTTTTCTGTGGCTAATCGGGACAAGGAATGCGTTTTAATAAAGTGTAACTCATTTTATATCAAAAACTAGACTGTTGCCTGTCTACAGTGAAGGTCGTTTATTTGATTGCCTTGACTTAGAATGTTCGTGATGTGATTTTGTTTGTTAAACGTCACTGGTACAGACAAAAATTGCACCGGATAGAAACCCACCACATTTGGGCAGAAGGTCAATCCATTTCTCGTAAGAAACACGCCACAGATCTTCCAGATTTTGACAGCTTATTTGTCGTCCCTCTACAGCTTATTGAATTAGCAAACAGTCAATAGATGTCCATTGGAAGGGTGCTAAAAATGAAACCACTATTAGCTGTCAGTACGTTTCAAAACGCGACGAAAAAACATGATGTCACTTGAAAAGAAAGCAAACACTCAAAGTTAGCTTAATAAGTTAGTTTCTGAAAGCGTTTTAATTGTGCTCATGCCCATAAATTGGGCAAAAATCTAACAGTTTCTAGGGCTTCCCTGTACTCTGTTTCATCTAGATGAGTCATCTACCTCTACACACACATACACACACACACACAATCCATATGCACAAACCCGATACGCCTACGTGTAGATAAGCGATGATCCCTATTTGTTCGGTGCCTATTTCATCCACATTTATAAGACTGTCATTGGCTCAGTTTGCATGCTGACCACAACTGCTGATTCATTTTTCCAACGAGTATCACGTGTATTGATCTGATTCACGTGCCGTGTTCAGAGTAGACGGTTTCACGTCTGTTGTTTGGGCCTCTTCGTTGCTGTTTTTGGCTTCATCTGACTGCGGACACAGCACGTTCACTTTAATGCTTGCGTGTGTATCGTTCCACCTCTAACTTTGGGGTGCACAGCTGCGAGGTTTCCATCAAAGTGTACAGGGCCGATGTGCAGGGGGCAGCCATGCTATAGTTGCAATGCATCAAAACCGATTTCTGAGATGTTTGGATATGCTATTCCGGTCGTTTTTGAAGGTTTAGGAATCTATGTTTGCTTATTTAGTCCACGAAAGAAACTTGATTACATTGAAAAACCAAGTAACGGAAACAACGATTTGTCGCAAGCTCATGCGGTAATGTTTCCATGATTTAGGACAACAGGCGGCCGGCTGATCATCAGTGAAACAACTACAACGCCAGGAGCATGACCGAAACTGAAAGACTACGGGTTTAGTACGCCCGCATATTGATTGTATCCACCTTTTAGTCCACCGGGCATGGACTAATAAATCACTCCACACAGAAATCGGCAACTGACAAGGAAAGGGAAGCTTATAGAGAAAGTTCTTTTATCGAAACGTCTGCCCCTTTTTTATTTGGGTGAACATGAAATTTACTGAATCGATTTCCCGAACAGAGTGGATGCTATTATTCCGTGTAGAAATTACTTTAAATCTGAGGGACTCACAAGATGTACACCTGAAACGTTATAAGCTCATTTTTTGTGAGAAGTATTTCATCTGCTAGGGCTTCCTCTACTCTAATTTTGCCATGAAAACTTTCATACTTGCGAAGTTAGATCCAACTTGTCAGGCATAAAGTAGAAAAGAATACGCAGCGAAAGCGAGTGCTATTTAACAATTTATATTTGTGCCGTAGAATACGTCATGTACCCCTAAATTCCGATGCTATATGCAGATGAGTGTCTGTTTGTACCTGCCAGATTACTTAATCAGTCTGATTTGTACTGGCCTAGTGTGCTGGGGAGTGCTCAGTGGTTAGATGCAATGGATGACGAGATGGTAGTTAAGGCGTTATCTACTTGATTCGCGCTAGTTGAGACAATTTTTGAGTGGAAAAACACCCAGAACAAATTTCTGTCCGTTTGTTCACTGGTTTTGTTTATCGTGGCTAGTGTATGATATAACTTTCAAATTTTGAAATGCTTGTTGGTTATATATCAGCATTTTGTTTGAAAGCTTGAAACGAAAACTCCGTCATGCACCCACTCGCTTGGTCACTCAATCACTCACACTCAAGATCGCTCGCTCGCTGGCTCACTCACTCACTCACTAGCTCACCCACTCAATCGATCAGTAAATTAATGCTTCACCCACTCAGTGACTCCCACTCACTCACTTACTCACCCATTCAGTCACACACTCACTCATAAAGTCGATCAACTAATCATTCAATCACTTACTCACACACACATTCATACACTCACTAACTTAATCACTGATCCACTCACCCATACTCACCCACTTATTCACTCACTCATTCACTTACTCAGGCGGTCACTGACAAATTTAACCAATCGCCCACTCAGTTAATCATGCATTCACTCATTCACTTAGTTACAAGTCAAAATCACTAAAGCAGTCAGTCAGCCACTCAACCCATCAACCAATCACTTATTTAATCACAACGGAACTTAAGCATTCACTCACACATTCACAGACAACGGGAACTGGAAAATTCAAGCACTCAGCCACCCACTCATTATTTTATTCGCTCACACAATGAGTCACTCACTCATTCACTTACTCTCACTTACCCACTCACCCAATGAATCATTTGCACAAAAATTGAACCAAGTCATTCGCACCCTCCCTCAAGCGCTTACTCGTTGACCCATTCACTCAATCGCTCACTGAATATATGAGATTTCACTCTCTGAATCATTTATTCACTCACTCACTCACTCACTCACTCACTCACTCACTCACTCACTCACTCACTCACTCACTCACTCACCCAATCAATCAATCAGTCAATCAATCAATCAATCAACCATGTGCTCACAAACTCTGTCGCGCTTTTATTCACTCACAAAAATAACTAATTCAGTAGCACACTCACTCGCCCAAAAAGGTAAATCAGTCTCACAAAAAGAGTAGTAACGCAACCAATCACACAAAAAAACTCACTCACTCACACAATGCAAATCCACTTATTCCATCGCATTCAATAAATCAGTCACAACGGGAACCAAATCACTCATTCATGGACCCGGACAGGAGAGTACCGGGTACGCATACCTGACGAGTGGTCCCAACCGCGAGATCGGTCGTTTGTCTGACCGCTTGAACGGTTTTATTTTTCTTGGTCTATTCATCTGTTTTTTTCTTACCTTTCTTACTCTTGTTATTGTCCTTTCTTTCCCCTGCGGTCTGCACATTAAATTGGCTCATCCTGCGTTCTTTTGCTTTTCTTCTTGTTTTATATTTCATTTTTTCCTCGGGAATATGTTTAGTGATTTTTGTATTTTTTTCTTGCCAGAATTATTCCTTGTGCCTTAGTTGCGGCCTAATTTCCAATGCAAGCCCATAGTTACGCCACAGGTCTTTTTCTTTCCTGTTCCATTCCAAACTTTAATTGTGTGTATCCAACAGTTCAAAAGGGGATGCGGACTCCGAAATAACGATGGTGAGTCAAACTTCGCGATCATTACCATTACTACTTATTCTATCAGCTGTTTGTCTATGTTTAACATATGCTGCAGGTCTATACATTGGTGAATTGCTTGATCCTATGCTACTGGCTCAAGAAACCGACTCCTACCATTGAGGACCCTTCTGTGTGAGCTGAGGCAAAATGAGGGCCTCTTGAACAGGATCTGTGGAGGTCGAGTACTCGATCAGTGTGAGTTGCAGTTGCTTTGATACGTTTACATCATAGCTCATCGTGCATTATCAAAGGTGGAACAGCTGTGCGGTTTCCATGAATTATTCAATGTTGATACCACGCGAATAATTTCTGACTGATATTTGTTTGATATTCAGGCAACTTTTTTTCGGCACCGTGACACCACAGTTATTGCCGTTGTTGTTGATGTTTTTATTAGCTGGTTGTTGGTGATCAGGCAGTAGGTTCGATACCTCACTCGGCAAATCACCTTTAAGCTTGACTGCTTTTATCTCATTAAGATCTTCCTCTTAAAACTGATCTATATATGCAAATACCAAATGCTTTGTTGCACATCAATGCGGGTTAATTTTGTTGAAAAAAACATGCAGAAGAAAAATGGACGAGAATGGCAGAGACGAAGCGTAATTTTATTTTGCTGCCGGTGTTTTTAACCAAGCCATAAGGAGTTTATAGTAAGAGGCTACAGCAAGAATCAGTATTTTGTAAGGGCAATATGAACAAAATGTCTTCGATAAATTTAATACTCCAAGCTTGGGCAATGGTTATGCAGCCGGCTAATGAATTGGCGATAGATGTTGATCTTCGGACGTGTGAATAAACAAACTTTTCTCTGTTTATCCACTACCAATGAATGGTTAGATTTCCTTTTGGAACACCCTGGAAAGACAGTTTAATTCATTTCGGTTCTGTTTGATCACCTTCATTGATCTCTCAACGGTGGCTGCTGTAACGACCAAATATATTGGTCAGTTCGTGTAAGGAAAGTATTTTCGTCAACGGGTTGCCGCAGACGTCAATATCTAAACCGAAAGAAAGCAGCAATTCTGGTTACTCCGGATGGAACCTAGGTGTTTCAGTGGTGACTTACACGTCCACCAAGTTAACGCCCAGGGTTGACGCCTCTGTGTGGTGAGCGTCCACCAATGGTGAACTTTAATCACAGAGAAAATCTAGTGTGAGGCTAGTCGGAAAACATGAGAATCGAGATTGGAAAGTACAGTTCGAAGGACAGTCGGTCAGGCATTGTGAACCTCGCTAGTTTATATATATGCATATATATATAAAATTTAACTTCTCGGGAAGGATAATCCTCTGGAAACCACGAAATGACTAAATTCGCTGAAATTCCTGGGAGCTATCTTTCAGTCAGTGGTTATCACGGAGGAGCTAAAGCCCAGTGTAAGAATCCCAATTACTCGATGCTCCTGGAATGGATGCATTGGTTTGGCCGGTAAATCTTTTGTTTCTCTTTACCCATTACGGTTTCGGTTGAGGACATGGTCAAGTAAGGTACATTAGCTGGTCCTAGGAACACATAAAGAGTAGTACATTCGGAATGCCGATCACTGATACCACTTAGAAAACCAAGAAAATTGGCCTAATCTATTCAGCAATTTGAAGCATTTGCTTTTGGTTTTTTTAGTAACGTTTCTAGTATGCACAAAGTGCCAACCAAAATTGGATTATCAAAATTACGCATGAAACGAGTTTTTTTTAGAAATGATTCTCTTTTCTTGGAACATAATAGATAGCAAAAGCTTCTGTTTGTTCATTCCTACTACGAGAATTATCTTTATGGCAGCAGACTGGTTTCGAGAGGATAGAGATATCACGTTCCGGAAATATGTATCGAGATACGAGACAACGTTTTTACCGTTCTATGTAGATGAATTGTTGAATCAGAAAAATGAAACTAGGCAGATTTTCAGAGCCTGTGTACGAATCTGGGGAATACAGGGCGAAGAATCGCATGCGGTGCACGAGAAAAAACGGCGACGTATGCGGTGTCAGGTTCTGTTTACATCCCACAGCGCCATTAGCACAATGTTTAAGATGATCAAATTTTTTCAAGTATCTACTACTGTCCAGATTGTTCTAGTCTCCCTGAGTGATGCACTCCGTTCAACAGGACCCGACTAAGCTTGCCGAATCGCTGGATGCCCGAAAGCGAAATTACCAAACAAGATGGTGGAGGCAGATTCTCGGTCCGCGACATTCAAGTCTGAAGATCATATTATAGGCCACATGATAGTCGTCCGCTTGAACTTGGCGCGCATACTTTTAGGCACAATGACAAATTGGTTTGCATAGTATGCTACTTTTTTGCCACAGTTTTGTTTGACTTCAGCACAGAAAATACCGAGATGGAGAGGTGGAAGGGGCGTAGCGGCAAATTGAGCGTGGGCACCAAGATTCCAAAGCCAGACACGATCTGTCGACCATCGGGAAGAACAATATGCCCGTGATTATATTCCGCATGCACTCTTTTCTTTTCACTCGGTTGACTTTCAGATGGAGACAGTTTTGGTTTATTCACTTAACGTATCTTTTACCGCTGCATCCAGTTTCAAAAGGTTAGAAGTTTGTTCGGGTTAGTCATTGTTTGTCTGCTTGGAAGATCCCATTCCGAAACGATCTGTTCATTACGTGGGTCATTCAAACGTATCCTTTCTGGGACTAAATGCTATTCGAACTTTTCCCCTCGAATTAGACACCCTAGTGCTTTACAAATAATAAAAAAACCTCGGTAACATTGGGCTGATCGTGAAAGTTGCACTCATTCAAACTAATGAATTATTAGAAATTTTGTGTTGAGCAGTTGCGAAACGGTATTGTTGAGGGCGAATTTCATACTCACATTATTCCTCATCTGTACACGAGTTTTTGATGACATACTTGTTCAGACTGTCTACTTGATTTTATCCTTAAGATCTTTTTAGTGCGCAATCGATCATTTTATTCATTTTCTGAAAAAGCGCTACTAAGCGCATGCTTTCTTCTTTCTCCCCGAATCGATGTCAGTGTTGTGAAACGCGGGTCAAGTTTTGCTTCGGGTGGTTAGGTTTTGCAAGGTTCGATTAATTCCCCTGGCTTTCCGAGTCGGCTGCGTCCTGATGTGGCATGTATGTGAGCAAATTTTGATTGAAGATCAGATCGAGTTTTCATTGATAGAAAATTTGTTTTAGTGCACTCTAGTGAAGGTTACGAATTTAGTGGTGGATTAGGGAGAATACATTTGCATCCTATTGTATCCGGCACTACTACTCCAAGACAATCCAGTGATAGTAAACGCACTTATATGATAAACAACATTGGTTGATTTGCTTTCAAGAAAAGTATTCAAGTATCTTTTTTGTACGACCTCCAATTCGGAAGCTTCAAGAGCCAGGTTTGGCCATTGCCAATGTGACATCTCTTTGCTCATTTTTAGCTGGAAACAAGAAACAGCACAACTAATGTCTCTGAACATGGCTTAGGAATAGAATACAAACCAAATCTAATGAGGACTTACTCGAATTGATTAGATATTGATTGGTCAATCCCGGATGATCCACATCATGCACGGCGCAAGCAAACAACACTGACAGGACCTCGAGATCAGTGAACACAGACTGAAATGTGAAAAACGGGATTTTGCGAAACAACGAGCTGGATAATGTGAAATCTGATTTGCGAGAACCATTAGAAAAGTGGTCTGTTATGAATGTCATTATAAGCTTGACCAACGGACTGGTAAAACATTATCGGGTAAGTTATCACGATGATAACAGATTCTGGGTGCGCAGGCCTTCATTAGTGCATGGAAAAATGCAAGCGCTTTTTTGTTTTTTACACCATGTGGTTGCTTGTGTCACCTGATGGAACTGTTAAAGTATTTTACGACCATGCCTAGTAATTTCTCATAGTGAGATTAAAGACGAATGACATCTAGGCGTGGGTTCGAATCTAGCCGGAGTAAAACTTATCTAAATTGTTCATTGAAGAAAGCTGTTGTTTACAAATCACGCACTTTGTTAAGTCATGTCTCAAAGTCTGAGGGACAAACTTCCAATGAATTTATTCTCGAGTGTGGTGCATAAGAGTGGTTGACAAAATAAATGGACGTCAGCTTCGTACTATGGGGCAGGTAGGCAGAATGGGATATGAAAACAGAAATTGTCCATCCTTTGATTAGATGCGAATATGGGCAGCTTAAAATGGACGCATATTTTCTGTCATCGGATGATAGAAAAAGGAAGAGCCTGGTTTCATTAAGCCATCAATCAATTTTAATTTAATTACGATGCTGTCTACACTAAGCTTTCCAACAAAGCAACTTTAGAAATGCTGGTTGCAGCCCAGAGTAGTCAGGGCTGTTTCTTCCTATCCATAGCATGTGGGTCGACAGACAACTCACGAGTAAGTAGACTGATGACCTGTCAGTCGCGAGTAAGGTAAGCAACTGTGTCTGAGCGATCTGTGTATACTCTGCAAACCGACCAGAAGGTGTCACGGAAAGTAAGGACTTCACTCACCAGTTAGATGCGAAATCTATATGCCTATGCATTTTGTAAAAAAGCACAACTGGATCCAACCCACCAAAGTGTGTATCTCCAGTTCTAGGTTAATATCGGTTTAATCAAACGACAGTTCTCTGCTTCCTCACGGACGGATATTATGGTATGATTTTTGTGAACGATTTAATTGAGAACAAGTCAACTTAAGGCTTTCGCTTCTACCGGCGGTAGATCTGGCATCCCACCATAAAAATAAAGTCGAAGGTTTGAATCCCGGATCTGCCGGTCACTTCGTTACCATACGTAACCTAATGCGACGTTATGAGGTTCTATGCCACTATGAGTTTCAAGGTCATTTTTATCAGTTTCCTCGCCCTTCTTGTAACGAGTTCTAGTGACTAGGGCGTATGGTTTTTCCACGACATTCATGCTTCCGGCAAGTCACGAAAAAACTTGCTATTCTAGGATATGAGAAAATAACGAAAACATGAATGCCTTTTCAATGAACAAACTTCACTCTCGCATATTGGGACTTCAAACGTCATTTTGCCGTATCAGGAAATGTTTATGGTAGTCCTTTTTTGGGAAGTCGCACTTATCGACCGGAATACTTTTAATACCTTCGTTGCTGAACTCTAAAAATAGTTGTTCTTACTTTATCTCCTTCCCCGAGAGTTGTTGAAAAATCATCATCTTGCACGGTTGATTATCAAAAGTATAAGTTAACCTAGCCGACCAATGAATATTTCTAACCTATCGGTTTCTAATCTGCTGGATCCTTTGAATCGCGGTTCATTGGATACAGTTTTATTTCGCACTTCCTCATAGAGTCACTTGGAACCTCAAATGAAACTATATCCTTTATCGTATCTATTCCTTTCGTGTTTCATTCTTTGCCTGTTTGTCTGTTTCACCTAAATAATTTCATGCAAAAATGTCTCGTTTCCCCATTTATTCACTTTTCTTTCTGATTCCATCATAAATTAGACCGCAATGTCATTCAGCGGAACGGCCCGTACAATTCCAGTTTACCTTGTATTCCGTCAACAAAATGTACAGGTTGAAGTGCTCAGAACGATCCGAGAAAGTTTTGTGTTGTACTGCTCCCACAAATATGTTCAGATTAACTTGGAATTCTGCAATTGTATTCGATCGGACAATCAAACAATCGATCAGCAACTGTACGGAGAAACGTGCACCTAGGAAACTCAACTTAGTTTAGTCTAATAGGATATGACTCCAAAAGAGGCTGGTGAGAGTGTACTCTGTTGTGACGCATCAAAGACAAAATATCAAAAATAGACTACAAATGAGCATATGAATCACAAGTATTATCTTAGGAAGTTTGGTTTGACAGAATTTTAATGATATAGAAGTCACCCGACTATGAAAGGTCTTCGAACTCTACGGGATAAGAACCCAAGTAGGGGTGTAACTAGCCTAGCTACGCGGCCGGGCCGAAGGGCTTTCATCCGGTACAAATACGTGGATTCCAAACTTAGTAGGTTAGTATCTCTGAGGTTGGATAGTTTTCATAATCAAGTCAAGTTTACACAGGCATTTTTGCTTCCGCTGCATGCATTTTTGATGTTTATTCACCCTTGCTTATGCGGCGTCGAATTTCAGCTGACAGGTTTTTATGCTGCCAACTGCGAAGAACAACAAGAAGAAAGAACTAAGACCATCATCAAAATCTAACTTCCGCTTGCTGTTAAGAATAAACGATGGATTTAGCTCTGCGTCGCATCCGATTGTTTTATTTTTCCAATAAAAACCATTTCTGTCTTGGATCGCACCGATTATGGACTCAAGTTGGTCTGTGCAGTAGACAGTACTGATTGATAATCATTACAAATTTACACGCAAACCCGCAAGTCAGACAGATCAGTAATAGTATACTGATGACTAGCTCTAATTCAAAAACTTTGTTACTTTATTTATTGATTACCTGATGATCAGATCCACTTGTTTTTGACTGATTGGTCGCAGTGACTGACGGCTAACTTGGCTGTGCACAAGCGTGAGAATTCTTTTCAGAGTGGATGCAAGCCTGGGGAACAAGGTAGACTCGTCACGTGAAATAATTCATCAGACCACTACTGGTTATCGCATTTGGTGGATAGAATTTTGCTAAGCACCTGTTACTCGTCAGTGAATCTTCTTTCTTAGCTTCCTTTATAGGGACTCAATTAGGTTGATGCCAAAGATGACGATCAGCTGCTTAGGCTGGCCAATAATCACGAGATGCCTACGGTTATTGATCACTTTGACCAACGTAAGCCCCGTGCATGGAGTTCCGTAGTAAATTGGTTGTTAGGATTTTAAAGGATGAATCTGTCAGTGCGTCGAAAACCCCCTGAAAATACGTTATCAAAAAATGCTCGTTGCGATTCGATCAACCCACAGGCAAGTGCCTTGGTGGGGTTAACTAAGATCGGGTTCGGATATGCCATAGCAACAAGGGCCTATGGACCAACCGTTTCCCTCATTTGTCAAGCTCATATGTCCCAGTGACTGATGACACGCTGCTTCTCCTTCACGTGAGTCACTCATGCAGCCAGACGTTGGCTCGTCCTTATCCAGTTCAGCCGATCATACTCATCGATCAGTACGACCGTTTGCTATCTCCGCACATTATTTGAGCCATGGGTTTCTGGCGTAACTTGAATACCATATATATGATTGTTCTAATTTCATTCCGATTGAGAACTGGACGATCAAGGGGCTGCTAACGAGACCAATCCAAATTTTTGCCCACCGACACAAGAGAATTTGTTTTAACTTATGGCATCTAATAAAATGTTTGGCGATTCCAATCATGGCGTCGTGATATCTATCTTAAACATCTACGGTAATTCACCGCTTACTTTATGTTTTCTGCTCCGTTTAATGTTTTTTTGTGTTTCCTTATTGTCCAGAAGATTGTTACAAATAATTGCAAGGGAAACGAAGCAAACAAGCTAACATTTGTGATTGAAAAACCTGCAATCAACTTTGCTCAGTCCCGGCGCAAACGATTGCAATCATTTTATTCTATGGTTGCCTACTAGGAAGAGATATTGAAAAACTGATAATAACGAACTTCTTTGTATTCTGGTCGACACTTCATTAGATTTATGAAAAAATTGCAGATTGTTGTCCAGGAGTGAGGTTGAAAGGTTAGTTTTGATAATTTACTTTAGTTAATGGAGGTCGCACTGTTTGATGTGTACATAGATAAGCACTGAGCTGTAGGGACTAACCACGGTCGAATGGGTGCATGCCATTCGTTTTACTGTGGACTGAAGTCCAGGTTTCCTTATAAAATAATAAAATAATTCTTAAATAAGAAAATATCACATTTCATCGTGTCTCCTAGAAACCATTTTTGCGCTGCCAGAGGGCTGGAGCTTGAGCCGTGAGAATTAAAATAGCTAACTGTTCATGATATATCATAGAGCTGAGGTAATTTGAAAGTTTCACTGATTTCTGCAACATATTTGGATTGTTTTGGAATAACGACACCTCACGGCATTTGTCATTTAATTAAACAGATGGAAACCATTAACTTTCTGTACACTTAGTTAAATCCTTAAGGATGGGACCGGCGGTTGCCAAGCGACCAACACAGTGGCATTTACGCCTTATGGTGGCAGGTTCGAATCCCCCACCGCGAGTGAACTTCACCACTTAGCAATCCACTGTTAGCGGTGGTCCCCTTCGGGAAACAAATATACATCGTTGTTTCATTGGTAAATAAAGTAAATGATAAAAGATAAAGGTAAAAGACATTCCGTTTATCCTTGAAACCATAGTCAAAGTTCTGCGTTTGCTTACCTGACTCCGAATGGTGTAAATTCGAGCTTCAAGCACGTCTAATGAGCATTTGAAAAGACCGAAACTTGAAGATTCGTTGCCAGTTGTGTTTTTTGCATGCGGCAGAAGCACACGGCCGGTTTCGCACTTGGTGCTGTCCACCAGGGAGGCGTACCCGGTACTGTCCTGCCCAAACATCCTCCGATTTGTATACTCTTTTGCTAGTTCTTCTCTAGAATCTCATTTGAATCTTTAGGGGCGCGAGTGGAGTATAAGCTTATATTGGAATCAACCCGTGATTCATCAGAGGATTTCCGTCGGTCAGACAAGGCCAACCAACTGGTAATAAAATCTGTACTTCTAGACCCTTTATCCTTTCTCTGAAGGTTAGCATTGTCTGGACGAAATAGTCGTACAACAAATCGCCGTGTGAACCTTAAATAGACCTTTCATCAAATCACACTCTGGAGAGCGCCTAATGAGCAATAACTTCTTGGGGAAATTGAAAAATTCATTTGAGAACACATTGATTCAGTTCGACACAATTCTGTTCAATTCCTACAAACTCCTGATCTTTAATTCCATGTTTTGACCACATGATTTTGCTGAGTTGCGTGCTGTTCCGGCAGGATAATTGTTTTACTTTGAACGCGTGATTTACATGGATTGGGTAGCTATGGACCTTCTGCACTGCTCTGTGAACAAACTGAATGACCTTCTAAATAGAGTAGATTTCCAGAAGTTTTACAACAAGCAAATGGCTTCTAAAAGTTGAGTAGTAGGGCACAAATGCAGAGCAATTGGATGTTCTGATTAGGTCCCGGTGATAAAATTACTGATGAGTAACACAGTGGCGTACTGTGAAGTTTGATAGCAGTCAAATAATAAATAAATTCAAGTGAAGGAGTTTTTGACCCTCATCTGTGCTTTACGAATAGATCTACAGACCTATGTCAAAAGGTTCGAAAATAAAGTAAGATGATATTAAGTACATATTCACAAAATACGACAACAAGGCCCATTTCGCAGTTGTGTAGCAGAGACAGTTGTGTAGCAGAGACAGTTAGGTAGAATCCTCTGAAGGGATGATTAGAAACCCAAGATTATCATTCATAACCCTAACGTGGCTTTGTTTGCCATGTTCCACGCTAATCAAAACAAAGGAACAGTGACCTGAGCATACTTCCTCTGAAGGTAACCGTTTTTCTTCGTACTTCCCTTCATGCCCTCAACGTTTTGCTTCATTCTGTGAACTCAGACAAGTTACGGTTTCTTTGAGAAGACAAATCGATTCGGTGTGGTAATTTCACCCTTTTTCTAGTTAGATAATGTTTCATGCAGAGGCTTACAATCTTATGTCCATGTAATTTGAGGTTAAGGGAAAATAAACCACTATTTTCCGGTAATTGTTGACCGTTCCGGTGACTGCAAAAACAGTTTGTTAGTCCATAGCTTTGAAAATCAGTAAAAACTAGCACCTGTTTCCGGTGTTGCGTAACGAGCTCACTATTGGCTATTTTAATGGTATTTTATTTGTGACGATTGAACTTTTAAAACAATCAATGATCATGGGAATGACAGTTGCTAATTTCAGATTTACGTGCCTCGTACTTAGGGTCGGCACTGGAAAACATGGTTAGAGTCTGTTTGAAAGAACTGAACTACTCATTCAAAGTAAGTAGATCTGGGTGCATGTTATCGGTATCCCAAATGGTAGAGTGACAGTGGTTCATTTGCCAACAACAGGTCTAGTGCATTAGGTTGGAGCTAGTTTGTGAACATTTGGAAAAGAAACAAAACCAGCCTGATTGAACCGTGACTAAAACTTGATTGGATAGAATAATTATCAAGTACTTGAGAGTCGCAAATTTAAGTTTTCTGATTATAATAGGCTTGCACACTAGTAAGGAGATAGGGACATTTCCGTCTCCTATGTCACCGGTAAAGGTTTCCATTTTGACTTGCTTCTGCCTGTCTGGATTTTGTTCCTTATTTCACCACATGTTCTTAGCAAGGTGGTGTTTAACACAAGGAACCAGCCTAACTATTCGAAGTACTTAACTGTATCGTAGATTTATCACAGAATGGGAACATGTTGTTCTTCTCAGGCAACAGTTTAGTCCAATACTCAGTCAGATGCGTTTTCAGGATAACTTCAATTACAAAAGCAAAAATTTCCGTTCTTTTTGCTCTTTGCTGAGGACCATCCGTTACCACACTGCTCACAACCGAGTTTGATCCAGTGAGCCTGTCAAACGTTTCCGTGGCTGACCACGTTTCAGCTTAATGCTGGTCAAATCTCCCCTCCCCGAGGAATCAGCTTCAATTGTTTTGGGGCATGACTTCTCTTACGCACTCGCTCATGGAGCATGTTATAAAACGATCGCAATCATCCATGTTTCTGCGAAATTATTACTTTCCAGTTACTGTGTATCCGGCTATAGTGGAGTAGCAGTTTGTAACGTGATCAAATTCACACTTGCCCTTCCTGCTAACTGAATATACTACTTAAGCGATAAAATGGCAAATCCATACTTTTTCAAACACTAAGATTCATTTAGCATCAAGCAAACGCAACATTCAACCTCAAAGGCATAGATGTAGACCACTGCCAATTAATTTTACGTTATTTAGTTAATTCTTCCCGCTTTGCTTCAGACTTCAACCCTAGAGCGAACATTTGTGCACCATGAATCATACTCTGGTAGTTGTATCAAGTCAAGGTTTAGAGCAGATAAAAACTGTCAACAATTAAAAGAGGGATCTAAATTCCCTTGAAAATAATGCAAACAGAGAAGTTGGAAGTATGCAGTCCATTTGAGGTGAATTGGGAAATCATCGTTGGTGTAGTCGCCTACTACTAGTGCTTAACAAACCCATTTTCTTTCGTGTTCGGATTTACCAATCAATTGTGGAATTGCCAAGGCAAACTTGGTGAATCACTGTCATTTTAGTGAACTAGTGTTAGCTGGATAGGGAGCAACAAAAATGCTTACCGATACCGTCAGAAGAATAACGAACAGGTTTTCTTCTATTTCAACCCCTATTTCTTTACTGCTTTACTCCGGTATTGGTCGACATGTTTCCAGCAACCAGGTTGTAAAAGAAACGCAATTCTTTCGTTTCCAGAAGTCAGAACAATGCCGAGTGTAAGGCAGTCAAGTTCACATGATTTACTTAAAAATCGACAGATGGACGGAAAGACACGTTTTTTCCCCAACTAACTCATTTTATTCGTGTGAGGTTTAGGTGACAGACAGAGATCTTACGTTTTTGAACAAACTATGACGTGAATAGAATAGAAGTACATCAATTTAAACTGAATGAGACAAACACAGATAGTGTTCTGGGTGAAATTCACAAACTGTGGTAACCTGAACTCGTTGATGGTAACCGTCAGCTTTGTCTGCCAGTAGTGCAAACCTAATACAGTTACTCGAAAAAGTATTTCCTTCAGTTTATTATCTACGATTGTTAGGGCATAAAAATTGGGCAGTTTGAACATTGCCGGTCGATTTTATCTAGACTGGAAGGTAAACTGACCTTTGAAGATTACAAAAGGTATCCTTTTTCTTGGGGTAATATCTGGAGGTAACATAAGCCGAAGAAACGAGTGCTGTAATCTGACAGACTGAAAGTATTACCGAGAAATTCGATAAGTCTTGGGTTGTCGTCAGTTATAATCGCCGATAAGTTCATTCATTACTGGATATCTGTAAAATCTTGTGTAGTCCTACCGAAGTTTAGATAACTATCAAATGTGAAGACACATCTACTACAGTGTCAGTTTACCTTTAAATTTAGAAAAGGGTCGTGCACAGGCACGTATAAGTTGTTATGAATTTAAAAATATAATAGCAGCAAGTTAAGAATGAAATTTCCCAGGCAGCTTGTGGACAACACAATCACCGAACTCTTCTGGAGGACTAAGAGTCACGTACCAGATTCTTGTAAGATGTTGAAAGGGTCCCACCTCACCAAGTCCATTTTCTGGCAAGACGAACCACTTCTTCATTCGGAATTTTAGTAACTCGCCTTCACTTATCGCACTGACTGGGAGATACTGAGACGTTTTCGTGACAGCATTTATATGTAGACCGTGATTGAGTAAACTGATTGATTACGAGGCATCCTGTGCAATGAGTATCGCCATGACAATAACCACCTGCTTCACTAACGAAAGCGATTACCCTTGGTTGGAAAGCTTGTTCGGCCACATGAGAAAACATTTTTCAGTCACTCGGTGGAAAAATCAGGACATGGCTGACAGCAGCAATCCGAGTGATTCTACGATACCCATCGCCAAAACATTTGCTGGAGAAGAATTTCTACAAATTTTGTAGCCATGGTGATAGTAACTGATGGTTTGTGACTAATTTTGATAATATCACCTCCACAACACAAACAGCATCGTGCAACTATTTCAAGGTCAAGAACAGAGAGTATGACAGAAATGAACATGGTCTTCTTCATGTTTAGAAACTTCTCTACTGATGTTTCCTTCTTGGTACCTATATGTGCTACAATATAACGTCAAGTAAACATAGTGGAAACGACAGCAATCACTCATAAAGAACAATTGAAATACAAAAACGACAAAGCAACGGTGATGACAGCAACTTCGAGCAGAACTACTGGTTAACAAATGTGAAACAAAGAGGTTCGGAGTGAATCGGAATAAAACCAAAGCGCACGTGATGGTTGGGTGGATGGAAGTTTGCAAAAGTAACATTACTGTTGGTGAGGCGTTTGTTTGGCCGACTCTTCGATTACCAAGGGTAGATTTTTGCCAGGTAGGTTTTTCAACCAAATGATCCAAGGTAGTTGTGAAGATTATTGAAAGGTAGTGTGTACTTATGTGCAGATGGGTGTGTGAAGTGTTTTTCTCTTCACATAAAGTTGTTGTGCTTGTTTCTGTGCACAAATGAGTGGGTGGGTAAGTGTCATTTTTGATGTACTAGTATGTAAATGAAGAGGCAAACCGTATTCACTTGCTGATTCACGTTTATGTACACACATATTGGGCTATATGTGAACGGAAAAACGTACCTCACACACCCGTCCACCCAAAGCTTTGTTATACCAGTTAGCTTATGGCTATTACACAGGATTATTTGATTGAAAATGCGCTTCGAGGAAGACCACACATGGCGGTCGCAACTTCGGTCAATTTTACCGCCGACCGTCATTCTACGTTAAATTTGAAAAATCGCGTGCGCAATACAAATCGCATCTAAGCTTGTATGCCTCGTTTCAAAGTACCATGCAGCAATACCTGGAAAAGCTGGCGATCGAACGTATGCCGTGGGATAAAGTGCCTCTACTTACGGAAAGAGCCGGTGCTTTGAGGAGTATATGTGTAGACTGAACCACGTCTGCCGCGTGTGCACGATTGTGATAAGGTACTGCTCGGTAGTGCTCCTCTACCATATTCATGTAGCGAATGATCACTCGTTCTGACAAGCCAAAACGTTTGATCAGTCCACGTTTCTGTCGGATTCAGTTCATGTATTTGTGTGTGTTTGTGGGAGGGGGGGGGAGAAGTGGGAGGTCAAAACAGAACATGTGGGCATGAGTTGCTCCATTCTAATCGGTACCAGTCGATTTATAAGGAAAACAGAAAATATACATGCATTTCTCTCGTGCAACAGCTGACAGTAGGAGGCAATAAGAACGGACTAATTTGTGCTCGTCCGTTATATAATTATACCCCAAGCAATGTGAAGCATGAAGGATTGAGCAGAAAAGAAACTCATCCAGTTTTCTACTTTTGGGTATTAGAGTACTGAAAATTTCTACTTTTGCAACGTTTCTACTACTCTGTTCGAAGCTTCAGAAAGTAATATGGATTTGTTACGGCATTCTCCCACTAAATATGGTTGTAGACTGTATTCTATTAAACTGAGCATGTTTGACCTTAACGTTCACGGTAAGCTTATCGGGACGTACATCGTGAAGGACTTTTTTCTTCTGTTTTTATTAATTAATCGAAGGGTCCAGTATTTTGTGGAAAAGAGCCACAGGGAACAGAGGAACGCTAAGTGCACAACGTGAGTGGCAGTGGGAGCATTTGGGTCTTCGACCTTCAGTTCCAAACGCCTTGATTTTATAAGTGTGATAATTGGTTTACTGGATGGACAGTTTTAAAAAAACTGGTAGAAATTACCACTGAATTTGTGAGAATTTTCTGCAAGAACGCTAAATAACAGCGATTCGACTTTTGTGAACCAGTGAGAGGTTCTCGCTTTGCAATTTTGTGGCGCCAGGTTGCCCTTTGGTACCGAGAATCCCATCGCCGGTTATTTTCCTTGCTTAAAATTCCTCCCATGGTCTCGATTGTTTTTCTGAAAATGATTTGGATTGTTGTCTTACTAACAAAAGAGTAAACCGACAGAAGACGGATGGAAAGCTCTGCAATGGGATAGAGGAATTATAATTCCCGTCAAATGGACCCTATAGCCAGAATCACTTGGTGTCCTTGTTCCGTTGCCTAAATCAAGTTTGGTAATTTGAAACGAGCAGTTTGCAGAAGCAGTTTTGTTTCCGCCCTATTGTGGAAGTTAAGAATCAAATAACGTACCTTAAAAAGTCAATTTACGTCACAACAACTCAAGTTATTTGGATGAAGAAAAACAATAAATTACAGGACGATGTCAGGAAAATGTGACGAGATCCCGTAGAGATTGGCGAACAACCATAGAAAGATAAGAGGCTAGGTTTCTTCACTATCTGATATTCTTTTAAGAGGCCATTAATCTGTGACTGGATCTCAAAGGATGGCTGAGATCAGTATTTTTATGATCCGCAGATTTGAGGTGTGCAATGGAAGCAAAGCGGAATGGAACAGCTAGTAATTAAAACTGCATCCTATGTTGATTTAACCCGTGAAATATCTTGCTAACAGGAACAGATTTGGCAGCAGTCCAAGGACAGCTTAATTAACTGTCATTTCCAGAAAACTAATCAAGAAATAATTAGGTGGCCTGGTAGACGACCGAAACTGTTGCAATGCTTGCATACCCGTTCTCTGCGGTAAAATCTTAGACTTTATCAGTCATTGTTCAGTGTAATCCTTAGAAGTCGATTTCCGGTGTTGGAAAGACAGAGCGCTTTTGGTTCGCTTGATCCGATTATGAAAGCGATCAGTGCTGTGCAACGCGAAATCATGGATTGCATTCATTTGATATGGCTGATTTTTACCACCAAACTTAACGTCCGCCTTCGCAATAAAAGTCCATGATCAACTATATCTTTTCTCATTTATGTTTAACCAAATCGATAAAATAGTTAGATTTCTTCCGAACTTGTTCATCCATCTTTTTCAGTTTCTCAGCCTCACCCGAAAACTACCTAGCCGTGGCCAGCAGTCACACGCGCGCACAAACCAGAACCCTGCTACATACTGAGGTCAAAAAATCTTGAAAAAGCTATTTTTGTAAGACGTGATGTTGTACATGTTATCGAACAATGGACGTATGGCAGTCTCAAGCATTCAGTCGACAGTCAGGTCAGCACCAACTGCTGCAAGATGAAGGTACTGTTGACGGCAATTTGAAGTGCAACTATGTTGACATTAGCAAAAACATTACAGTTTTACTAGAATTTATATTACAACACATTAAGTGCCATCTCGTAAATGATGAAACCACGCAATAGGTGTGAACCGGCCTATTTCACTCAAGATAGTTGTGGGAGCTAGGGGTCAGGAAATAAAGGTGCGTTCATTAAATCTTTTCACGGTTGAGCAATGGCCGATAATTAATGTGTGATTTAATCCAAATCGTTGGCATTCCGTGATGACCTGCCTAGTCACTTTCTCATAAAGAAAGAACTCAAAGAACATCAGAAAGTTGATTGACCGGTTTCGCAGCAACCATTATATTGTATTGTATTGTATTGTATTGTATACCCATTTGCGTACAATCAATAATGTTGCAATTCAGTTAAAAAATGTGGGGGTAAAAACAAAATAGCGGGACAAAATAAATAAATAAAATAAAAGTACACTCATCGCCTCGTAAAAAATACAAAAATAATAATATCAAATAACTTCCCCATGAATAATCCTAGCACGTTATGACAGGTTTCTCAGGAATTCGGCTAAAACACGGTCACAGTTTGTCAAAATCATTGTTAGATATGGGACAGTGGAGTTCCTATAGATATTGATTTTGGAGGATATGAAACGAAAAACGGATCATGCAGAAATATGAGAGCGGCACTTTGAAAGGTTGTTGTGCAGATGAGTGGGATCTGAAAGAATTTTGTGAGCGAATTTCTCACATGCTGATAGGTTCTGATCACACAGATTGTGGGACAACTCAGTTGGTGGTACGGCTAGTAGTTGATAGCCCCCGGCGAGGAATTTTAAAGTATTTTTTGACTAAATCTAGATACATAACTGGAGAACAGTAAGGGAGGATTTGAAAACGCCACTAGTATACAAATCGGGAGGTGCAGCTTTGTTTCACCCTGTAGTGCTCAATCTTCCTGATTTGAAATGACAGCCGTCGGAGAGTTTTTACACAGGCAGAAATGTGAATAGTACACTTCAGGTTTTTATTAATATAAACTCCTAGATGTTTCTCAGAATCTACCCTGGAAGACGTTTCGGATGAGGAGGCTGACCAAGAGGTAGAGAACATACACTCGAAACATTTGGATGTACTGAGATTTAAACCAGTTCGTGCAGAGAAATCGTAAACAGAAGATAGGTTGTTGGAAAAACTTTGAAAATCATCGTTGTTCGAGACGGCTTGAGAGAGGGCAACATCATCAGCATACTTAAACGGATGACAAGGTGAGCTGATTGCTAAGTCGCTGATGTAAGTAGAGAAAAGAAACGGTGAAAGAACAGCACCCTGTAGCACTCCTGAGTTGATTATCAACGGTTTTGAAGTTTTACCGTCCATTCGTGTGCACTGGGTTCGGTTAATAAATAAATTTGACAGCCTTGCTAATAAAGTACTGAAAAAACCAAATGTTTGCAGTTTGCGGAGTAGAAGAGACTGTGGAACTGATTCATATGCCGACGAATAGTCCAGGAAGCTGCAACGCACAGATTTCACTGATGCGTTTAGGGACTTACAAATGTGGCGAATGAAGGAGGCGACAGCGTCCAAAATGGACCTGTTAGATTTTTAGGCAAACTGAAAAAGATCGTTGGGAGGATACACAAAAGAACGCAGGCGCACGCTCCGTCAGTTTAAGACCAGAAAATGTTAAGGCGATGGGGCGAAAACATTTTGCCAAAGCAGTGGAACTGCCAAATTTTGGATGGGATTAATGGTGAAGGGTCCCCAACAGTCAGAGATGGAAGACGAGATTAATGATGAGCTAATTAGAGAAGTAACTACATCGGTCAGAGCCACAGCACCATGCCTTAAAATAGCTGAGGACATTGTCAGGACCAACCCCTGTGGTAATTTTAGTGGTGTGGAGAAGGTCGAGCACCTCTTCTCTAGAAAAACTTGTAACTGTCATATTATCAACCTGATCAAATATGACCGGGATATAAGTGGAAGGATTGATGAACGCACGATTGATGCTGCCGACATCCGCAGAAGTTTTCGTATGCTTCTTCTTCTTCCCACACAACAGTCGAATGCCTTGCCATAATAATCGACTTTTGTTACCAGTCATGAGTTGGCTGGCGAATGTCATGTCAATGCGTTGGATTTCCGCTTTTATTAGGTTGAAAACATACAGCACGCTTGAGTTGTCACGAGATTTGTAGAAGTGCGCCTTGCATCTTTCTAGAGATCTCAGTTTCTGGGTTGAGATAGGGCCATTTGAGACGAATAGGTTTTATAAGAGGCAGCAGATATCAAAGATTGCGTTGGCCATCTCTGTGAAAGTTTGACATTGTCATCGAGCAGTTCAAAAGAGAAACAGGTAGACGCGACCTGTTCTATGTTGTGGTGGACCTTTTAATCCAGTTGGTAGTGGTTTTCACCGGTGCTAACCAATGTTATTTATGCTCGGATTTGGCAACTCTCGGAGTTACTGATAGTTTTTTCAGGCATGATCTTAACTGTTATTGAATCAGTAAAAAAGTGAAACTGGCTTCTGGATATCACTGGAGACCGTTTTCCTGTTTTTCATATAGTCTGACAACGCAGCATTAAAATAAATAGCTATTGCCAATTTGGGATCAACACATCCTGGTTGACAACTGTCGGCATCCATTGCAAACTGTGTCGTGGTCTATCTGGAATACCGCTTGGTCCTTCTGATACAGTTCCAGCGTTTGCACAGACGACTGTACCCTACACGGTAACTAGAATGTTCCATTCCCGTCTTTGACCAGTGCTTCGTTCCTTCGTCTCTTCCGGAAAACCTCTCCCGACAGATGAATCAAAAAGAGGGGCAGGGACTTTATTTTACGGTGGGTTGCAATCACCACGTCGCATTCCCATTTTGGTTTTGTGGTACTTTATAAGAACATCTTCGGAACAAAAACCCAACAGATATGTGAAACCATAGCATACTGTACGCTCTAGACCACCTTATTCGATAATATCCGTAAATTTGGTTAATATTCTTCGTCCCCGTTCTTCATGCGGGACCGTGTCAGGCATCATACCGTTCTGACAACGCTGTACAGATTAAGATGGGAGAACATCAAGCAAAATAGTGAGAGGGTTGTGCAGCCATATTGAATAACAATTCACCCCACTTGAAAGCCATGGATTGTATTGATCCTAACGTAGGCTTTCAAGTCCCAATATGGAGCTGACTCGAAAAACACTCACTCTCGTGCATTGTCTGCATGAGCCTTACAACTTTCGGGGAATGCTGAGAATGTGTTTCGGTGACGTGTTGAATGCTTTCGGGTATTAACTCGATCTACATTCACTATCACGGAAAGCAAAATATTGCTCGGCAAACTGAATCCACTTGGCTTTCAACAGCTGTACACGGTCGGCAATGATGGGAGCTGTTTATGAAGTTGGGCCTTTCTTCTAGTAGGAATCAGTCTTGCAAAAGTAGATGTGGGTTGTTAAGTGTACCAAAGAGTTCGGAATTTGTGGCTACCGCGAGAAAGATTTGGTTGCCAGTGCGGGGCAACAAGAGTCACCCGGCCAATTCTGTCTCTTTTTTTGGTGTCCAGACTAATTTATATAATGCTGAATTTGCTTTTGGTTATAATTGAACTAAGGAGTTAGCTTAATTGCTTGGAATGAAAAGTAGATCGCGTCAAGTGACCGATTTTTCCCGAATAATAGTAATCTCCTGGGACTACTTCAATGGATGCTAATGTCAGCCGTCAGTTCTGTCGATTTAGAATAATAAACACTACGAATCTGTCACCAAAATTCAGGAAGCACTTGTTCATTATAATAAAACTAGCGCTTTTAAATCAAGAAAGACGGATATTCAGGACCTACGGAAGATGCGCCCATGCTCTTGGGGTTGTCATACAGGGAAGATTTAGTCGAGACAACCATGACAGGGTCGAGGTACGGCATGATTCTTACGGCATTAGCGGTTAAATTCGTTAAAATGATCTGGGTGCTTCCGTGAGATAGAAATAACAAAAATAGAGCTAGAAATTTAAGAGGAAGATTAGGTTCCTATTTTAGAATAGACCATGGGAATGAAGTCGGCTAATAGGTTGTCGTCGATGAGTAGTTTGATTGCAATCTCGTCATAGGTGTATCACAGTTGTCGCATTCATGCACTTTTCACTCTAATTCATGCAAACCAAGTTACACTGCTAATTTTGTCTACACAGCCAAACTTTTCTCCCGGAATTCAAAAAACATTTATCCGTTTTCATTTTGTTTGGGATTGTGTACATATTTGATTAAATCAGAATTTTTTTAAATTACGAGTTTAATAGAAGAACCATGCTTCATAGCTGCTAAGGCTTCCTGAAGGCCATGGAGAACAGTAAATATGACCCTGAAATTCGGTCAGATGTAGTAAAGGTCCGGATGACAACGAACTACTGTTTGCCACCAGAGTGACTGGAGCATTTGGGATTCGAACCTCTGACCATTGTTGGGGTGTCGGCCGCCTAATCCGTCTTACCGCCGACGGCCAAGATTTATGAATCATTAAGTTTTGAGTGATGCTTCAATAAACTTTAAACTTTCCGCCATGCTATTTAAATCACAAACGTATACATATTTTACGATCACAGTAATCTTTGCAGTTTTCCTCATCGCTTTCCCCTTTAGGAATCATGGTCATCATAACTGAAATCAGCCAGGAAGAACTGACCGCCTGAAATCAATTCCCCCGGGGTCGCCTTGCTTCAGGTGTGACTGCTAAAACTGCGTGTGAATAAAAGCAGATCATGTTACTTACCAGATGTACTATATGATCAGGGATGTTTAAAATATGGCAGTAACCAGTAAAACAATCTAGTATCTATAAAATACACCTGGGTAAGGTTTGTTGTCATTGTATCCTTCAAGATAGTGGAAAACAAAAATTTTGACTTTCACTTACGTAATTATGAATCCGTTATTAGCCTTATATGCTGCATGTTTGCAGATGGTGGGGTCAAATTCTAGTCACCATCAATAGTGCCGTAAGGTAGACAGTTATTAAATCAATAATTTGCAGGTTTATTTTACTGTGCTTCCTGCTGCCACGTAACGAGCCACGGCATGGTAGGATCCACTTAAAGAGGACCTTGTGGCTTTCCGGTCTAAGAACATCTACCCAAGTGATGGTTGTGTTGAAATCACTTGGCTCTGATTGTCAAAATTAGGAAATGTCCTGGCATCAAGCAACACTTGTTAGTTAATGCTTTCATTTTTATTAGTTCTATTATTGTTATCAAGGAAATAAGTCATACTAAAGTCAATACGATTTGATTTCCATGTTCCCTTGGTTTCGATTCCCCTAAAGGTTGTTATTTCGGTCAATTCCCAAACAAAGTAACAGTTGTCGTCCAGAAGCTGGAAGATGCAGACGGAACAAAACCGCTTCGTGAACGAAGGAAGTTACCCGTTATTTTTGTTATTGTTGATGTTTTTCATAATGGAAGCGGACGCGGTTATCAATTGGAACACCACCTACAATTGCTCCACATATAGTATGCTAGCCAGCGTGGCACTGTCACGAATCCGGTTTACTTTGTGCAGCAACACTGGTCGATGAAAGACAGAATCGGATCGGGACCAAAACGGGGCCAATGCGAACGCCAAGCAAAAACAGCGAGAAATGATTCCTTATTATTGCCCAAACAGAACTAATTTTGTTAGTTGTGTTGCAGATTCGATTTATAGGATGCCAACTGACTGGGTCGAAATCAATTTGAAGCACACGAACGCTGTCACGCTGAACAGTCCCAGTAGGCGAAACAAAACAGTCGCGAACGGATTGCAATCGCGTAAACAAATGAATAAGCAAAACAGTTATATCTATGCTGCTGGGCAAATTGTTGCATGAAAGCTAACAGTCAGAATTGATTGTATCGGATCTACCTACTAGAAATCACAAAATGGCGGCTACAGTTTATCGGTTTCGATAGGA
Source organism: Fasciolopsis buskii (assembly GCA_008360955.1). Lineage (NCBI taxonomy): Eukaryota > Metazoa > Platyhelminthes > Trematoda > Plagiorchiida > Fasciolidae > Fasciolopsis > Fasciolopsis buskii. The sequence goes on from LUCM01009193.1 coordinate 85,161, forward strand.
GACAAATTCTACTCTCACCATTACCTTATGAAAACCATTCTTGTATTCATAGGAGATGGGCTTGGCAACTGTGATGGGCGCACATAATAAAAATTAAGTTCTGTTTTTGGTAGTAGACGGCAACTCGCTATACGGGATGAAACGTTCTACTAAAAGGAGACGCAACTTACTGAAGTATTTCGGATTCTGTAGATGGCGAATACCGAATGCGACTTCGATATCCGGCACCATCAGGGCAAGGCCTCTCAGAATGGAGCACATACAGTCAATCCCAGATCGCACGACAGATGAAAGTTATCGAGAGTTTCGTTACACCGAATGAATATTTGAGTATTTCCCATTGAAAGTGACATTTGGGTCAGCAAATGCTGTCTGTTAGCAAGCAAACTGTTTTACTGGATGTGCTGAAAATTTGGTTTATCTGCTTGACTGCTAAACTCAAGTTAGGATTCAAACATGCTCATTAACACTCTAAGCCACTCAAATGAAGTAAAAAACGTATAAGTTAGGCAAACCTTTTCCCATTTAAAAATACTACAAAAATGTGTAGTTATGCCTACTGATGTACATTAGCGCCAAAATGGCCAACGATTTGGGAATGAAGTTTCCGTCGAACCGTTACAAATTTTGCGGTCTGTTTTGAAAACACAAAAGTATCCATTGTCGGTTATGAAAAAGAGCGAATCACATCAATCTTCTTGTTTAACTGGTGTCCACATCCTTCAGGGTGTTTTAATTCAATTAACTGTTTATTTTTTTCATTTATAAAATGCGGTAAGCATCCTTCATTTGAAATTTTATAGGTTTCCCACCAAAAAGTGGACTATTTTTGCCTAAAAAATGGAAAAACAACCGGAGAACGCAAGATAGGAGTTTTGCTAGTGTATAAAACCTCAGCTTTAGTACCCTAATAAACATTAAAAAACTTAAATCATTGATCTGGTTGAACGGTACTTGTGCGACTTGATTTATACACTAACCGCTAGAAATCTGTAGATCAAAATAGCCAGCGGTATGAAAAGTCCACTCACACTTAACAAAATGTCAGACCGGTCACGTGCCGTTCGACGAGACTATCGTGTTCTATCCAGGAAAATGACACACTCTCGGGTAACTCCTGTGCGATCAGTCAGTGGTGTAGTGCCCTTCATTTGGCTATACTCTAACTGATTGTAAGTTCACCAAGGTACGTCTCCGGTGACAAATCTGTCGAATAGTTGAATTCCATAAAGTTAGGCAAAAACTATCTTATTGCTTTAGTGGAGAAGGTACTTGGGGAGTGATTAATCATGCAAGCTAAAGATAATACACAGCAAAGGTAGAATCAAATGTGCCACAACTAATAAATAACGTATGGCTTGATTTTAAACAACTGTGTAGTGCGTCCAGTAGAGTGAACTGTAAAAGACGTTCATCCAGGCATGGTCCCAGTCCCACACGAAAGCAACCCACGTTTATTATTGTTACAGTCGCTAAAATACTGGACCGCACTGTCGATTTGGATTGGCAACCAAAATTATGTATTTACTTGGTATCCAATATTTTTTGTAACGCCGTTGGCAACCCGGAATCCAAAAAACGAAGTAAACGATGCAAGTCCTGTAGGTCGAATTATGGGTTAAAGAATGTGGTGTAGGGGACTTTAGGGGAATCTTATACTATTCTCATGAAAGGCATGGATGTTTATTTGTTTCTTCCAATTGACAGAATAACGGACTGTGTGCACAAGTCATGTAGATTACCGAATGCTACAGTGGTGGTCGATTCACGCTGGTCAGAATAAACACCATGACCGTGAATGCACGAATACTGCAAGCACTCTGTCTAACTTTTACGTTTCTTGATGAAAACGTTTGTACCATTCATGCATCCACTCACTGCATTTCAACTGCCGCCACTATGGGAGAGTTCCAACGTGTTCGCGCAAATAATTCCGATCTATTCTGTAGAATGCTGCTATTTTCGAGTCGTCTTACAGTGGGAGACTTTTCACTTAAGTTTCAGTTTCAACTTTCACGTTTGTGTGTAGTCCTCAGACCCATAAAACCAGGGGTTGCAAGAGCCCATTTCGTTTTAGCAGCTAGATAGATTGTTTGCAACGTGTTGGGGACCAAATGAAGTTTTATTTCAAGAAAAGCAACTCAGCATTAACTTTTCGTCTTGCACCCTCGACCCAGTTTGCAACCAGAATATACCTGTGTGAGTAATTATACAAGCAAATGAAAAACGCACCCTACCGCAGCTACTGATGAATAACAAGCGATATCCTTGGTCATGCGTTCTGTAGTGCTACAGCAAGACCATCAACTGCCACGAGATCAGCTTACTTTTGGTCGAAACTTGGTAATCTTAGCGGAACTTTTGAATTGTTTGTTGAAACTTGTAGTTTCTGGTATCCTCATAATAAAAACGGTTTGACATAAATGGCGATATCGCAACCGAAATTGGACCTTGCAAGCATAGTAAATGTCGAAGTCATCCGAAGCGCTTACCAGTCGTCTCAGAGCAGATGGAAAGCGCACATGACGGGTGATGGCCAGGAGGTTGAAATAGTCCTTTTTGGACTTAGGTATCAAAAGGTGGAATAATCCGACAGCCCATGAATACCCCACAATGGAGATTCCCCTTTTCCCAAAACTGGTGAGTCTTGTGGAAAAACCTACGCATATTACTGTCAAATTATTTTGTATCATCGCTTGCATAGCAAGTTGTTTGGGGGTTGGCCAAACCGTCTTTCGCGTTGGAATTTCCCACACGAATAGAACACGACATATACCAGAGGCACATCCTTGCCAGAGGTGACATGCAATGCTCTGCTGCTGATGCGAACTAATTTTCTAGCCATGGACAATCCTCGCATTCCAATGGAACTAAATGAATTCTTTGATTATTGCTAGAGTTTAGAAAGACTTCTGCCTGTTTCTGCACCGGGTTGTTGGATGAACTAAATGCATGACGTAAAGAGCATAGAAATTCACATTTTTCCAATCACGTTACGTGAATGTGATCTGCCTTATGAAGATACAGGCAGCCCTGGAGCTGAAGAGGCGTCTGCTTGTTGGCGGTGGCCTTGACGACGTTTTATTTAAGACATAAACACTGATTCCATCACACGAGCATTTCAACCAACAGCCTTTCGGTTACATCAGGACTCATTCTAACGAAAGGGACTTACCTGGACGATGGAGTAGAACACACATGTGAGCGGATTCGGAGTGAGCCGTACCAGTTCAAAAATATCCAACCCCCATATATCCAAAGATTGGACGATTAACTGTTGGAAATGAAAAAGGAGATTTTTTGGCTCTAATAAAAATTAGTCGTGCCTTGTCAACGGGAAGAAAACTCATCTGTTACGGCCTCAGAAAGCAGCTCACAGACGAAATAAGTCTATACGTATATTCATACATGTATGCGTACACACACACCTATATATATACACGTATAAATACATATACAGCGTTAACCTTGATTTCATTTAAAAGGTTTTTGCTCTGAATGCTAAATTAAATGAGCCAGCTAAGACGTGAATAATAACGCCAAAATTCTACAAGATTTTGGCTCATGAGATAAGTGTGATTTTATACTTCGTTTACTGGAAGCCACATCAAAATGATCGAAAATTTACTGAGGTACAGTGGTGAGGACATCGATTGCCGGCTGTTTATCGATGCTGGAATCCTAGCAATACAGGCATCAACACGTTGCAGATAAGTCTTTCTGTTCTCTCAAGCGGGCGCGTGATGTGTCGTGGTTTAGACATACAGATGGTGTCTAAGGTAGGCACGTTCACCGTATCTGGAGTCTAAGTAACAACAAATATTACAGTTTATTATCGAGATGCGTCGACATCTCTCACTGAATGATATTAATACAATCTGAATTATTTTGTGCCTCATGCTGTTACTCACTGGAGCAAAATGACGACTGTCGCATGAGTTTCGACAGCAGCTATATATCTAAAATTAGCCAATCCACTGGAAAACTATGGTTTCGACCTGAAGAACCACTTTCTGGTTGGTGGGAAAAATGAGAAAATCACAAAAGTCGGTGGATCTAGCCTATATATTTTTTTCAAAACATTAGCGGTGTCAACTGGGCCACTACTGCTGGAAGGCCAGTAGATTTAGAATAACTGTAGGTACCGCCGGTAAGTAGAACATTAAACCTTAAAACGAAGTTCGCCATTGGATTTGAAATGCTTGTTGTAAAAATGCTGGCACCACGACAGTAAAAATAAGACATCTAAAACTCCATCATCCATAGCCTAACGCACTTAAACGGTGCAATCAGCGTTTGTTCACATGTGCGACGTTAGCTCACAGGATACTTTCAGATCCCGCTCATTCTGTGCACAACAATTTCCCAATGTGCTGTTCTCATTTCCGTTTTTTGATTCCACAGGTGATGCTGTTAAAGCCATTAAAGTAGATTTTCTCAAAACTCATGTACAAGCTCCCACTTCAGCATTCACTGTTCGTAGTCTCAGTGCTACCTCTCTCGCCTCCCCTACCTTTCGTGAGAGGGCGCGCCGATTTCTACTACTCGATCATTCTGGCATTGGAACTGATTTGAACGCGCCATTCAAGCGTTTAAGGTTAGTGAGGATTTCAGTCAACATCTTCGGGAGGACATATGTCTAATTCACTTAAAACCGTCAGCTCTCGTTCGAGAATCATCGAGTAATTGCTTTGGTAAGCATTCCACGTAAGCTGCTCGCCAGCATTATGCTCCTTCATTCATCGAGCAATTTTGCTAGATTTTCATGAGATTCACACTGGTTTCTCACTAATGGTGATTGTATTAACCAAATTTTTACTGTGCAGGAAAACATTGTGCATAAAAATACTCATCAGAACCCCTGAATTTTTACTATTCCTTAAACTAAAAGCCCCGTCTGATTCGGTCGATCATACGGACTTGCGACAGCGTCTCCCAATGAAGGTTTGGCTAGAAAAATTCCAGTCTCCCCATGCATGCATCCAAAGCCAAACTCATGTTCACGATTAACGTTCACCTGCGTTCACCTTGACAGGTGTTATTCGTCAGGATTCCTCCTATTCACCTTCTCTCAATTTTGTCAATGAGGTAATGACCAGGATCACTCCATTCTCATGTAAGAAAACCGGAAATGATATTTCCTAAGACGGGAAATTACCTGACCGGGACTATGCAGACAAAGTTGTGCTACCGTATAAAGATCCGACTAGGTTGGTAGATTTTCTGTATAATCTGAATGAGAGTGTGGTTTTTTCGGATTTTGTTTTGGATTTTCAAGGTGGAAAATGGTGTTGCAGGACTGGATTAGTTCGAAACCCAAGCTTTTACTTAGACAAAGATTTGGTCTAGGTGCTTAGATTTGGTTACTTGGGTTTTTGTACCCAACCTTATGACCATAGATAGGACGAAGCGTAATAGTGCGTACAGGAATCTCGATCAGCATTCACCAAATGAAAACACCTTCGGCTACGTTGTGCCATCCGGTCATCAAACAAAGGTCGAGTATGCACAGGAACATTGAAGTCTGACGTGCTGTACGGCTCAAGACAGGTGTGCAAAGACTTAGTGTTTGAATGTCTTTGTGGTACTGAATTGCAGGGTTTAATTTGTTAAAAAGACACGAATTCAGAATAAGATAAAGTGCTTGGTACATTTTGCACATGCTCACCAGACTCCACTCTCGTCGCGCACCATTCTGCTATGCAGGGTACCGCTGGAAGATAGTTCTAGATGGCCAGTTGATATGGGGCAAAGGTATGAAAATCTTAACCACAGGATTGATCACTGTGGGTACAATTAAACTGTTGAGTGGGATTCACGAGGTCTAGCAAGGAGAGGTTGGAGACAGTGGATACTATGTCTCAATGTTACAATCACCGACTTTCTTGTATTGGAAATCATTCTTTCTTCCATATGATTTTCTCACTTAATCTCATGCTGTTGATCTTGCCACATTTCAGGTGCTCAATGTTTCTTTCGAATAGACTATATTGCGATATCAGCGAAGACTATTGTGGACTGATGCAAGGTTATTGACTGGAAAAACCGAACGGAACTAAACGCCCACAAATATTTCCGTCTAACCCTAAGGGAATTTTGAATCCTGACGGTCATTTTGTGCAGTGATAAGCATGAATAAAAAAATTAACCCAATTTTCATCAAAATATAACCGTTAGATAAACTTTTTGTTCTCGTCATTTTTCGGAATAATGTCCTCTTCATAGCTGGGCTTATTAGGGATTTCTGTTAAGAATATGCTCCACAAAATTGCTGCTAGATAACCGTTTCACAAATCAAAATTTCTCTGCCAAGTAGCTTGTTATCGCCTAGAGTAACCCGCTTTAAATAAGCATTCCAACCGACAATCGAACAAATTAAAAGTAATTACAGCGAAACTTTACAAGTAGCGGGTGATTTCACGCTCGGATTAATTACTGTATTGATCAACTTGAGTAGTGTACGACAAGGGTGATAAGGTCATTTTAGGATCAAAAAGAACCAATAAATGCAACAACGAGATCTACCTAGTTTTGAGTGGAGTAAATACAACAAAACCACCGAGTTCTCTCTAAATGAAACAAGGTAAGACTACTAAGCAACGTCATATTTTCACGAGATACTGCATCATTCCAACGAAAAGTTGAGAGCCGAGAACTCCTATTCATGGATTCAAAAGGAAATCCAAATGGGACTTTAAAAAACCGCAACGACATCCTCGCAAACTAATGTCGCAAACGATGTTGTCTATTCAACTAACCAGACATGAATGGGGAAGACGATTCACTAACAAACCACTCTCACTGCTTACAGTGCTTCTGGTTTCGACTGCCCAAACAGAATAGTAATTCTTGCACGATATTGCTAACTGCCATACTTTGAAAGCTTTTGATAATTGACATAGTGGCTCTCAAATTGTCGGTATCCTGCTTCTTCAAAATGGACAGCTTGAAGTGTGCGTCATCTATTTGTTTGAGAGACGACGACAAGATGCTATGCTAAATTGTCGCGATACGCGTCAGGGTATTTTCATTGCCTAACCCATGGCTTTCAAACCTTTTCTCACTGATTATGCGTACGCGTAAACAGTTCGCAGAATGGATGTTTCATACCTCACGTTTCGAAATATCACTGATGAGATCCTGGTTTATATACGAATGATGGGGTTACGGTAAGCAGGTGTTTTGAAACGGGCGGTCGCTCGATGAACGTATGGGGTCAAATATTGGGCCAAGAGAAGTGAAGAAAATCGAATTTGCAGAGCACCCGCCCGACCATGGTGGTACTATTTGAAAGGATCAAGAGAGCACATCCTCACGCCTTAGGTACTTGCGGAATGAGTATAAACTAGTTATAAATAAAAGGTAGCCTACCGTTTCTAATTGTTTCGGATAGTTAGACAGCACGCCATAAGATATGACTGTCTCATCCCCATTGGTCGTTTGGAGCAGTTGCGGAATATTGTCTGAAATATAGGGTTGATCCCCGCTAGCCTGATCTGCATCCAAGGAGGTTCCCACGAGTCCGACCGTTGATTGTCTTTCCGGGTTCGCAGATTTATCAAAGTCTTTCCGACTTGCATTGTCTTGCGAGCCAATTTCGTCCGTGGGAGAAGGATAGGCATTGTCCATAGTATTATCTGTGGCCGACGTTCCTTCGACTTCTTTCGAGTCGAGAAATGTGGAACATATGTATTCGGATATTTGTTTGGCATTTCTACCTCCGTCAGTGAATTGGCTGAGTTCTTTGTTCAACATTTTTTTGAACTGCACAGAATTTTTAGGGCCAACAAATTGAACATTAATAACCCACAATAATGATGTAGAAATTGTGACAAGCATCCCGTCCGAATCAAATCATTTTAGCCAATTTTTTTCGATATTTGATTAAAAATAAGCTGATCTGGAATGGTCGCATATCAGAAAAAAACATTTCTTCGATCGTTGGATTACATGAACCACCTGTGCTTACAGTTTCTTTGGATTGACAAACAAAGTTGGTTTTGCTTGGGTGACGGACTGCAAGGTGTATGGTAAACGTTTACTGAACTACACTTTGAACATTTGTCCGAGAACTCCTTGCATATTTGTGTACGTCTGACGAGAAGTAAAAGTGAGTCCCATTTCCCAGTGATGCGTATTTCTTCAGTGTACTGAAATTCCAAATGTCTTAAGGTAGGTTCAGTACTAACGGTGGGCATTACACTTGCGTACATGATAGCAATAAGGGAACAGATCGTTAGACATATTAATCAAAACCTCCAGGGAGCAAAGAATACGGACAAAAATCGATGTGGTGTTACCCAGTTTTTAGGCAGATTTCGATCTCTTTGTAAGAGGCATTTGCTGAAAAAATAGGACAAATCATCCGTTTGATCGATGAATAATTTTCTTAAACTTTCTACTTTTGTAATTTTATTTTGCGTCAAATTATGTGAAACTAAAACCACCATACAGCTACAGCCAGACGACTAAGTGCGTCTGTGTTTATCTTGAGCAATTCTGTGCTAGTTTTCTGCACGTTTCCTATTTCACTGGAGTGTGTGCGGCCAAAAATAGTTGTCGTAATTGTGCAGCGACTTAACTGTCATTCAAATAGGAATTCTTCTGTCAAAATCTGCATCACTTTAGAAGCATTCGTTTGTTGTTTGCGAAAATTGTTCGGGCTGTGTAGTTACAACGGGCAGACGTCCAGACCTGGAAAAAATGTATTCCATACTATGATTTTCCTACCAACAAGAGGTAAGAAACAACTAGCAGGATTTCTAATCCCTTCACTTTTATTGGTGGTGGTGAGATTATTTGGCTCATAAAGTTATTCTTTATGTGGTATTTATGCTCAACTCACCAAGGAAGCACTGTACTGTTCTTTGTTTCTCAAGAATCGACGCCGGTGCGTATCCACCGGACCCAAACTGAGACACTAACTGTAGACGAACGGTCGCTAAGCCAACTGGACAGGTTCTCAACAGTTTATTGAACTTCACCACATAGTGCAACAGCTTTCAATTTCCGATCTCTAAGTCCGCGGGAAGGCGGCCTGCAGCCACCGACCCTTACAGGGAAATAACTTCTTTGTAGATATGCTACGTAAAACTGTTTGTACACATCCATTGTGGGTTTGAAAGGTGATACATATTAATACTAGGATGTTACGTGGTTCTCAAAAATTTTCAGCGTGTTGAAGTGTCGCTTACTTTGCATTTTAAAGTTTGTTGATCGGCGCTGGAAATATGCAAACTACTGAGTTATTAGTTTGGAAAAACCGTCAGAAATGCAATGTTGTTGCTGTAACTGTTTAGCGATTTGAATCTGTCTCTTCTTTTGTCGATTATCCTGCTACTGATGTAAGATGTGCACTGCACCTAGTGAATTCAACGACACAGACTAATAAGCACTTTTATCGGTTCTTTTGAATTCAGAACAAAGATTTACCGAGTTTAATGGCAAATTCCTAGTGCAAAATCGTAGTAAGACATGAAAAGTTATACGTTTACTGTTTCATGCAGGTCCACCATTTCGCATGGAAATATTTGCACCAGGAAGTCCATTGTACGTATCATTATTGTTTTAGTTACCCGTGATTTTCTTATGGGAACGGCAAGAAGGAAGTCAGGGGCCAATAGACCGACTCCATAACGCATGAAGTGCATTTTAAATGCCGTTTCAACACTAGTTTGTTGCACTTCAAAAAACGTCATTAATAAAAAGCAAGTATTAGCTTCCGATTTTTGGAAAATTAATTTCTAGTCCGAGTCGGATGCTGAACCGGAGTTGGGGTACTCGATAAGACATACTCCATTAGTGAGTCATTAGTATAAGACGTGTGCATCAAAAACGAAACGTTGATGGTTGAAGAGATAATGAGCCGATATTTTGATCAATAAGGGTAACCTTTCCTAAGATAATCTTTGGTTAAAAGTCGGCTCCACATTACTTCCAACAAAATTGTAATTCTAATGACGAGTGCATATTTCCATATCACGCATCCAATGACAGAACAATGTTCTGTGTTCACTCCAAACTTCATACTAGTCTGACACTGCCAACGTTACGGCTGCCAACTGGATGGACCACCGAAACTTCAAACAAAGATCTACCGGAAACAAAATCAATTCTAGATTATTTCTAGACAGACAACCGGATCATTCACATCATTTCCAAGATATTGCAATGACGATTTTATGTGCACTTGTTCGACAGTTTAGCCTTGAGTCCAATAATGATATACTGAACGTGTTTTGGATAAGCTTCGATAACCGAACCATTTGTGGCTAATATAAGTTACCAGTGATACGGCCTATCATTGATCGTGTTAAACTCGCTACCTATGAATATAGGTCAAGTTACAAACCAAGAAGTATTAAATCAGAAGCTGCCTTGAGAAACGCTGTCCTTGGCAGGCTAAATGTCGATTCAACAAAGCTGTTCTTTGAAAGACAGATACATATTGCATGTCAGATGAAGTATCACTTTTTAGGGCACTTCCAGCTTCATTCGAGTCTGGTGTCATTATTATCACTGATGACGCTATTATTATTTCCAGTGCTTCCTGTTGAGTACAAAAATGATATTTTATTAATCGTTAGATTTCGGGAAAAAGTTAGAGTCAGGTATGTTTGAAAGAATACTGGTCTTTTGGTATCCGATAGCAAAGCCTGCCGGTCCTAATACATGGAAAACTACGCGGTGATAAAAATCGAACAGTTTGTCTTAATAGGTAATAAATTGCATTTTCTGAAGACTGCACCACTTTTTCAATATTGATCTATCCACTATGTTTCTTTTTCCTTGCGATTTACTATCCTCGTTGTTGAAACGACAGCATAAAACATTTCGAAACAGAGAAAACAGCCAGCAAAAAGCAGCGGTTTGAGAATCTGACCAATTTTAAGAGAATTTGAACGCGTGACTTTCAGTTTGAACTGCCGTGAATTTGAGCAGTTGGCTACCGCTAGAATTTCATACAAGAATTTAAAAAGCTTTTGTTGTCAACACTAACACTGTTGATATAATTGTTTTCCATTAATCTTCAGATACTTTCTGCCAATGAACTCAGTTCGAACACGTCTAACAAATGAAAGTAGTTCGCTTGATTTTTAGAATATATACTTCAATTCTGGTGCAATCAATTGTACCAAAAGGCTGTCAAACCAACCACAAAATAAACTAGTTCCCCAAAAATGGCTGGTTTTCAGTCTCGGACCCACCCTAAACAGTGTGATGGTAGTTTATGCAAAACAAAGTCTAGTTGCGAAAGTCAGTTGTGAATGATCGTCTGCACCCACTTTACTCGAGGCCATGTCACTGACTGATCGGTGTGTCTGTATATTTTCCAAGCGCTCCAAACACCACTCCAACTCCTCCAACGTCTCCGCGGCCGTTGATTTGAGTTGGTCTGTAAGCACTTCGTTTCGGTAGGGATGACGAAAGTAGGAAACGAAAAACAGAACACAAAATTCGTCACATTTTCGCTATTCAGTTTTAAAACGCGTCAGAAGAAAATTTAAAACATTGGACTACAGTTCCAGATATTGAAGAGGGACATGAAACCAGCAAATTATACGCGAATCATCGAGGCCACTAATGTGTTACAACTACAATTGAACCAAAGTTGGATTATGGGGATGCATTGCATTCGTACAGAAAACCGAATACTTAAAAAATCCCGTTTACAATAAACGTTACATAAAGAAACAACCTAAAATCAAATTAGAAAATTGCTGTCTTTTAATCAGGTACACGAGCCTATCATCGTTGCGGTTTGTATAGGAACCAAGATCATTTTAATCTATGGTCCACCTGGCATAACCCATTGCAGCATAGCTATAGTCGACAGGACCAAATATCGACCAAGTCAAACGTAAAGCAAGCAATACGGTGGGATTATCATTAAAGTGAAGAAATCACATAAAACGAAGTTTTTCAAGAGAAGGGTGGCAGAAAATGCATCGAGATCTTACAAATGTTATATTTCCGCTTTCCATTCCTATCGTCAAGTGATATTCATTCAAACAGAGATGTCGAATCAACCCAACTAACTATCACCTTACAGAGGCGCTCAAAAATTAAATCTCGCGGTTTGAAACCTGGTCAGGTGTCATAAAACCATTAAATTATTAGCCACCTTCGTTGTCTTCGATGCGACAGTGAAATGTGTCCACTTTGTGGTACGCGGATTTGCCGATGAAAAAATACTGTCTAGCCCAAGTAAGCCTTCGGAAGCTGAATGATGATGTGAACACCGTTTTTTGGAGAGTCAAGCATCATTTGTGTCAAAATACCCGAATCTTAAACACAAAAACATGAATAGTAAATGCTCACCAATGTTGATAAATCAGGGCTTATCATCCTAATTAGACATCACCGTGAATGTATTCCGTTGAATCTCTTAGTTTACGCCCTTACCAGCCTCCCACGTTTGAATAATCCACCCACTGTTATCTAAACTTACGTTTACTGAATACCGGAAGTTATAACCAACGGTGTTGCTACGGATTGCTAATAGTGTTTTTACACCGGTTTGGACTGTGTTTGCAGTGAATTCCAGACAAAATGTTCAGTTCAGAATTTAGATTCGTTTGGGTTCGTTTGTACAGTCACTGTAGCGATCAAACTAATAGAACGAAAACATCTTTCGAAACGGGAAATAAATATCCAATCGTCAGATTCATAGTCAGATTTAGAAAAACGCCACAGGCAAATTGAGTGACATGGACGGTCTCCAAAACAGTAAGAACAATGTATCAAGTGGAAACAGATCCACCGTTGACATCATTTCTGTGGGACGGATTAGCCAGCATCTTATGCCGATCCAAGATCATCGCTCTGCTTGACTTGAAAACAGCGCCCACGTCGGTCACTCACACAGCCATGTCAATGAAGTTCGTGCTAGCACTGTTTTTAATCGGCGTTAGGTGATTTTACCCTTATGAAGGTCTTCCAGTAGGACAAGGGTTTTCCGATTTCTGTCTTTTGGCCACTTTTTGTCGGAAACCTTAACCCGCCCCTCGTGCGAGAACCACGCCACTGACGTGTACTCAAACAGTAAGCTACCTGACCTAGCATGGTGCACCACTGTCGTGTTTTGAAGAGAAGAGGGCAATCAGCTGGATGCACCATTCGACAATTCGAATAAAAACCGTCCTGGTTGAGAGGTGCTTTTCGCATCGTTACAGCTCTGAATGTTACGGCAGGCCCGAGTCTAACATTTATTCTTGAAGTTTCAAGATACGGAACAGTAAATGAGCTTAATTATTTAGGCAGCTGCACCAATTCAACTGAATCCGGATATTGCTGGGTCCTATTTGGATTTTACGACTTGGACTCAAGTGCAACCAGTTGATACGGACAGTACGCCAAGGATATATAATAGCTGATGCATCGATTTGGATTTACAGCTTAAAACCAATGGTCACGGCAAATTATAGATGATAAACTCTCATTGTTTTTCCCAGGATACGGTCAAAGAAAGTTGTCGACAAAGCGTAGGTCAAACTCTGGGTGGCTGGGCTTACATTTGGTGATTCAGTGTTCTTCATTTTCATTCTTATCGCGGGACAAAAAGCAAAATCAAAACTTACCAGTACAAGGTTTGAACTTTTCAAAAAGAATACGGGATTCCTTACCCGAAAAGTATCACGCACAAGATTAAAATAGACTTTTTGAATGGGTGAGCAAGCTGCGGTTCGTACTGAGAGTTCGAAGGACTTAAACCGGAAACATTCTGACAAAAACCCAGCTCCCTTCTGATTAGATGTTAGATCGAAGTTAATCCCATCATCTAGAGACAGTGGTATGGTAACCGACAAACTATAGTGCATTTAAAACAAAACAATGAGTAACGAGGGTAAGTGTATTACACAATGATTCCGCTGGTATTTAATTTGTTGTTGTGCTAGTTTTTGAATATGTTGTTCCCGAACTGCGTGATCTATCTGGTCGCACCTACCGTATTTGGCCATTTTATTGGGCTACTGAAAATCCCAAAGTGCATTTACACTAGACAATTATACTAGATGGTACATTCGGAGCTTGGTTGAACTATTGAATGAGTTTCTTTTGCAAATTTTATTCTACCTACGATATCTTTGCTTTCGATTTCTATTTCAGTTATGTTTAAAAAGTACTGGATTAACTTATCACCGGAGATGGGTTTGTTTACAGGTGTTGGGAAAGTAGCTGGTAGGATTCTTTTGAGAATTGTTTTGCCCGCTTTATCAGTACTATGATACGCTTGTTGACGATGCGATCTTAGATGGTCTGAATGAAATCTTTGAACTGTCCCATTATTTTTGACTCTTATTTAAGTCACAACTGAGGCTCAAAAACACTGAAAGGTAGAACAATTCATCGGTGCATAAAAATGTGAAAAACGAGAAAATCCTGAACTCACCAATTGCACCGGAAAGTCTGCGTTCATCTCCGACCGGTACATGTGTCGTTCCAAAACGGGAACTGAAGTAAACAAATTTTTGGCAGTTTTCAATCATTCACAGATCGGCAAGTGAATGAAATGTACCTTTAAGTGATCAAAATTTTGAAGTCTTCAATTTAGTTGCACTGGAGTTTTTGTTTGTGCACCTTTAGATAAGGATGCATGATTGGATTTAGTGCGAGAAGCGACGGGATTCCGGGACAACGTGACGTAAACACATTTAAATCAACTGTTTCTATCTAAGTAAACCATTGAAAGTCTGATGATAGTCAACCAATCGACAAGTTTCCAGATTATTACCTAAATTTCATATTGGGAACTATAGAGGATATCTAATGAGTAGGTTTGCTGTTGAGTTAGGAATGGCAGAATGAATAAACGAAAGCATCCACATTGTTCTAGTTTTCAGCAGTCGGTTATTTTATTCTCTCGAAACTCAGACAAATGTTTAAGATTGCCGCTAACATGATTCAGGCACAGATTAGTAGTGCAAACAGATAGCTAATAGACGATAAGATGAAATCAATGAAATCTAGTTGACCGGCGGTGGTCACATGCGCTGGACATTTGTCAACCATGAAACACCTCAGATATTCAAATCCCAAATCTGCTGGCCATTCTGGTGGCAGACGGCAGCTCGACTTACCCCGGCTCGTTACCAAACCCGACTTAATGGGACTTTAAGCGAATCTGCATCACTCCAAGCTTCAGGGTCGTGGTCCCCGGCTTCTACTGCGCTTGCATTGGACTCCAGTGACTATGGTCATCTCCTTTCCACTACACTCCTTTCCACTACACATGCACTAAAAAACAAATTATGGTGCATAATATTTAATCGACAGATCTTGTCATAGGGTCACCATGGAAATGTAACCGATTATTTGCCATTAAATATATGCCCCCACTTTTGAAATACAGAGTGAAGAAAACTACACATCCCTATTTTGAGTGAGATGAATTTATGGTAGAGTTGAATATCTTACAGTACTAGTCAGATGACGAATATGACGGCAGTCGGTGTCTACCTTCTAGGATTTCCAAGCAGCAGACTAACAAGGAAGTTCGATCGAGCAAATACGTATATCTTGCGTTATCAAAAGGTGAGAATAATAAAGACTGTTGCGTTTCTCTTTTACTTCTTGCTAACCATTTTTCATCCATCAAAATTACAAGAAAGTGGTATTTCACATAATGGTAGAGGTGTTATAAAAAATCGACGTTTCTTTGCTACTAGAAAAAATAGAAAATTTTATTAGTTGATCTTGTACACAAACCATTAAGTCTTTTTCATCTCGAACAAAAACATCCTTACTGGAACCAACAGATAGCTGTCTTGTTATACCAAATTAAATATTCTCGATGACTTCCACCCTGGTGTCTTCCTTGCTGCGCAAATCATGTTATTTCTCTTCGGCTTCAATTCGCCAAAGACTTTCTACTAATTCATTCAATACACATATCATAGACTTAACTGCGGTTCTGGGATGGCCTCTAAATTTCCTATCAAGTTGATCTGTTATTCAGATATAAACTTTCATTTTTCTCACGCAACTCAGCTGTTTTCAATTACGCGCTTAACTTTTACTTGCTTTTGTTCATCTTCTCTAGTTGCATAAACCTCAATTATTTCACTGACTCGAATAGTGAAATAACCTTTAGTGTGAGAATTTTTCGCATAGCTGTTTTTATTTACGACACAAATGCTGCTTTTGAGCATCCAGTTTGCTTTCACCGAGACGTCTTCCGACTATTGTCTTGCTTCTATTTCTGAATAAAACGGATGTGGATTTTGTTCTCTACTTGTGGCGGTTGCTCCATCTTACAGTATTTCGCCCTCCGTTGCATGCATACACGTCTATCCATTCCCGCCGGTTCCTCATCTCATAGTTTTGTATTCATATGTTCCAAACTATTTTTCTCAGGACTGTCAAGCTGTAGAACACCATCCTATTGGTTCTTCGCCAGTTGTCATTCTTTTTACCTTAGGTGAAATTTCCGTTACACTCGATTTTGAATGTCTCTTGCCAGTGTGGTTCGTCTCATATATGACAAATGATGTTACATGGTGCAAGTGCTTATTGTATAATGCGATGCCTTTGGTATTTTTTCAAAAAATAGTCTTGCATGACACATCAGCATTTACTTACGCAAAATGTTGCGCAAATGCTGAGGAACACGTGAGGAAATGAGGTTAGATAACGATTTAAGTAGTTGTCTAGTTGGTGTTTTCTGAGTTAGTTGATTGCAAACTTTCTAGAAAGAGGTTTTCCTTGACAATCCAAGTCGTCGGATTGTTACTATTTCAATCAACATAACTGTTTTTCAATAACTGCGCATTTTAATCCAATGTCTGTTGCTTTTGGGGTGGGAAAAATAAAGTTTCATTCCGCTTAATACCATCACCACCGAAAAAAGATTTCTTGTAGAGTTACATAACTCTGGAATGTCATTTTCTGATATCCAGTCGAAATTTGATTGGCAATAATCCACTTGAATCACTCATCGCATCGCTGGCTTTAAGTCGCAATGGAGAAACCCATCACTACCACTCAACTATGCACGCATGATGACACTATGGTATTGTCATCCAAGTGATAACATCTCCAAGTCAGGAGGTCAAATTGTCACACCGGGAACCAAGTGAATAAAAAATTTATCGATCCACCAAGATTTAGGATGCGGGCGGTGGTGAAATAGATTAAACGTCTGTCAGCCCAAAATGGCCACTGACTCAACTCCCATGTCTCCTGCTCACCTTATTAACAGACGGGTGCTCGCTGTCCCCAGGCTAGTTATCGCCACGCAACTAATGTGATCTTATGTAGTTTTTTGCCATCCCAAGTTCCCAGTTCACGGGTGCCGATTTCCCTGTCTATAGTGAACCATAGTGGCTATGGGGTGCATCTCTTTCACCCTGCTCATGGAAGGCACATGTAATAAATAGATAAATTTTGAGATTGCGAACAATTTAGGAGAAGAAAAACTCCCTTAGACTGATCGTTAAACTACAGGTTCCCTAACAAAACAAAAATAGCATTGGCGAGTCCTATCAGTCATGAGTTCTATTCATCATTTCAACGCTTTTCTGAGCCAGGAAAATGTTTACTCAGGCTGCGGCTTGAGAAAGTTGCACAGGGAAACTGTGGAGAGACCTTTTTCTCAGACAGTCCATTGTCTTGAAAACTGCTAACCACTTGGAAATAACGAGAGACATTTTGAGTGGAGTGCGCAATGCACAATTACATACTTAGGTTAAGAATAGTCAAGTCGGAATTTGAGTGCCCTGGAAAGTACATTCTATTCCATTTTGTTTTGCAAAAAGCCATAAAAGATGAAAAGGTTACAACTGACGTCCATCCGTGAAGAACGTGCACCGCACCGCACAAGACAGAGTTTGTTCCACACAAAACAAATGCATGCTGGATTTGAATGTCTCGGTTGACTAATTTGACTCTGAAAAGTGTCAGCTAGGTATACCGAGACCCATTTGATTGATTAACTTTAGCAAATGACAAATTAGTTTTATCCGAACCATGACCTGACGGCAAAAGAAGTGACACGAGTAAGGTGAATAAAACTTGCACCAAAGTCGGTTATTGGAACAACTAAATAGATGTAGTCGGAAAATTAAATCATTATGGGTCAATGGTGAGAAACTATGAGCTGATAACTGTAAACGCCATTTGAGTCAGTTCATCCCAATCCAAATAGATTCTGATTTCTACCGAAAAATGTTTTTGGCAAAGATTCGCATTCAGCCAGTTACTTTGTGCCTATCTGCTAGTATTCCTCAAGGCCAATGAAAAATTAATCCGGAGTCGAAATACTGGTCAAATCGCCATTTTTGATAACAAATCATTGTCTCGTGGCAAACTCATAGTCTTCGGGTTTCTCGAATAAGAGCGAAACACTGTATTGACTACATCTTATTCGGAAAAGCATACTCCGCGGTAAGGCAGTCGTGTATGAATGATAAGGTTCTACCTCCTCCGTAGTCTCCCATCTAATTTAACGTCAGCAAACCATAGAAGAGATCATTTGCTGTGGAATAATTTTTATAAAAAATGAAAACGATGTGGTTTACCGCGTGTAAGCTTATGGGTATATTTTTCAAGTAGTTTTGTTCGTGGTCTTAGGTGTGCATAAAAGCCGAAAATTCCAAGGATTCGTCAGCATTGCTTGCAATATTTTACAAAACAGTTTGGAATTTTCCGCTTCACCATCATTTTCACAATCGTCTAGCCATGAACAGCAGACAAGCCCGATTGACCGCTGTCTTTCTCAATGAGTTGCGCATTGCTATAGAAGGAATAAATATGTAAGGTGGACAAGGTGCGAAGTAGGATAAGACAGGGGAGCCAGTACACGGACACAAGTTGAACTACACAAAATCTGGTTTGGCAGAAAGTGATGACGATCGCCGCCGTTCATAGTTTGTTGCCTTATCCAGCACAGTCATCAGAAAATTAGTTGACATATTTTTGGACCCAGGCCACGGAAAGTTGCGACACCTACTTTACCTGTAGTATTCGACTTGGTGCAAGTCTGTCGATTCATTATTACTTGCATTAAATTTGACATTTTAGAGCAAAAGTGGTGCCTACTTGTCATTTTGAAATTCTACTAAATCCCTCTCCTATATCATGCGAACTTGCAATTCCATGATATTTTTTGTCCCTAATCGTAATGTCTGCTAAAAATGCCTAATTTCATATTGGGTTGCGAGCAGAAGTTGTATGGAAAATGTTTCACAAGTGTGCACAAACGTGTATCATGTTGGAATTCTAGAGGTCGAAGATATTTGGCTGTCGAAGGGGAATTAAAACCAGTCAGCCGAATGACAACATAACCGTGTCTGTTAATTATCATGATTGGCAACTGTTCAAGTGTAACCAGTCTCAAAAGAGATGACGAGGTGTACAAATTTTACACCCACCCATTTATTTTGAATCGTGTACAGGTGGTCAGGAAGCCGTCCTAAAAGCATTTGAAATATGCATAGTCGCCATCATCTTTGCATTTCTGTCAATAAATTCTTGTAAGTTCTTATTGCTGTGAGGTTTTCTGATTGAGTTTTTCTGATTATTTAACTTTTGAAATTCATCATCTGTCAACAATTGCAATTCGGAGACTCCGGTGGGTCAGTCCAATTTTCCGTGCGATGTGAAGGACTGACACAGTGAGCAGAACGCTGGCATGCAAGTACCTTCTGGGACCGAAGAGGCGAATACGACAACGAAGACAGGGAGCTTGTGTGTAAATAAGTTTTGTAGTTCCCTAAACATGAAATTTTCTCAGGAATATTCAGTGCGCACCATTGATTGCACGATAAGTGGAATGGGACAGTTTTGTTCGATCTAGTAGCAGTGATGGGAATATACCGTGGATCTTGTAGACCACCATGTTGGTTTGGTTGTGCAAGTGTTGTGTCTATTGATTTTCGGGCTTCAGCTTACTTTGGTTCTTCTACTCTTTTACTTTTAGGTTAGCCAGGTAACCTACTTGAAAACTGCTGTCCGGGTGAATGTTACAGGGCATCATGCTACAGTACCATTTGGAATAACAAAAACTGTTTTGATTGCAATGAAATGAACTGTCTACTCTTTCCCAGTTCACCTTGTCTATGGTACTGTACCACCAGAGAATGAACTCTTTCCTCCCAATTCACCATAAGAAACTGCTAATCGCGGTAATCATTGCTAGTTGGGATTATTTTTGCGGTTTTTTGCATCACTTGGAGCGCAACATTTCAGCCTAAATGTCAGACTTTATGGAAGAAAACCGTCAACTGCAAGCTGAATGCATATAGCAATTTTTAACGAGACTTTGGCAATCCATTGTGCTTAATGTGACAGTATAGCACATCATGAACTGTTCCTAAGAATCACCGAAGTACCCCAAAATAGCCCGTGTATGATGTGCATATGCGTGAAACTAACCCATACCTCTCCTCGACACATTCATCTGGATATCAGCTTATGACGGCTTACAAATCGCACAAGGGACGTCAGGTGCCGTTTAACTGAGGCGTAGAGAACCGTGGTCCACACAAGCGGCATCGAATCTAAATAAGAAACAGCCGACAATGGTTGGGCGGAATAGGTGATGGTTGGAATCCTGCCACCGTTGGTAAACTTCCCATCTGGCAGCTTTCAATTGACCACTACCCTCTCCCCGAAGATAATGCACATCGTTATTCTACTAATGGAGGAATTAAAAAAGAAGCTATTCAAGGGACTATGGGTCAGTTATGAGAGACAGATTTTATGGTCGAATTAATCTGGTTTAAAGTCTATGTAATTTCGTACTAAACTTTCTCGGACGTCCTTGTGAACTCTTCTTGATTCGCGAGTTTTAAATGGTAGTAAGAGTTTAGTGCATGATGAAACAATAACACGAATGTAAAACGAATGGATAATATCTTATATGACCACGGAAACTGGTAGCTGAGAACTGGGGTAAAAGCAGTATGTTTTGTCTCAGTCCTTATACTTTTGTTCATCCAATGAGTCGTTTATTCTGCTTATTTTTCTAGTTCACATTTAAGAAGTCGGAGATTTTTCTGGGGACGTACTTGCGTGAATCTTTAATTGTGAAACAAATAGAACGGACTTTGAGATGGTGAGATATATTCTTGACCTCAGGAACCAGTGGACAACCGAGCCGTTCTACGCGCAGTAGGAAAGAAAGGGGCATTATTTCGTTTGTATTGAGACTAGTCCATGCGGGGTTAATGAGCACGGGTGCATTTGTTCACCGACTGTCCTCATTCAAAGCTGTTTGTCTGACCTCGTTCGACGCCGTATCCCACAGCGTGGCACGGGCTGCGGGATAGGGTTAGTGGTGGGGAGGAGTGGCGAATTACAAAGTGTATCGAGTCGAAGACGACACAGTAAGCGAAAAAGAACAATGGTCGTCCCTATTGAAAGGTAACTGGGTCAGTCCAAAAATAGCACTCTAAATAACCGAAGAACAGCAAAGCCCAGACACTGGTTCTTGCCGATTTCCAACTCAACCCGAAAAATTGCTACCCTACGTGGCCTGCAATGAAAAATCCCCGAGCTTTCTGTTTACTTTAGCAGTAAAACGCGCGCTAGCGTTTGACGGTTGCTCGTGTTTCGGGATGAAAATGGTCGACCTGTTAGAGGTCAAACCTCAGCAGCGGAGCCGCGTCAGTGACGATTCTATCCGGTCTATTTGTTTTCACCATTGGCAATACGAATAAATCCATTAAAACATGAAGATGCTGACCTGTTTGATATTCTTCCTTGGACAACTCCGCATTTCTGGAAAGACAAAATTATTTTATTCAACCCAAACGTACCAGAGCATATCAACCTTATTTCAGTGTTTTACAATGTTAGCTGTCGTAAGTATAGAGATGATTTATTTTGCACGATTTGTGCTCAGTTGCCGGTCATCCTTTCGGTCACGATTTCTCTGCGTTTAGTAGATCAGGTTTACCCTAGAAAAAGGATTCTATGGAACTGAGCTGTTCTTCTTTATTTAAGTCACTTTTATTTAAATTGATTGCAAAAGTTAACGGTAATTTATTGTGCTTTTGTCAACCAACCAGAAGCGGGGTTCTTCATATTTGCCAAGTTTTCACATCCTGATGACAACAATATTTAGTAAACTTCGGCAAATCGACCGGCGGGCATCGAATGAATATGGTAACAGTTAGACCAGATGACCGTGTCTGCGAAATTGGAAGAACCCTGTCAAACGAAGAAAAGTAAGAGGAATCAATCAGTTCGAGACCACCGTGGCCCTTAAGTGGCCCGGACAAACGAACCTAACGGTAACAGTGCAAGCCATGGTTTAGTGGAGGCGCAGCCAAGTAATGAACTCATCTGGAAAAATAAGAATCTGTTAACATTAGACCGACGAGTTCCAAGATGTGATACCTAAGAAAAAAGCTGGGGTGTTTTAAAAAAAATAAGCAATCCAGAAAGAGTTGTACTTCCGTTGTAGTCATTACTGCTTGCTATTGCAAGTAACAAATTTCTTCCACCGATTCAACTGACGATCAATTTCCTGCGAGAGAAATTTTGTAAAGAACTTTTCATTTCAAATCTCGGATATCTGGGGTTCCAGTGCTACTTATATACACGCCATGATATCGGCTGTTTTATCGTTCTGCGGTATTAACCGTTGTAGCTCACAGGAAACCGAAGGCTTTATCTCTTATTAATCTTTCCAGTTGGCTGACTAGTCAGATGTGTTCCATTTCATACCGTGTAAGTCCGTCTAGTTACAATGAACAAATTGGTCATTTTTGCAAATCTTTCATTTTTTGACCAGATATTTGGAGGTGTTTTACCGATGTAAATGATAGAATCACGGTCTATCTGAATGTTATAATGCATATACAAATGGATGTAGGATAAATGTAAATAGAATCACCCTGCACCAAAACCTATGGCCAACTGATTTGATTTGTGAAGTAAGTAGATTACTGGACTTTGGAGAAAAACGTAAGAAGAACACTAATGACCTACCGTACGCATAAGAGTAATATCACATGGTGCAACGATGATGAGGTTAACATTGGACACAGAGCACTTATAATTAGATGGTACCGTAAAGGTTAGTGTTGTCATCAAAAGTGCTCACTATCATCAGTGAATCAAAGCGAAAACATTATTTATTTAGTTTTCAATATAAGTCCTTTCCATTGTCTTCCGAAATACTGTGTACAACTTTTACTAATACTATCAGTACCTCCACTACTTCTACCCCATACTGCTAATATTATTGGAAGGACTATTAGTACCAATACTAATACTGTTATCATCACTCACTCTTCGTTATTAGTGTTAACATAAAGACAACAACGGAAGCAGTTGCTACTACGCTGAGTGGTACTACTACTAATACCTCTACTACAACTACTACCATCAATACTGACGTTGCTGCTATTACTGCTGCTAATGTTGATAGTGGTGCAGCTAATCCCACCAGTGTTGCTACTACGGATATAACAATAAAAACAACAGCAGCAGCGACAGCAACAAACGTCACTATCCTTGTTGCCAAAACAGGCAAATATTTCTTTCTAGTATCGGAAACTTAAAGTGGGAAGTAAGCTACTTTTGAATTACTACGTAGCAGCGGCATGCATGACATAACTTGCGGCTGTTTGCTAATAACCAGAAAGCGTAAATGGAGGCTTTAAGATATCGGGTTATTGTAACGGGTCTTCATAAGCTGGATTTAATTTAACACAGCAGACAGTAGGAGAATCGGGAGGAATATGCACGTAGCCGAATGGTACCTAAGACTCCGTGGTCAAGTCGAAGTTTAGTCAGACTCGGCCAAATACCAGCTGTTATTGTGCTATTGATTTACTGCTAAACTAGAGTTTGAGATGCGAAAACCGTGATGAAGGTTGAGTTGATGTAGAAAACTTGGCTCACTTTTTGTCAGTTAACCCAACTGTTTTCATTTTAGACCCCAGATAAACAGCGCATAACTCAATGAAGCAAAATGGTTATATTTATACTGGAAGGTTCTTAAGGAACGCAGAGGATACCAAATATTGGGTTAAGTGCCGCTTTTAACCGGTTTCATTAGGCCCCAGCTAATGACCGGAGATAATCCCCTACGAAGCCGACGTTCCCATCAAGTAGGATTGAGTTTACACTTTCAGGGATAGTTCACTGCAAACCGTTTAGCTGATTTACGTCGGCTGAACGCGTGCATCCTTAAAAAGAGGGAGATATTTCATAGGGTTAGTTTTACTTACGAGGATTTTACTACGGCACAAAACTGATTTAACATGTTCTGCTTGTTAACTAGCCAGGTGTTATTTTAAGATTAATTAAACCAGCACATAGATGTAGTCATATGGATGTATTAGGCAAATATGTTTAGTACCGTTTTTTAGTAAGTGGTTCCTGCGTAACCGGTGGTCGCACTTTGGCACTTTGGTTAATAACGCAACAACAGAAGCACGTCGACTCAATCCATAATCCCTAAAAGGTGGTCTTTTGAATTTTGAATTAGAAATGCCGATTAATATCGCTTACGTCTGTCTTTGTATAGTATAAAGAAAACACGGGACATTCAGTACGATAATGAGGCAATAGTCCAGGATACTATCCTACTCAAAGGACCACATTTCATACTGGCATGGGTTCGTGAAGTTGTTTTTCCATCTGACTGTAATAGAGCAATGTTTGTCTCTCCATGTCTGGGCATATGTGGCGCTATGTGGCTTTAGTCATGAACATTTTCTAGAAGTTTCATGTACATGGAAAGCTGAGACGGTACCAGGATATGCAGAAAAATAACGAAAATGATGAGTGTAGGTCCAAACGGTGCACATTTTTTAAAACTAGTTTTCCCTAGGATAAAGGTTACTAATGACACAGAAAATGATTCGATGAATCTGGCAAGATACTCACTTGGAAAGCCCATTGTTCCATTGTGAAGCAGTTTGTTATGGAACATCGACAGCTGAGTCCTCATCAGAACCGGCCGAAAGCTGATGCTTATCAAAGGATAACGACATGTAACCGACTGGAGAGTAACGGGACAGTATTATCGTAACTTCGGCTCAGTTCCGCAGTGATTGTATTAGTTTTTTTCTTCCGAAGAAGCCTAACATAAATTGTCCTGTTCGAGTGAAGATCATAATTAAAATATAGAATATTCTTTTGCCTGCTCGAATAGCTACAAATCCAAAACTCGATGCATTATTCAACTGCGCAGCCAGTAGTGAACCTAACCAGTAAACAACAGCACACTGTCGACATTACTCAGATATGACTCCTAGATTAGTAGTTACTAACAATCAGAGTGTCAATACCGAAATTTCAAGGAGGCCTAATCTGTTTGTAAATATCAGGACCGACTGACATAAGGAGTGCGCCATGTATTGGTTTTATTGTGAATGATATAATGTAAAACGTGCCTTGAGAAAGACTACCTACGGTAGTCGAAACGTTGGCACATTGCATCTGCCAACAGCGCTGTGTTATTAACATTATATCGTTCACAATAAGAGGCCTAATCTGCATGATCATTGCCTGTCAACAATAATAAGAGCCGAGCGAGTTTTAGCTGTTTCGAATTTATTTCAATTAATTTTTGAGCACTGCATGCCAACTTCACGGCAACGAAATAACGGAAAATTAAACCCGACAACCTATGTTTTGGATGACACAATATTTCAAGTTGGCGATTCATGTTAATTAAAAGCTGCAGAATTGCAGCCACCATTCCTGATTTACTCGTTATGAAACGCCTGCATGTGGCATAGGCCTGAAATTAAGGAAAAGCGATATCTGATTTACTGCACAAGTTAAATGGGCTTGCAGCATGCATCTCAATCGATCACTCTTATCTTGGAACGAGACCAAGTAATTCCCGAATCCGGACACGACTAATACATCGTTTAGGGTTATGTCCTTCTGACTCACGTGCGCTCATTTGTGGACTGAGTAAGATGAAAACATTTAAAAAAATCATACTTGAACTTACACATTCGAGGCTAGCAGTTAATGTGAGTACCAAATTCTAAGGTTATCATATGGTTTGAGACTTTTGCTGCTGTCTTTATTTTTAAGTACAGTATCAGATCAGCTTGATGGAATTTAAATTGTCGTTCAAAAACATTGTTCAAAACTTTCCAGTATCCTAAACTTGATATACTGTTAATTCTTTAAATTCAGACTCTAATTTCTTCACATTATTTTGAATAATTCAAATTTTTTGGAATTTTTCCCTTGAGCACTGATTTGCTTTCTAAAAATTTTGTTCGATGAATATTGCCTCTTATTAGCTGGATGTTGGAGTTATCGTAAAAAGACCTTGTTTTTTATACCATTTAATTTTCTTGAAGCCTGAGTATAAATCCCGAAAGACCAGTAACTCATCAGGTCTTAAGCTTGTGTCCCGTTGATTAAACGGTGTAGAAAAATCAAACTGTCGCACAAACTTTTCACCGCTTCATATATCACAGAAAGCCATTTATTTTGCCTTGAACAGACCGGTCTATTAAAGAACGCACTTTGGATCGATTGATTTTTTGTTGTTATAAAGAACAACTCTGAAAGACACAATCGATGGTTTTCATATGTGCATTGCAGATAAGTTGTCGAATTGTGATAGACGCAGCATTTCACCCATTGTGTCCTGTACGGTGCTCGTTCGAGCGAAATTTCATAAAAAATACTTCTTTCTGAGGTTCTTTTTCGTGAACGCGCTTTTGTTGGGATAAAGGCGCGACATTACCTTCCGCGCATAGTCACAAAATCGATTTTGCTGGTAAAATGTTCAGGTGGTAACCTGAAGTTCGAAGTACTTACGAAAGTAATTACACACGCATCATAAACTATCACGACCATGGTACACCTGGATTCCGAACCCAGGTATTCTGTTCAAAACTTTAAAATTGCTGTGAAGTATTATCCACCAAGAAAAGTAGCAAACCTGAACTGATAAATCACATATCGACCTTCTCAATTCAAAGTGTTATTTAATTTAGTCTTGTGTTCCAGTTTGTACAGGTATAGAAAATAATGTTTTCGTTGAATTTTCACGAGCCTAAAGCGTTTGCGATAGCGATGCATCACAGGAAACAGCTAGCATTAGACAAAAAGATAAGTTATTTACTCATCTTGCTTACTTTTCGTTTCTACTGTGGCGTTGCCAGTGGATAGAGGAAAGTTACCGCGAACACTTCGCTCTCGTCCACGGTAACAAGTGTCTTCGAAAGTTTAAGAAATTATGGTAATATTCTTCTCGGCCATTAGAAAACCGGTGGTATTTTTAGTCCATAATCATCATTTTGAATTTGCTTTTTCGAACGATTTCATAAAAAGACGGTCTACACGAAACTCTGATCAATATTTTTTTCATCTTGGTTCCTTACTTTGTTTAATGCTCATGAAGTGTAGGTTGTTCTAAGATGGGGCTGAGACCAGAAATGGTATCCAAGATAACTAGTGGTCGGTAGTAGTGAAGTCGAACCCATACGTGCACCTTCGATTCCGTTCATATGGGATAATAAAACCAATATCAGCATGTGAAAGTTTGAGGGTGATCGAACATGAAAGCAACTTGTACGTCTACTTGATAAACAGCGACAGCAGCGCAAGCAATCGTATGCATCTGAGGGGAATTTTGCTCGGTCATCTATATACGATGTGGCTTTACAATTCGGACGAAAAACTGAAGATTATCTGTCCTCTGACTGCAGGTTATCCCTGATTGACCGGCGAAAGCCGCCCACGCCACGATTGTGGTTCATGGATTGACTCATTATTCATGCACACTTCCAACGATTCATGTGAGATTCTGGTTGAAAACCCAATATCGAATTGTAGAAATATATGGATGATCGAACAAGAGATGGTCGAATACTTAACCCCGATAGGCGGCAATAATGGCAAAACCTATGGGATGCTTCTGCTGCAAGCTCACTCCCTCGTTCGTATTGGGTCAATACCAACGCTGAACTTGAACATGGGACCTTATTTTGTTTTTCATTTATTTCCCTTTTTATAAATGAAACGGCACTACTTTCAGGATGAGTTTGGTGGCCAACCCAGGTTTTCCAAGCGAGAAAAGCCAGACTCACGACCTCCAGCTTGAGAACTTACGACTTTGGACTGTTGATCACTTTTGCTGCCAAACGTCAAAATAAAAATTTTCTGATCAGAAGCGACCACACTAGGGGGATTCTGAAGAACTTAGCTATTTTCACTATTAAACGAGATTAACTGGCCATCGCTTTGTACGAAATTTCTTTCAACGTCACTCAGTAAT
Source organism: Fasciolopsis buskii (assembly GCA_008360955.1). Classification (NCBI taxonomy): domain Eukaryota; kingdom Metazoa; phylum Platyhelminthes; class Trematoda; order Plagiorchiida; family Fasciolidae; genus Fasciolopsis; species Fasciolopsis buskii. The sequence goes on from LUCM01009193.1 coordinate 113,371, forward strand.
GGAAGAAATAACTACAGTTGTTACTTTTTCAGACAGTCAATAACAAGCGCAATCGAGCAATTGGTTACACATCCTTGACACATACGACCTTTAATGCAATCTGCTTGAGATTGCAGGTAGCGGATAAAAGCACATGTGCTCTTATTATCCAGGTCTGTCAGGTCCGGGTACGAAAAGAGTTAGAGTCCAGTTTCTATTAGGTTCGGGATACTGACGTATATATAATATAACATAATATAATATAATATAATATAATATAATATAATATAATATAATATAATATAATATAATATAATATAATATAATATAATATATACCATGCATTTTTGTTTCACATATTGCACCTCAGCAATAAAAACGACAAAAGCACTCAAAGGTTGTGTATTAAAGTTGGTTCGTTGGCCGATTATGGTGGTTGGTGTTCTCAAAACCAAGTGAATAACAGCCACTAGTGTTCTTGAAATCCTTTGGGAAGAAAGATTGAGACAGTGCGAGAGGGAGAGAATAAAAGAATGCTGAATCATTTCGAGCTTGCCTGTAGCCGACGGGTATCTGGCAATGTGATTCAAAGTCACAGGTAGTGGGAACCGTACAGCTCGCAACTATTAAGAATGCATTCCATTCGCTCCTTGTTTAGTCTAATAGTTCTGAGCTGTAAATAATAACGAATCATATGACAATCTCTAATGGAAAAGGAAGCTTCAAACACTCGTACCGCTAATTTTTTCTCACGAGTTCGACACCGGGTTTTGTCTTAGTGCTATCCCTGACCAACTCTGCAATCTGTCGTTCAGTTCAAACTCACTCGGATGTAGTCATAGTTCAACGGCACTAGATTTTTCCTAACTCATTGCACTGCTTCCTGTGAAAAGCAGAATAGAAAATGCTGTTTGAGAGTCGGTGACATATTTGTGTCTTACCATTACTGAATAGTTTAACCCGTTTCGCATGACCAAAAGGTGCGGATAATTAGATAAACCCCTTGGGATATCCCGTCCCATTTCGAAACGTGTTCGTGAATCCGATAGGACGAATATGTATTAAGGAGAATTCTCAAATCAAATGACGAACGGCGCATTCTGAGTTAAACACAACCACAAGGACAACCGCCGAATTACATATAGTCGTTAGACTCATTCTGGATCGCGTATTGCGTACATAGTTGCATAGTGATAGCCTGAATCCTAATTTGGAACAAAGACCTGCTCACATGTATAAGTCCTCATGGAACCAAAGCGGTTCTCAAGAACACCAGTTTCATTATATATGTTTTCATGTGACAGCCATTATTTCCCTGAATAAACGCCTTTAATTTAGTGCCGGCGGTGGTTGAATGGTCACCATCACAATGAGTCAATCTGAAATTCAAGGGTTCCAACCCTTTCACCACCTGCTAATCTCTCTACTTGACATTCTTGTGTTGGTCGGAGTTCCATTTGTGAAAATGGTGTACGTCGTTGACTCATTAATAAGAGAAGTAAATGAAAAAAGATATGAAAAAATAAAAGTAGTACCAATTCTGTTAAATAATCGCAAATGTTATTCATCGGAAATCATTCACATAAATCAGGATATCACTCTCTAGGCAAAGGTATTTTGCGAAGAACTGATGAACTTAATTAAGCTCCAGTCAACATCGTCTATATTCACAGTTTAGTTATCACATATTTGGGGTACGTTTTTTCGACCGCCCAACCATTCCCAGATTTGCCGGCAGCGCATTGTTCTTGCGCTTGAGGATTATGAAAATCGAAGATGTAGATGCTCGCAGAAATCCTTGCGAAAAGACCACTGGACAGGGTGTTTGTGATCGACAGGAATGTAGAAATAAACACCCAACTATCGATTTACAAGTTCAATTCATATTTTGACGAGGAATGGAGAATCTAAATAAGACAATTGGCAAACGGGAACTGCTGAAGACATTGCAAAATCCTCCCTATTTCGTTACTGTTTTTGAGACGAACACGTCCAAATATTATGGTATTTTGCACAATTCAACAGAAAACCTCCCTGTCAATCGTTGGCCTCAGTTACGAACGTTCCCAATAATGTGCAGTTTACTTACCATGGGTTGGATTTGAGAAACTGTAAAAATGAAAATTCATTTTTCGTCAGATATCAGGGTTTAATAAATATTACAGTTTTGCTGGTTGCAGTCGATTGACGACAAGCATAATGCTGAAATAATTTGTGGTGTTTTCATGGAAAATCTCGATTACCGATTTCATAGGTTCACATGATGTGCAACACATTGCTTTTGGTATCATTGCCATGGTAACTTGGGAAGAATTAGATAGAAGAAAAGTCCGATTTTGATTTTCCACCAGTATGCATTGTAAGAGGCAAGATATTCTGTTAGGTCTACCTCAACGTTTTCTAGTCGTCAGTTAGTTGCATCCCTAGTTATCTATCACCGATCTCCACTGATTCCAGCAAGGCAAACCAAATAAAAGCTTGTGGCATACTCAGATTTAATGAACTCCTCATAAGACATTTATATGTGGTTCGTCATCTGGCCTGGATGTATGATGTGACTATTCAATAACCCTTTCCTTTTCTACTCTCCATGTATATATATATATATATAAGCATCAGAATTTGTTAAGCTCCCTTAAAAGCACTGCAAATTTCTAGATGAACTAAATTCGTAGTGCTTATTTTCGCGACACTGCTTTTCATGATTCAAGGTGACTTATGTGTTATGAATAAGCCCACAGAGTTCACGGTTAACCACGAAATTGACAAGTGTTGATGAAGTGGATTAAGCCTTTCTCAATCCAAAGTGGTCTCAGATTGAAATCCAAGATCGGATAGACATTGTAGCGTTTTACGACAATTTACTCGCACTCGGTTTTTTTACCCTCTCCGCCCCCCCTAATCTTCTGGGAGTCCAAATTTCAGAGTCATGCTCGCCGGTTCTCTCCCACTCCCCAGCCCCGGCCACAGCGACTGTGGGATATATCTGGTCCGCTGCGTCCGGTAGTTCTATAAGTATTAGGAGCGAATACAGCTCCCAACTCTTCAGAACAAGGAAAGACATGGGAGGGGAACGGTTTTTGCTAATGGTCGATTCAAAATGCACATAATCGGGAACGTTCGTAACTGAGGCCAACGATTGACAGGGAGGTTTTCTGTTGAATTGTGCAAAATACCATAATATTTGGACGTGTTCTTCTCAAAAACAGTAACGAAATAGGGAGGATTTTGCAATGTCTTCAGCAGTTCCCGTTTGCCAATTGTCTTATTTAGATTCTCCATTCCTCGTCAAAATATGAATTGAACTTGTAAATCGATAGTTGGGTGTTTATTTCTACATTCCTGTCGATCACAAACACCCTGTCCAGTGGTCTTTTCGCAAGGATTTCTGCGAGCATCTACATCTTCGATTTTCACGGACACACATGTACAAATGCAAGCGAATAGTGACAAAATTTTCCAACTGCAAATTGGGTTCCTTTTCAATTAGATATACTGCCGCGCTCAGTGGTACCGCGTGAACCCGTTGTGCGCGTGCCTTTTACTTGAGAAACTGTATATCCGGATTTTAATCCCAGTCGGTGTCTCGCTGTTTACGGATCATTTTCCCATTGTTCTCCTGTTTTCTCCGAACTTTTAATCCTGTTGTTCTGTTCAGTGAGCAGTTTAAAAATTTTGATATATTTTGATATATGCGCTGAGAATAGGGAAATTTGTTTGAATATATACTCCGAGCCGTGAGATCCTATTTGATTTCCATTATGAATTGCCGCATTCGCTATTAAATTAAGAACATACAATAACATTTAATTCGAACTAATCCCGTAAATTCAATGAAAACAGAGAAAATAAATGGAAAATGCGCAGCGATTTAACTTACTCTTTAGAACTGTGCACATTTGTCAGTAGTATGAAATTCGCGCGAACTCTTCGCAGGCTGGCTAAGATTTGAGCGAACGGAGTCACTATCGGTTCGTCCATTTGGCTGAAAATGCACAAAGAACCACGTCTTATTCCACCGGGTCGAGCTCCCGTACCGTATGTCGTATTCAATTTATCAAGCATGTTAATCGATCTACATACTCCCTCACAGGTACTGTAACCGGTCAAGCGAGAATTTCGTGAAAATGACTTGGGAGGCAATTGACCGAGACGATCTTCGACAGAATTCTTCTCAGACGACAAGTCATCCTCTTCTTCCAACACATGAGAATCTCGTGATTGACACAATGAAGGAGACTGATACCCGGTGAGTTCCTCAGACTCCACTCGATCTTCAGCATGACTGAGCTTCAAAGAACCTAATTTTCGTAAGTGTTTTTGTAATCGTTTTATAGTAGACAATCGCATAAGGCTGTACTTTTTCGAATTTTTATCTACTGAAGTGCCTGGTTTCGGAGCATCGTTACTGGTTGAGGCTCTTGTTTGGGGGATCCCATATACTTGTTTTGACAACTGTGCAGCCCCCAGACTCTTGGATCGATAAGTCGATTTCATTTGTGGGGCATCCGATCCGGCAAGCTCATCGAAACCGATACTTTCAGCCTCAGCCAAACGCGCAGTTGTCTCCACGTCTAGGGTAGGTCGTCGACCAGTTAAATTGTCTATTTGAAGATTGGGTTTTGTTAGAATGCAAGCTTTCGTCGGCGCCATTGATGCGGATGTGATCACAACATCTGGCAAACTACGGCGTTCTTGACGTGGTTGGAAGCCATTCGCGGTCAGGTCGTTGACTGACTTCTCCGGGGATACATAAGGGGCGGAATTACCCAGCTGTTGAGTCGCAGATGTGAACACAGTTGCGGCATGAAGGGGACTTTTATGCACAAGGTTTGATCGTCTCTTAGTCACGAAACAACAACTTGTCCACATCGCCTCGACCCACTGACTGCCACGGTCCGCTTTGCACGTTTACTCACATGCAAGCATTTGGCGATGAACTACGGATGAGAAGTGCTAACATTTAGGAGCACACAGGTACGCACGCGCACACACTAAGTCCACGTTAATTTTTCGGTAGGATTGAACAATATCCAGTACTTTTTCTACTGACGTTGTATAGAATAACCCATCGAGAATTGGCATGCAAGTGAGGCCACGGGATGAAGTAAGCCGGAAACTTTCGTTTTAATTAGATCCTGTATTGACTGGAAATGGGAAGCTTTTCCTCAGGGTATAACCATTAGTTTTCTTGAGGTCACTGACAGCTGATTGGCTGAGGCGGCTTCTGTCTACCTGTTCATAACACTGGCCTCGATAGCCTCGTGTACGATCGATGCTTTGGGTGTGGAACTCCGCGTGTTTGTATGTATGGGTGCACATACATTTATCACAGTTTTTATTTCTTCGCCTGTGTCCACTCTTTCGGCACGTCTGTCACCAGTTCGGTGTGTAATGCCCACACTCAGTGACAGGTCTTGTGCAACCAATCACACAAGCCAGACTCGTCTCTCGGATCGCTAAAGGCAAACATGAAACAGAAGTTGGCTACTTTTGCGCAACCCTTTCGTCAAGTGTAAAATAACCGGAAAAAATAAAATAAAGCGCCGAAGTTGCTTAACTGTCATTTGATAACTTTCTTCTGTTAGGTGCGACTGATTAATTCTTGTTAATGCAAAAAAATGAAATAAATAGAACAGTGACTAGATACGTACTAATCCCTTTTAAACTAGTAGAAATTTGGAAGTAATTCATTCCAATGAAATAATAAAATACCAACCAGTGAAGCGGTTTGTTGAGCGGCTTGTAAGCCAACATCATGGTGCTTTTCATCGCGAAATTATCAGTGATCTCTACTTCCCATGCGACATACAGTCAAATTCTCTGAGGGCAAAGCTCGTTCATTTGATGCCTCGGGAAAAACTATTCGACATGATGAATTTCGTGTTTTCTCTCTCTGTGTTTTGACTTTCATAAACCGTGTAGGTTGTGTGAAATAAACAGGAAGCCGGATAGAGGAGAACAATTCAACCTAACTAATTGTTCATATTGTCGAAGACTATACTGCCCATTCTGGATTGCAGGTTGAAATGTTTTAACTTGCAGAAGTCCATCGTGCAATAGCTAAAATACAAAGATTCCCATCATTTTGTAACCAGAGAAATCCAAGATTCATTTGTGTTGAGCAAAACTTCTCTTATTTGAGCCGATGTTTTGCTTTCATTGGTGCACACGTGCATCCATTCTCCATCAGTGGATTTTCTCATTCAACAATTGTCATTTTTATGACCCGTTCTTGATTACTTCTGTTTGCTTTGTTAATTGCTGAATGTTATCTCTTGATAATTAGCTTCAGTGTAACAACAAGATTGATAGGTTGATTTGGCTGGCAGATACAACAATATTAATACAAAAACCTAACATTCGACTACTTCTGTATGCATGCTATCATTTTTAAACAGTCTGAACGCGGCTAGATCATGTCCTAAAATCCAAAACTGCTCCGTCCAGCAGTCGCGAGTTTTCTCATGGAAAACTTCGAAACTTTCCGAGGATAGTGGAAGAAACAGCTCGTCCGCTTTAAGTTGGAAGTTGATATCGCATGTGGTTATTAGTGCTTGAGTGCACTTCGGTCTTTTGAGGTCGGGTATGAAGAATTTATTTCTTGGCAGCAATCCAAGAAGGCTGATTCCGAAAAGAACTGTCATATTTTCGATTTCTTTAGATATGGTTGTTTGGTATTCGACTGCTCCGACAGCGGTATTAAGATTAGGACCATTTTCATCTGGGGTCATGAAAATGACCCAGGCAGGCATTCGTTTTTGATTGCTTCAATATTTGTAACCTGCGCACAAATGATAGGCTTTGTTACACCAAACGTTATAGACCAGAACTGACAAGGGTCACGCAAGTATTATGAGCCACGTATCAGTTTTATTCCGTTTCTTTGTATCTAAAATTTGGTGGGAGACCCATTTGAGTTCATGATTTTTGGACGTTTTACATCAGTTTATGCCTTGTGATAGGAATAACCTTTCGTGGAGTGCACGTCAATTGATGGCATGACCTCAGTCAATCATTAGGTTCATTTTGTGACTGACGATTCTCGCACCGAGTAACGCAAATTTCTAAAGAAGTGTCGGGAGTTCAAGGCATCTATTGCGGTGTCGGGATTTGAATTCACGACATGTTCGTTTTTTGGATATGGCAGGACTGGGTCGTTGCAACCTGATGAAAAATTTTAGAAAACCAATGCCGATTTGGTTTCAAAACCAAATGATGTCATCACTGATTAACTGATCTTCAATTTGTGTTCAGTTCTTAAGTGCGCATATCTTTAGGTGAGAATTCAGTTTTAAAAATCCATACAAACTTGTAATCACTTTGAACTCTTCAGTACTTTATTCTCGGCAGACTGAAAGGACTTAAAATCAGATGAATACCTTCGATATCTCCGGTGTCATTTGTTAATTCGTTTACTTTAAAAACGAGCTCACCTTTGCAAGAATGAAACCAAAGCACTGCAAAATCTTTTCGTTTCGGCGAATTTCACATTTCAAGCCACTATCATTCGGTAAAACTTTTTATAATGGAAATATAACTGCGTCGACAGATGCAAGAATGTCTTACTTACTTTTGTGTTAGAAACTTCAGCTGAGTACTGAAAATAAACAAAAAAAGGGTAGTACAAGGTAGGAGTAAATATCTACTCAGTTCAGTTGGTGATAATAGACGACGTATTGGCAATTGCTAGTCGAAATAGTTAGCTAATATTTCCCCAAGGATTTACTCTTTGATTAGATCAATGGCAAATTCCTGTTTCTCCTTCTTGGGCTTCCGATACATAGCAGACAGTAAACATACCTGACAGGTGATATGTTTCACGTGACCGTTAAAATTGTGCCATATCAGTATTATACAGCTAAGATTAGTGGAGCACAACGCTATCTGTGAATTCGTCGTGAAGAACAAGGAAGGAGAACGCTAGGCGATTGTTTTTTCATTATTTTCTGCTGTCTTGACTGAATTGAGATGTCACTGATTTACACATTTGATCAGTTGCTAATCGATGATTGGTCGCTACTAAAATCAATAAGATTTTATTGCACGAGTGAATCTGACTTAGCAACCTGCTTCTGAGTGACATGAACGAATTTTTTTTCTAACCACGATGGTCGTCTTTCATTCTTGATCTTCGAAATTGTAATATTAAGTCGTTAATGATTGTCTTATGACAGAAAAATTGATTCTCTTCCAATAAGTTTAATGCAGTCATCCCAAATATGATTGCTTACAGGCGTACTTTCTGCAAATTCCTGAATATACCAAATAGACGAATTCGATCACAATTATTGATCCCAAAATCATACCAACCAAAAGCTTAGAATATGACTTTAGTAACAACGAACTTCCATGCGGCTGGGTTTGAACGGATTATCACATATCCAGTAAGTCATTATGCTGATGCCTGTCATTAGACTGAATGAGCTGACTAGAGCCGAGTGCGAAAGTAAACAGCGTGACGGTAGGCACTAGAAACAGCTTCGTGTAATTGAATCGTGATCCCTCCCTCAACGATTCACATCCAGCCGCCCCAGTCGATTAATACTTCTACTTTTGTGTCTGTTTATTATTTCGAGAAGTCATTGATCATACCAGCAATGTGGTTAAGCTATTCTCTATGCCAAAGCAATAGACCGAATGATAACGCTGATTACGACAATTCGGTTCTATGTTTTATAACTAGTCAACGGATATGATTATGAAATTTATCCGATCCAACTCCCAGAATGAGCGACCAGAAAATCACAATAATCAACAGTCGGAATAACGACGAACAAATAAGTTCAAAATTACTGAGGGAGATGAAGTGAAGCCCTGGTTTTCCGATTATTGTCGTCTATCTTTGTATGCGCAACGGGTACGACCATATTAATTCATACTTGTAAATGAAAATCCCTTGAAAATGCTCCAGTTTAGCCTCATTTCCATGACGGGCAAGTGAATACACTAAAGATTATTGTGGGTTCCATTCAAGTTTGGCATTTCCAGGCTATAGAATACAGTGCTAAAATCCTAAATGTTTGTATTTCTGGTAAGTACTACGTGTATAGATGAAGACTGTACATATGTACTCTTTAGTGTGGTTAAATCAATTTCAAGCAAATCAGTGATTCCTAAAGAGAAGAAAAAAACTGAGCTCTTAAAGAAATGTTGAAGCTCGTCCGCCTGCAGTTTAGTGGAGGCTTAGCTGATGGGCGATTTGGACAGCAAAGCGCAACTTATGTGCGGCTCATTCTCACTAGTCTCACCATGTTTTCGACGCCATCACTCTACCAGTATGATTATCTACTACTTTTGTGACTCATTCTCTTATCAGGCGCACTGTGATTATGTTTTTGGAAATACACAAACAATGATCTAAGCGATTTTCAAACTCAAGGAACTTTAGTGGGCTTTTAGAAATTTTAAAGACAGCGTCGATTTTACTACCAGTTTGTACTGTCTTCCATCCCATCCGTGTGACCGTTTCCGGGGAACAACATACACAATTTCCATCGGCTGTCACAAACTTCCGGAATCCGAAGGATACTTACGACTCGCACGCTTATTGCAGTAGCAGATAAAAAATACTACTTATAAAACATTATTTACTAGTGGAAACGTTTCAAGAAGACATTCACGTAATCTGAGTAACTGACTGCATCGCCATGTTCTGTGTAGCCAGTTTGATATTAGTATTATTATTTTTATTGCTAAAATTGCTGTTAATGTTAGTCACTTGCCAAGCACATCTGTCCATGCATTTATTAGAAATCTAGATAAACTGGTCATTGGGGACGACAGGCAATTATCCCTAAGAGAAATGTCCGAACGCTGTTCGGAATCGTCTTGCAGCTCGGGTGGTAGAGCATAGGCTGTACAAATGAACAATTTGCTTCCACGGCTTCGTTTGAGCCCAGCCAAGACTTTCGCAATTGGATCAGCGCAACAATAACGTTTCCACTGCGCACAAATTTGTGTCAGATAAAATCAAATTGAACTTACGCTTTATCCTAACCGGTGTGATGTCTCCCGTCATCTGTTATGTATACCCGTGATTTCGCTAGCGTTTGTTCAGTTGCCTATCTTCGTCTCATTATTTTCCCGTTTCCTTTCCTAACAGATGCAACCTCACTTTAGTCGAAAATAACTGACAATACGGCTGGTCTCTGCTACACCCATCTCGCCTTCTCCGGCACTTTTACTCACACCAAAAAACGCCTGCCGCCGTTACATAAAACAGTGCAGTGTTTTCTGTCAGTTGGGCCAAACATGCACACTGTTGTGATCGTAACCAACATGCGCGTGAAATCTGGGTAGGTTGAAATGGACTAACAACTCTTCACATGTAATAATTTCGCTCTATCACAAGTTGAGCTATCAGAATAACGATGACACGATTTCATGTGCTGATTTTCTCACTCCTTACTGGCATTAGAACTTGCAGGCCTTTGCTCTCGGTCGCATTCCGGGAAGGATAATCTTTTGTGTACAGCAGTAAACAAGACTATTTCATTGTGAATGATATAATATTAATAACACAGCGTTGTTGGTAGATGTAATGCGCCAACGTTTCGACTACCGTGGGTAGTCTTTCTCAAGGCAAGTTTTACAATCAAATGTAAAACTTGCCTTGAGAAAGACTACCCACGGTAGTCGAAACGTTGGCGCATTACATCTACCAACAACGCTGTGTTATTAATATTATATCATTCACAATAAAAACCAATACATGGCGCATCGATTTTTCGATACACTCCTTACGTCGTTTGGTCCGGATATTTACAAACTGGTTACCAATCGAATTGCTCTGGGAAAAAAGACTATTTCATATTTGAAGTGGGCACACGAATCAGACAAAAATCTCAGTTGTTTAGTTAGCTCCAGTGAGCAGAGATTTCACAGTTTGATGCGCTCACTAAGAGTGAACGTATCAAGGTGATGGTTACCGTTAATCTGTACAGACCTAATTGCATCCTGCGCGTCACAGGTAGAACATTCCTGCCATTATGTTCCTGTTGACAAACTTGGGCTTGGCGGATGCCAGGTGTCATTGTTATCACTGCCCTTTTCTCCTGCAAAATGGTCGGACGAGTGGAGGCATAAAAAATAGGAATAAATCAACAGTCTATTCCCAAATAAGGTCAAAATAACCCACCGAGATGGTATCAAATTTGGTATCGAACAGCGAAGGGGCTGAGATAAAGTACTGAAGATTTCACGGTGATCACTTGACGCCACTAGATGTCTAGAGAATACAGACGCATAGTGGGCTTATTGCTTGACATGACTGAATTTACAACTGGAACTGCGCATACTCTATAGCTCAATAAAAGCAGTACAAAGCGAATTATCAAAAAATAGTTAGCATTCCTTCACTCGTAGTGTTTTCACGCGAGGTTTGTTCCGGAAAGGATCTATGGTAACTTTTTTAGGTCATTTTGAAACATACCATATACATGAAATCAGTGAGTGTGATAAAAACAATTTCGAAAATGCAAGTTACTTCTGCATACCGGTAAAAAACGGCTCACAATTAGTAGGTTTTTCTACTCTTCGCTGTATCCAATATCGGACAACAAACAAAACATGGATAACCTTTCGGAACAGTAATGTATTTACACCTGTTTCGCAATAAAAGTCATGTAATGTTCTCTTTCCAGAACTGGAAAAGTCACCAAGTTATTTTCAAATGATTCACTTGCATAGGCAGAGGGGCTTTGTGCACTAGAGTTACATACACCCTAGATGATGAGCACCTGATGAGGCATGATCCAAGGTCACTCAATGCTAACAGTCTAGCAATAGTTGGACGCATTGTCTAGAGGTATTTATATGGTTTTTCTATGCAATTTTTTTCTAAATAGGTCAATCCATCATTAGCCTAAGTCACGTGCTTACAGAAAAATTGTGGGAATAGCCTGTACGATTACCAGCGTTTCCCGCTTTGTGCGTCACTTATGGTGTTTTCTGCCATTAAAATCCTTACAATCTTACAAACCAACATGTTCACCGTTACCGGGAGGCGTAAGTGTTTCAACGGGAGGAACCACCGTTTAGCCATTGTTTGGATTGGATGCCTTGCCGGATGCGCGCATGACTTGTTATGCGAATGGATTTGTGATTGGTGATCATGTTTTCTCTTTCCGCAGAGTTTTCTCGAAGCAAAGTGCAACCGGACCAAAGTTGCCCTGCATTGGCTTCATATTGAGTTGTCTAACGTTAAAACCAACTGATGATATTTCGTGCAGCGCGTCATGCTGGTAAACTTGCAATTTTTCTCGATTGATTCCCTATGAGCTTGACATCAACTATTTTTAAATTTGAGAGGTTGCAAGGGAAGCCAGATAATATTAAAGATGGAAAATTAGCTTGAGCATTATGTATCCACAAGTCGGCTCCAAGATCAGGAATAGACTCGTCAACTTTCTGCTAATCTGGCAGACGCTCGGGCACTAAGCTGCGCTGTAGACCGATCTCAACAACGAATTACGTATGCGTAAATCCAGCGTTGCTCGAACCATTATTTCAGTAGTACACAACAACTGACCAGGTTTGAGTCACCAGATCAACAGCTTCGGCTATCTTCCAAGGAAAGTAAATAGGAAAGCTGAACAGTATTCAAGCCGAGTTTTCGATTATGCCCCGACTACTTTGAGGTGGCCCTTAGATCTAAACGTGGGGTGGAGTGAAAAACCAGCTAACGCAATGTGAAAACTGATTCCGGATCGTGCCTTTGGCGTTTGAGTGGGTGGCGTACAACTGGATTTTTGTTAATTTGTTTTTGCACCCATTAAGCTGGACAGCATGTCATTCGACGAAATATCAACTTCACTGAAAGTATTTCAAGCAAAAATCTTCCCGTTGCATCACTGTACACTAAATGTCCGATAGCCGAATAGGAAAAAATGGACAGACTCCATTCGTCCTCTCGAGTTTGACATCTCTGCTGCGGCTCAATCGAGGTGAAACTCTGTTGAGAATAAGTCTTAGGGAGTTGACAAGCGGTACCAGTTATTGTACCATTTAAGATTTTTACCACTGGCAGTATTGGGTGCCTTATTTGATTAGCCGATATGCTGAGTGTTCACTGAATTGAGCCCTGGATGAGTTTCGAGCACCACATTTTGGGTGAGACCTTTTACCGTTCGTGCAGAACATTTGGTCAATGATGACTAGTTTTATCATTCTAAAGGTAATAATTACGTGACACAAGAGGAAGAGAATTCAAAACCATTGACTTGTTTCGGGATAACAAAATCGCCCTAAATTTTTACCTATGTAGATTTATTACCAGTTTGTTTTTACCGGATCTATTCACTTTCGGTATTGATGAAGGAGAAGGGGATCCGATCAGTGAAAAATTTGAGTCCTTTGTCATGCAGCGCCAGTCCTCCTGCATTCGAAACCCTTAAAAGTAGAGTTCAGCCGTTTCATTTGGGTTGTGTTTATTCATCGGCAATTCACACGCATCGTACCTGCACTGAAATATGGTCTGAGGATGAACGATTTTAAACCGAAAGTCCTAGTCGCTAGGTTATCCGGGATGGTCCTCAGCCTCTTACGGCGTTTCCACGCCTGCAATATCTGCGACAAATTTAGTTTGTAAAAGCAACCCACAGAAAGGTTACCGGCGACGAAGAAAACACCAACGAAGCACCAAATATTTCCATCAGCATGCAGCAGGCATAATTTCTCCATGGGAATATAAAATGCTAAAATGACCACTGGAGAAGTGACCTTTCGAGATTCGACTTTTACTGGAGATAATTTTTTTCAACTCTGTCACACCAGCTGCCTGAGGTTCGGATCCATTGTGTAAGAATGTATTTAGCAGCCGGATTCAGTGAAAAGTATATTTACTGATTTGAGATTTACTTGTTGCGAGATTTCAACGGATGGAGAGTGCATCACCAGTTTGTGACATAAATCACATTCCGTCAATGGATTCGAACAACCATAACAACCAGTAAATCTGGTTTTTCACGAAAGCATTCATAAAGTGCATCAACTTTGAAGTCATCAATAAGAAACCATGGAACCACTGTACATCTCTTTCGTCTCACTGATAGATAACTTGGCTGCAAGTAGCCTAAGTTTGACGAAGACTTCGAATATAACCAATTTTTCTTGAACACTTAGTCTGTGTTATTGGTAAGGAATTGTTTTCACGAAGTCATTCAGTTTGTGATGTAAGTACACAGTTGGCTGTTATGAATCCATGGAAGGCTGACGATTCCTAACAAGGTTGAAACAGCTGTACAGTAATTAAGAAATTTCTTAATGGTGTGTTAATTGTTCATAGCTCAAGATGAACAATTTCAGAGGATGATATGTTCTACTAATAACACGTAAATTATTTTGACCGGGGATGCATGATCCACCGATCGATTCTATTGATGAAACACAATCTGTGATAGCATTGTTTTACTCATGCACCCAATATTTCGTCACTTTGATGAGGCTTATTTCGGGTCGGTTTTCTGCTTTATCCTAAACTAGTTTCGTTTCCAGCGAATGCAATAGGCAACGCAATTGAAAAACCAACCAGTAACCGGGATCAGTTATATCAGTTTGACGGTCAGTGTCGCTTATTGTAAGTTTAATACATTCAGTGCCTAGCCCAGTGGGAATTCGCGGTTTCATTACGTCTCCATTCGCAGCGGATAACCAGGCGATAAGACCCCAGTTTGGATTCGGACTCTTCACTGCCGCAGCTACCGAAGCCTAACAAGTTGGATGAAATGGCTAATAAAATGATTCATGACTTTCATTGCTGATTTCGTATTCGCCAATGTGTATAAAATGATTCACTGTCGCGGTATAAATCTCATAATCAGCTAATGCTCATCACCTACTAGAACTGAACAGCACCAAATGATACCTAAACTGTATGTCGCAAACTATGACAAACATGAAAAAACGGAAGAGCAGAAGAAGGAAGACAAAGTAACCAAACAGGAGATTAATGAGATGACTGGAAAAATAACGAACTAACTACCTACCCTTTTCACTATCTGTCTAACTAAGTATCTGTCTTCCAAATCATCTTTCTATGCACTTTCTTAGCCTATCTCTCAACCTAATTATCGACCATTCTAACAAATAAATAACGAAAGGAACAAGCAAGCTAACTAACCAACTAATCCATCAACCTACCAACTGATAATTGGAATAAATTAACTGTCTTTTTATTTTCTCCTTTACCTAGCCAATTATCCTCACAGTAAACGTGAATGACAAGTATCAGGATTGAAACAGACACAACTAATTTATTTCAGTTTCATGACATACCTAGATTTGTCCGCAACTCTAAATGTGACTAAATGTATCTACACCCGGAAAAGGATGGATAGCTCATCTGCTGGATATATGTACCCACAAAAATAGGTACAATGCAAATACCACCGATAAAAAGTCGATGCGCAATAGTGATCCATTAAACCGGCTCGTGACCATTGTCTATCAAATATAAATGCGTGACACATTATCCATCCAGGTGTGTACCACGTTGCACTTATCGATATATGTTAACTCACCAGCTTGCCTAGTTAAGCAATTTGTTATCCTAAAATTGGCCCGCACATAAATGAAATAATAATCAATCCTGCCAAGTGGCCGATAATGCAAACCAGTCTTGGTCACGCTAATCTGATCTATTACGCTCTGAGGAACAGTGGAAAAATAACACTGATCAGAGCAAGAAAACAACCAACGGTCGAATGCATTGATCACCTCCGGGTATTCAGGCCCATTTGCAAAATGGAATTCTCTCTCGGAAAGAGGAAAGATGAATAACCCAAGGTGTACCCAAGGTATACCAGCGGAAAACGGAATTAGGATAGTTCAGGGGCAGGAATCAAAATCTATGTGGTCAGGGTTGATAAGGAAAACTGCGGAACAAAGAATGTCAAATTCCATTTGGTCCTGCGGTAAATGAACGAAACGTTGGGAGGGTAGATATTTGCCTCCAGTTTTCATATTTCTTCATCAGGTTGCTTTTGAAGTGAGCACAAGTCAATTAATTTAGGTTTAAACACTAACAGTGTAAAATATTGCTTCGTTCCCGGTCTATTTTATGTAAATATATTTCTGTTTTTATGAGTGGCATGGTGTCTATCGTGGGTGGTTAAGTGGAAACATGATTTCGCCTTGTCGCAAAAACAGTTTTATTTGTAGGGACGGAATTTATTTTGTAAAACATCCCTAGCTTTAGTACAGATCGTTTAGACCTACTGTGCGTTTCATTATTCTGGAATAATAATTACCGTGGCCAGCTCTCGACCGCTGCTCCTTTTCAGAGATTAAGCCTAGAAGCAGATGAACAGGAATGAAACGGGTTCATGGAGTAGGCTTCCGTGGTATCTTGCAAAATGCTTGTGTGGTATCACATTTTGTTGTGCTCCATCATGTTGCAAGGGGTCCGTAAATACAGTAAAAGCACAATCTGGTAGGTGTACGCGAAACTGTAGATCAATGACCTGTGGCAATTAAAGATTAGAAGCTTATTGCTAAGGTTCCTAGGTTACATCCAACTGCTTGAGGGAATAAGTGTATTTCGCAACGTATTCCCCCTGGTTTCCTATCACCCAACAATGATCCTTCTGGCTTTCGCATCAGTGGCTTAGAACAAAATACTAATTTGCATATTGAATGAAACAGACCAGATGTACCTTAAGCAAACGACTCGGTTCCTGTTCACCTAATAAGGGAAACTGGTTGACTGAGATCCACTCGAAATGTTCGCTTCACAATTTTCGTGGTGTCTACATTTTGCAGATCATTGATTTAAATTTGGAACGCTGAAAGAAGTTAATTATAGAACTTTTCGGCAGCATCGGAGTTATTCTAAATTTCAAGCTTTACAACTTGCGAGATAAATGCCAATTGACCAGGTAAAAACACTTTGGAATCTGTCACACCTAACTGACAACACAGCATCTACAGCGTAGATCTACGGAAGCCGGAATTCGAAGAAGACTAGGGACGGATGATTGTGAGTAGAACATCTCAGCCACTAGGCTATCCGGGTTGACTCTCCGAGTTACATGATTATGGATCCTCATTCCCTGCCTAGTTTTTCAGGCCAAAGATCAATACTGATGAGGGAACAATATTCAGTCTCAAGCAGCATTAACTTAAAACAGATCTTAAAATTTATTTAGAATTTCTTCAGAGTCAGTTACATTTACCTTTAAAATCCGGATTAACAGTCGAGACCGCGTAACCGAATTGGGATGGCACAATGCACTGCGTCAAATCCAGGACAATTTGTGGTCAGCAAGTGGCGGGGATTTTAGGCTATATATTGAGGTTATTTCTAGGGAGATTTAGTTCCAAAACGGTGAGCCTAGGCAGAAATGTTTTCCAAGAAGACCTTTACT
This sequence comes from Fasciolopsis buskii, assembly GCA_008360955.1. Taxonomy (NCBI): domain Eukaryota; kingdom Metazoa; phylum Platyhelminthes; class Trematoda; order Plagiorchiida; family Fasciolidae; genus Fasciolopsis; species Fasciolopsis buskii. The sequence continues at coordinate 130,716 of LUCM01009193.1, forward strand.
GTGAAAATGTTAAAAAAGACAACTTCCTATTGTTTTCCCTACATCCCAACATTTTCTCACACTGGAGAGTAAATTTCTAGAGTGAAACAAGTGATAGGTTTGCGCAAATGAATTTGCACCTAATAAAACTTTTACTGGATATTGGGAAAATCAGATCAGTTTGTTTCGAATTTTATTCCATTCAACTAGCAAAATATGTGGGAGACAGCTGTTCAAATGTGGGAAGAAGAAGCACGTCCTAGTGGGTCTGGAAAACATTTGAGGCTCAGATTGCTCTCGGACACGATAATTTTGAACTACAAAAACAAGGGGATCAGTTGGTGAAGAACGACAAGCTGAAACCTTTGACGATGTTAGTAAAAATACACTAATAGGGTAAGTCCTTCTATCTCCCTTTCTCCCTTTATATATGTATAAGACTTAGAACAGTTGGTTCGCCTACAAATACTCTGAGTGTACTACTTTTGTGATGAACAATGCCCATTCCGCATGCCTCATGTCTAGCATTTGTAGCAGCTCATCGTTTGATTGAAGAACAACAGAGGTCAGGGGAAAAGCGAGGTGCAAAAAAGCATTACTTTCTGAAATAATGTGTCCGTCTGGAGAAAGTAGAACAAATTGTACAAGTCCTATTTACTCATGAATAAAACGCAAATTGAATAAACTACCTTTTTCATCTGACGGGAAACGTCAGGGTCAGCGTCATCGTAACACCCGGATCCATGGATAATTTTTTCAGCTTTCTTGCCATATTACATAACTGTGGCCAGCATATGCCGTCGTTAAGTAAATTGCTTGTCTATATGCTTTTTTGTGATGAACAAGGTAGTATGAATTTTTCTAGACCTCGACTCTAGCAGCTTTTTGAGTCGGAGAGAATAACCGTTAATGGTTGTCTTTAATACCGCAATTTTCTTTTAAGTTAGTGGTTGGTTGAATGAACATTAATTGTCACAATTTGCTTTCAATATTGTACAGGAGTTGGTCCTTTAAGGACAGTCAGTATGCATATCAGCGTACTCTGTAAGTGGCCTTTTATCACCCTACTTTCACAGCAATCTTTTGATTGATACAAGAAAACCTTTAGGACAGACCCACAATCAATAATAAGCTGTCAGCATGGGGGACTGATCCCGGGGTGAGAAGACTCTGACGCAGACCATGCATTTTGAAAACTTAGGATGCTGACGAATCCACAACCGTTTTTAAACAGTCCGCACCTTGCAAAATGCCAATAATTTGTAGTGACTTAACAATAGACAATGCACCCTGCAGACGAATGATAGATAAGTTATGGAGTAGCCGTCAATATTATTATTGATCGAATATCAGTTCGCAAACGCACTTTGGATTTCGATGGAAAACTGGACAACATACGTGAGCCGCGTCTTACTGTCTTTTCTGACAGAGCCATAGTTGTCATTGTCCTAAAGGGACGACAATACAATTGTACTAAATAAAAATGAAAAGTCGACTCAAACGTGGAACGTCTTCTGCTTTCCTCTTGGACTCGAAACCTTGCGTGGATGCAACACACTCAACTATCCCTTGTGGGATCTGCCAGCTGGGCTAGGAGGCCAAGCGAAACAGTTTTCGGATATTTCACTTTTGGAGTCATGATTAGCCTTTCGAATAAGCCTTGTGGCTCACGAGCGGCAAACATACGTGGGTCGCTTTCAAGCATGGGTTAGAATCCCACCGTTTTCGGAAACATCACACAGTTTGGTCAATTCTACATTTGTCACAAACTACGAAATCAAACGTCTCACTTGATAAGTAGCATATTTTTATTTTCGCTACAGCCTCTTTGGCCACGGTGCGATCAAAGCAAGCGGTCAAAATATGCAAAACCGAACTTATCAACACATTCAAATGGTAACATTTTAGTGTGTTTCCGGTAATTTTCAGATTCGCGAATTTTCTTACAGTTTTCATATAGTTTCATATAGTTTTTCATATAGTTTCTAGTTCGAGCTAGTTCATTTATCATCACATGACCGAAAAGACTTCACAGAGTCAAAAACAATGAATTTCATGCCTAGAGCGGTAGAGAGTCAGAACTTTCCAGTACAATCATTTTTGACAATCTCATACTAAAAATACTGGTTTAAAAACCTGCTAGATACCGGTATGGTGTAAAATACCTGAGCTTGTGCGCAGGCAATGAAAGTCTTTCTACTAGGATCACATGACAGAGGAGAAATCACGTTTCCCCAGACGTTCACCACCAAGTTAGTGGAATTATTGTGCCTGTTTATGGAAAGCTGTGTACATATATTGTTATGTTGTGAGATGGTGAATTCATGTATCCGCATGTCACTGCAAGAGAAAAAGAACCCCAGGGGATTTAGAAATTTATTTAAGGTTTCTTGATAACATATGAAAAAAACTAGCGGGAGAGGCGTAGTGCCGGTGGAGCAGAACAAGTGAAAAAACAAGAAAAGCTTGACGGAGCGTGTCCCTGAAAAGTGGAATTCGGGATTCCATACGCAGAGTTACAAAAGGTTTATTTTTGTGGAAATTTAGCTTACTTTCGGTGAACAGATATCACACTTACTTACTGAGCTGTCGCTAGACCGGCCCGATCCAAATTATTCAGAAACCGGAGGGATATTTATTGCCCTTCATTGGAGAAGATGAAATATCAGCGTATTTTCATGACTAAGAATCTGTTCGATATTTTTAAACTTTGCATAAATTGGATTACGGAAATACGGTAGTACAAGAGACTTTTCTTGTGCGTAGTTGATAAAAAAACGATTTGTCATAAAATAATTCACCGTGTTATATCATCTCTCAATCCAACATTAAGAAACCATGGAAGCACTGTACAGCTGTTTCATCCTTGTTAGGAATAATGAGCAGTGCATATGGACTGCGCCCAAAACTGGGACGGGAATCCGGGGCGATGATAAACAGATTGAAAACAGAAACCGTAACCGAATGGTACATTGAGAAACACCAAGGGTTTAGCCAACAGGCAGCAGATCGATGCAATTTAGGAGGTTAACCGTACACTATTGTGGAGTAAAAGCGAGCTCGAAATTCCCTTGGAACCGTCAGCGGCGGATTGCCTGTTACCACAACTAACGAAATCATTTTAGTCGTGATAACTTATCTTAACCCGTTTTGTCTTTCAGACGAGTGAAAAAGAAATGCAAAGTTGCAGGATGATGCGTAAATCCGACGTGAAGCCTGAGTAAGTTTGAATAAGCTGGCGAGGATTAGGACCACTTGAGGATGGTTGCACATATTTGAAAATTGCCATCTCCAGAGCTGTCGACTGAAATGTAGTGAATGGGACCTAATTCAACTAAATCCTGTTATATTTTAGCAGTTGGGAACCTTTCAACTCTTCTTGAATGCTTAGTGGCTCAAGAGAATCAGGCAGGGATTTGCTCGAACATACTCCCTCAGTGTCACTGGACTGAAACCACCCGTGCATATGATCTTGAAGTTTCGCGAGGTAGATCAAAAGTGGCGGCACAAACTGGAGGAAGGTGTAACCAGATGGCCCTATGGAATCTGAAAATAGAGGGCCCGATCGCCATGAGGAATGATTGGATTATAGTGATCCAATGCCCATAACTGTAAATCTAATTGCATATAAAATTCCGCGCACGTCTTTCAGTAACCACCGAGTTTTTCGACGATTCAGTTTTCCAAAATCATGTGTATGCATAATTAATTCAAACTTCTATATGTTTATTTTGATAAATATGCGTGATTGTTGTGCAGTCCCTGAGTTTAAAAACACAATCTTTTCGGTGGTGGGAGATGAGCACCGATTGGGGTGAAAGTAGCTTGTACCATTAAGGTAGAAACTGTTCTAGAAGAAATCACGATAACGTGCGTGATGATTCCAAAACAGAGACATGCGCGGCTGAGGATAAGATGAATTTCATCTAACTATGCACGTCGTTTGTCATTCAGATGTTCTCTGAAAATGTTGTCTTTTTCAAACGGTTTGGTTTCGAGTTGTTTCACATGTTTACACTCGATCTGACTGTGAATCTTACGCAAAAGCGGGACTGCACCATGATCATATAGGCCAAGAGGAGAACATTACGCAGAAAGCAGACAGTGATTACTGACTAAAAAATTGCTGATAAATGATTGGATTAGAGTTGGCAGATTTTTAGTATTCATCAGACCTAAACGGCAAAAGAGACTGACGTCAAACAAATTAAAGCCACCAGCTAGTGTACACAAGGTAATGTCGGCTTAGCTTGTTTTCCAAAATCGCTAGGCGGAATAATCGCATTCGGAATAGCTATTGAAAGTGCTGCCGGGTGAAATGTTGGAACCCAGTAGCGTAGTAGAAGGAAAATTAACCAAAGGCTTCTGTATTCAGAATCTAGATGGAGTTTACATAGAGTTCGGCCAATCGCAAATAAACTCACCAGCTTATATGATAATACAGTCGACTAAATGTATTGTGCGACAAGACGATTTCTCCAATGCCCAGTGCATCCACTAGATTCAACTGCACTACTGGTTGTGTCACCGAAAGTTGAGTTTCACGTAATAACATTCCACCCGGTTGAAGATATTCATGATTCGGAACAAGATGAGACAACACTGGGGATTGGCTAAGTAAGGACGGAACATTGCTATTGGTCATCAATAGAGGATACATGCTGTGTGAACCTTTTACTTATAAAAAACCAACCAGCTAGTTTTGTACATTCTTAGATGATATCTACACTTTCATTAACGAAAACACAAAATCTCAGCCTTGAAACAAAAAATCTGGCTATGCCACTTAATCGGGTGATGAAACATTGATATTAAAAGAAACAAATGATTCTGAGGGACTAGGTGGACAAGGCAGAGGACAAGAGAGTGTCACATTAGAATAGAGCGGAATATTCTGCGACCGTCGTGTGCTTTACGGATGGAGTAAGGCGATAGTAAGGTTCCATTTCACCATTGTAGTCAGTGGACAGGATCCTAGACACATGGATGAACAAGCCATTCATAGATGGAGAGTTGCATGGATGACAACATCCGGTCGAAAAACCGACCGTCCAGCTAGTGAAACCAGACTCGGAAGCTGAATGAGCAAAGTACGTTAACTAGCTGCGAGGAGCCGGTAGTGCAAACGTAAGCTAATAATTTGATGAAAGTAATGCCAACGCGCGGTGTTGGTGTTTATTTGCGACCAAAGTGATTTGCATGGCAGTCCGCGAAGTATTCATATGATAAGGGATTTACTTTCGACCTATTGGCATTTTCATCGATCGCCGGTATTTCGAAGTTTTAATATTGCATTATGATTACCAAGTATATTTTAACTGGTTTCTATCCAGTCGCTCCAAGGAAGGATTATGTACCGCGTCAGATAATTGCAAATTGTGAGGGAAACGCGAAGGATAGAAGTACAGGCCTTTTGCATATTTTCCCTTTTGGTCCGTTTCACAGTTCCGAACATAATCAAGCAGCTGGTGAAATGTACCATCGTGAGTTGCATTAACTCAATAGCAAAGTATATATTCGCAGCCAATTGGAAAACTGGAGAATGTGCAGAAGTTTTAATAGTAAATTCCGAATGTGGTGGAATAACATGACCCCACCTGCATATTTTTTCCTCAAAATATCCCACCAATAAGTGATTAAGTAATTAACCCTGAGAATTTACGATAACAGAGATTCTGAATGGGCAAAATGTTTTCGACAGACATGAAAAAGCATCTAAACCAATGTACACATTACTAGACTCAAACCCATTCAAGTTATATTAAATCATACAATTCATAAAATTGTTCTCCTCCAGGATTAAATTCTCAGTTGTCACAAACAACCAAGTACGAAAAGTCAAAGCAATCATTGGATGATATTATGACTGTTGTAAGGTACTTTGTTGTTTATTTGTTATCAAAATTATCAAATGCAATTGTACGGTTGTTTAATAACGTTTACTAGCTGCGAAGAGGTAGAAAACTAAAGAGCCTGAGTGGTTGTTTGGAAGTTGCTGTGGACGTAACATGTAACTGAGACGGAGACACGTTTAGCGTTGTCTCTGCTGAACAATGCAAACAAATATTCTAATCCGCTCTGGACAAATGGATAAAGTCCTGGAGTTTAGTCATGAATTTCTCAGGTTTGAATCCTGCCACTGCTTGTCAGCTTCTCCAATTTACAGTCCTCTGCTGGCCGCAGCTTCCTTTACTGAAAATGGTGTGCGGTAATAACCCAATGATAAAAAATCTAAAGCAGAAAGAATTTCGAGACATGAAGAAAAAAAGGTGACGCCTGAGTTTACCTGTACAAAATGATAAGAGCTAAAATGTTCCGTTGTCGTTTTCGATAGAAATACTGAATTAGTACCAAGCAACTTTCGGAGCCTGTCTAATAAACCATCGAGTCTTGCAATAATTAACAGCTAATGAAATAATTCACCATGTGATATCATCGCTCAATTCACCATAAAGAAACGATAGAAGCACTGTACAGCTGTTTCATCCTTGTTAGGCTAAGGCGTTCGACTGAGAACCGTTCATCCCGGGTTCGCGTCCCAGTTCGGGCGCGGTGGATATGCACTGCTGATGATTCCTAACAAGGATGAAATAGCTGTACAGTGCTTCCATCGTTTCTTTATGGTCAGTTGAGCGATGATATCACATGGTGAATTATTTCATGAAAACATTCAATCTCCTACTGCTAATATGTACCAATTAACAGCTGAGTTTAGGAAATCGCCAGCATAGAGTGGCTTGTTTTAAAAAAACAATAAAGGCTGCCTGGTGAAGCGTTACCTATGTTAACCGAGGCGTTGGCCAGTTATATTTCCTCATGACAGTACTGTGTAATTAGCATTTTTCTAAACATATATATGTGATAGTAAAATCTACCACAGACGCTGGTCCCCATATGACCAAAATCCTTGGACTAGTTGAGTCTACGCCCTAGCATCACGTCATTCCACACTGTTGAATCACGTTGTCATCTAGTCTCCTTTTTTTCATTATGCTAGTTTTCGAGGGTATTGATCAATGGCGTATTTGCAGCCTTTCAGTGTGGAAAACGGAAGACCACCACACGGGAGGCGGGTTGCAGTTAAGGTGCATTTACCGCGCTACTTTTTTTAGCTGTCTGTGCGATAATTTTCTGAAGCGTTAGGAAAACGGCCTTATAAACGAGGCAAACTAAACTCCGTGACATAGCAACCATATCCGCTCAATAAGCGATTTTCTTAGTTGAACCTGTGGGGTATTTATCTTATCTAAAGTTTGCGATCTTGATAGAAGTAAACTTCTAAGGAAATTGAGTAAGAGCACGAAACAGGTAGAATTAGTATCATTTCAGTGTATGAAATGGCGGAGGTTAATTCACCAACCATTCGACCGAAAAATCTGTGAAGGTTATGCATTCGAGAAGAATGAAGTGAAATTAACTGAATTCTTCTGAAACAATAAAAACCTAAGGTGCTTCGTTTTTAATGAAGTGGCCACAAAAATGGTGTTTCATGGTGACAAAACACTAAAGATAAAATGAGTTTCGACAGTCAGGCCAATGGGAAAACGAAATGCGTGTAGATAAATTGGGTAGTGAACGGTTTCATTTTCGAAAAATTTTCGACCACCCTGTTATTTGAGAAACAGCTTTATTGTAAACATCCAGATTAGAAATAGTAAATAAGAATATTTTTTCGCCGAGAACTAGTGTAGTCTGTAGAACTTTTGTTATATGATGATCTATATCAAATGCCTCAGTATCGAAAAGAAGACACCTAAGTTTGGACCAAGAAGCAATTCTACTTTTTGTTTTCGCTTCGTTACTCGGTAGTTCTTTCAAGGAGACGGAGATTCGTCATTAAAAAGTCCCTAATTCACTGTGCCATTTTTAGTTTAATATCTCGAGCATTGTTTTTTAAGAGACGCTGTTGTTCTATTTAAAGCTTAGGCACTACAGCGAGAAAACGGCGCTGTTCGTCAGTTTTTTTAAGGATATTTTTCGGTCCGCTGTTGGTGTTCCGTGGACACTTCTTGGCCCAGATGAGAGCGTTTATGCCGAGAGAATGTGTATGAATACAAATCCTAATATAACTACCTGCCAACATGCCAAGTAGTCTGGGAGCAGTTAGTCTAACCGAAACTAGTTAATTCCACTAAAGAACTCTTACATTTGTTGCCATAGTATCCACCGTCCGCAATTCGAGGTACTAACCTAAAGGTTAATCGGGAAGTGAGTAGTTCGTTTAACATCGGCGATAGAATAATCATGATTCAGGAAAAGGAATGACACTCACGGCTGTGCCACTATGTAAGTCTAGGAAGATGTCCATTAGCCTAGCGGACTGGAATGCCGTAGAAGAATCTTGCCTGCAATTCCGAAATGTCACTGATTCAGATCTAATTGCGGGAACGTATTCACTTGCATTATAGGTTGCGTGCATTTCCCAAACCTAGTTTAATTCAAACGAAGCGAGAAAAACACCGGAACAGATCTATGGATCAAACAGCATATGTCTCTGCCTTATTTTCAGTTAACACAGATTTATAATAAATGCTAGCTGGGAGAAAACAGTACTTGGTAATGAAGCGGTGTCTTGAGTTACACCAAAATATCAGGAAAGTGATGCCGGATTTTGATAAACTAGAAAACATCATTAGCCTTGGAATTTGTGTACGTTTAACAATTTCTTACGATTATATTGTGGGATTGTTCTTCTCATGTTTGACTGATTGCTCGTCAGGCTGCCTTTTTCCCGCACAGACCTGGGGGTATCTGGAAACCATGCCCTCGGAAAGCAGCAGACTCGAATTTCTCTCAGATGAATTCACCAGTGGTGCGTATCCATCATTCCCGGGAGTTCCGAATGACAGGCCCGATGGCAGGTTATGTGAAATTTGCTGTGTCTCACTTCAAGGCTCTCGAGCACTGCTGACTGGACAAACTCAACTATATAATTCACATTAGCCTGGACATGAGCTGATGACATATTGGCTATAGGCACCCTCGAGATGAAAAGGCCAGGTTCAAACCCTTGCTGTGATGGTCAGTATGCTGCATCGATGAGACCCAATGGCGGCGATACTCGAGTGCAATAATTCTCTAACATAAATCTGGCTCGATAATCTGAAGAATGTGAGTGAAATATGTAGTCTGAATGACGGTCAGTGAACCGATTATTAACAGTGAAACGGAGACAATAGTACGGAAGGTAGCCCGTTTGTTTCCTGGGGATCCGATGTCACTGGGGACAGCCAGCTACCCTCTTATTCATAATGGGCTGTGTATGAAATGCGACAGTAGCAAAACTGCTTTTCAGCCTGCTAATGAATATCAGTTTTCATGAAATAATTCACCACGTGGTATCATCGCTCAACTGACCGTAAAGAAACGATGGAAGCACTGTACAGCTGTTTCATCCTTGTTAGGAATCATCAGCAGTGCATATTCACCGCGCCCGAACTGGGACGCGAACCCGAACAAGGACGAACGATTCTGAGTCGAACGCCTTAGCCGTTACGCTACCGGGCAGGCTCTCCACGGTTTGTTCAACTTCACCACATGAGCACGTTGCACCTATCCGTCACTGACTTGCACGGTTACTGTCCGTTAGCTCACAGCGATCGACCCCTACTGATGCATGACTTCTCTGCAGGTAGCCTAAGTACGACGAAGGCTTTGGATATGACCTACACAGCTTGATTACTTGATACATTCTAGTAGTAGGAGATTGAATGTTTTCATGAAATATCAGTTTGTCTAAACAGAGTTAAACAGCATTACATTCTTGTAAATGGTGGACTCCTAACTGCGACATGAACATTTCCGTTTGCACGATCGATTGAAAAAAGAGGTCCACCTGATCCAGAGACAAAAGTTTTCTATCCCTGCTTACACCAGTTTACGGCTTTAGCTTTTCTCATCTGGGTAACCCTAACATGTCTATTTTCAATAGTTTTTTCATAGTCAGACAAGCAGACGAATTGGTTTTCGAAATGATTCGTTTGGGAACTTCGTACTTGGTCGTCGCATAGTAGTGCTTAAAATGCTGTCTAGTTGAATATAAGCAAATGTTCACATGCCGGGTTTCTCAGACTTAGCAATACCAAAATCGATTAAGTATCTACCGTATTGCTGGTTTAGTATTTGCGACGATATGACCCCGCTACTAGTGCAAACGTCCTGGGCGCAAATTGGGATGGGAACAACACATGCCGTCCATTTTTTTGTGTTCTGGATACCTTTTTTCATAGTGTGTGCTTAAAGTTATGTGAGTTTTCCATTATTCATTTCTACCATTTCTGCAACCCTGCCGTTTCGGGTTCCCTCATGAACATTTTGTTAATACGTCTTGTGATGCGCCGTGTGTCTGAATATTCGGACAATTGAAAATGTTCCTTCTCTGGAAAAATTCGGACAATACGCACTACTAGTCACTGGAAGCTCCGAGCGTGAGTGTTGAAGTTTGGCTACCCCTTCTGGTGACTGGCTTTTCAGAAGCCCATTGAAAACAACTCCTGAAGGGCCTAATGAGAATGTTTCGACTTTGTTTTTTCTACCATAAGTCTAGTTGGTTACCTAATTCGAACTTTACGGAGTGCGTAACAAGTTGAATTAACCTAGGGAACAAGCGCAATAGTTTCTGAAATTGCGGATCGCTTGATTTTTCCATTTGGTTTCCTGAATTTTCACACTCAGCTCGATAAGGTGTTATTTTCTGTTGAGATTTGGTTATCAAGTCTAACTACTTATGGATGTCAAGTAGCTTAACGTTGTCCCGCCAAATAACCTTTCTTGATCAACGATTTACCATCGGCAGTCTTCGACTATGATTAAACTACCCATAATTCTGAATAAGACCCAGTCCTACGGCAAAATGATTGGATCCCTAGGGATTCCTTGAATTTAAGCATTCACAAACACGTATCAGAGTGAATGATGGTCGAATGTCCACTAACATCTTTTTCTCGCTGTATAGATTGAAAGCAATATCATCCAAAAACAGTTTCTGTTTCAACGAGCTACTGAGTTGATTGAGCACAGACAAATTTTCCGACGAACAAATTTAGCAGATTCCACAGACCAGGATGACTAGTCCTACCGTTGAAAATCGTCTGATAACCTGAAACTAATAAAGCACTATTTAGTAGTCGAATAAGATTGCACAATTTTATACTGCGTTTTGATCTTTAACCTTTTGGTCCGTAAGCCACCACTACTGAAGATATACTTTTGTCAGTCCCGTTGATGTCATTGTCGGAAATTTCTATCCAAAGTATATATCGAATAAACAATATTCAGAATAAAACTTTGTGGCACGTTTAGCGATTCAGAAATATTCCATTCAACGCCCAGGCCACTGAGGATAGACACACGTCTATGCCTTCTGTTCTTCTGACCAACTGGTACCCCGTTCAATTGACCCGTGTGAATTGCAGCGCAACAAGATAATTGTGTGGTGACATCAGTAACCGTTCCGAGTTGGACACTCATTTCAGTACCTTATTGCCTTTGGAGATGAAATACGTAAATCAAAGTGAATCGCAAAACAAAGTTGATTGCCTTTTCCTACTAGATGGTATAAGCTGTGGCTGCGATGCAAAATTTGGACAGCCGCTATCGGTATGCAGTAAAATACTCTCGTCCCAGAAATTTCAGTGCATAAATTGCTTCGTCATTTTATCTAACCTGGTTCCATCTCAGACTTCTGTATTTGGCTGAATTCCTAGTGACAAACACCATCTAACCATGCATGCGACGCTGGTCCCGAAATCACGACGTATCCGAAAAGCAAGATTTAAGAAAAAACCCAAAATATTTCACGAACAATTGAGTCCGGGTATCGGTGATCATTTTTTCTCGGCTCTTATAATTAGCACAGAAGGAAATAAAATCAGATATTGATGAAAATGGATGCAGTTCGTAAGATTGTCATACACCATCAACTTGCAAAGAGGGCTGAAAAACTGGTTGTCAACCTGCCTGACTTCGTTCAATCCAAAAGTTTATGACACTGAACTTGAAAACATTTCTTGTCCAATTCTGGTAAGCCAGACGACCAGTAAAATGGATGAACCATATGCAAGAATTTTCTACATCTTTCGAAAGCATTAGATCCTTTTTAATATATCCTTGAGCATTTGTTCCATCCCCGACTGCTGGTGTCCTGTCGCCATTGCGCTCACCTCGAAACATGACAATTCTAGTATTTTAGTCAAACATTTTTTTCCCACCGTCGTTACATCATGGGGTTTAGAACTAACTCCCCGAACCTTCCTACGACTTCTAACTTCTTTCGTAAGCGCTCCCAAAGATGCCCTTCGGCTTGCCTACAAACTAACAAGTCCCAATTCACACACTGGTGTCGCCTTGGTTTATCACATCGCATCTGACCAATGGGCCTTCTCAGATTAATCAGCTGTCCTTCAGTCCGTTCCACAAACTTGAAGAGTCCAGCTGACCTAAGCGAGCGGATCAGACTACTTTACCAGAGGCAGAAAAGAATCCTATAACTTTGGCGAAAAATTGCAGAGTCCTCCAAACAGCTGCCTTTTCTCAACGTGCAAAGAAACTTAGAAAACTATTTGGTTTACGCAAACTATGGCACTTCCGGATTGAACAGAACAGTATCTTTATTTTTTGCTTAACTTCAAATTTTTCTCGCCTTTCTCCATTGTTTGGCTTTCATTTATGCTGGTTTACCGAGGAAAGACTTATAAGCCCTTATTGGGTTCTGTCCATTGTCAATGATTTATCTTTCATGCCACTACAGGAACTACCATCAAATTGTGTGACCCGGACCCAACTGTGTGTGAGAAAGTATATACAAAATGTTCATTCGCATCTATCTCATCCTCTATGACACTGTCTTTCTGAATGCCTATCTTAAGTTTGGTCTTTCACTTCATGCCCTCCCATATAATTATTTTTAAGAACTCGACTGTTCATAATCAACCTGAATTCTCACCAACCGGGACAACAAATTGACTGACTAACAGGAAAATGTGAGGTGGCCACGTATTTTTTGTGTACCATTATCTTATTTTGTTTTGCCAAATATATGAATGGATCCATTTTCAACTGAAAAGCGAACATGTCTATACGTTTCAATAAAATCACGGATATGAATAAAAGTATGTTTGGATCTGAGCCTAACGATTTTTCAGGGAGCTGAAACGGTCGGACAGACAGTCACTCTGCACAATCAGTTTACTTTGATTTACTGCATGCGATGCTGTGAGCTGAGCCTAAGAGTGCTCGCACTTCCCCATGATTAGTTATTTTATACTTTTTTTCAGGTACCATAGACGCTGTCTGTAACTGATCACAAGATGCAAAGTAACGAAATATATTCTTCTGTTGTTCATGTTCGTGCGTAATACCCGGATGCAAAATGCGATAACGGGAAATTAAGCAAATGAAACGTTGTACCACCATAGGCGCATTATTAACGCTATAACATACGAACAACAAAAGCGAAATAGGTTGCATTGAATTCGAGGTAGTGCCCTCGTTGCAATTCGAATTCGCCTAGCCGTCGGTTGCTATTTATACGATTCGACTGAATGTTTATCAGTTAGGTTTACAGCTATTTTGAGAAAAAATTAATCAGATAACCAGGATCATTTCTGAGCTGAACTGTACTAGTCTCCACTCTGGACATGCTGTCTCAATTTCTCATTACACTTGGGGAAAATTGCTTCAAAAATCACTTAAAAATGAAATGAGGAAATATTGGATTTCAAAAGGTCACATCGCTGATTGTGTGTTGACAACCTCAGGACTTTTTTGTAAACTCTGAATGTGTTGCTACGACTGATTGTGATGTTCGAAATAATCACCTAACCACTTTGAACAAACAAAGCAGTTCAAGGGGACTGCCAACAGAAGGAAAACCGGTCAGACAAGATGCTTTTTATCGTGTATCAGAATGTGAATAATGTTTTCAAAGGACAACCTACTCGGAAACAACTTGGTGAGCTTTAATGAGACCAAGATGTTCTCCCATCCGCACTCTGGCTTTTGTGGTCCGCAATTCATCGTCAGCACACACCAGTTACCCTCTCTGGGGAATTGTCTTTCAAATTCGTTGATTGAGTTGGATTCGGTTTGCGAATAAATTCCAGTGAAATTGAATTGGGAGAATTACGCGGACTGCCGTTCCAAACATGACTCAACAGACCATTATCAACAACCAGAAACTGGACGTTGTTTTCAATGAAAAATCTGTCTACTACCCAAATTAAGTGTCATTTATCAAACTCAGTGCGGTTCCAAAACGAAAAAGAAGGCATGGCTGCTCTGAGCTCAGTTTATCAGTTGAAAGTCGTCCCTATTTCTCATTCCTGCTAGCTCTGTACAGAACGGCCAATTTGAGCTGACACAAACTTTCATTTAGTAAACTATATCAGTTCACCTATAGGGGTTTTGTGATCCACGCTAAGTGGCTGATTAGTCTGCTGGTTTACGTTCCATTGGTCGATTGGTGTAATCAACGTGACGTTGCCGTTTTTGCGTTGAATTCTGACCGGCATTCTGTGTATGATTATTCAACATCCACCGCATTTACTAACAGAGGCATAACAAAATCAGGAATGGTCAGACTGAGATAAACTTTGCCTTGAACTATTCGATAATGCTGTAACAATTCAAATTGAATAATCTTGATAATGGGAAATTTTTTTTAGAAAACTTAATATATACTCTGCAGAAGAGGCTAATTGTGGTAGCCCATGATCTGTTAGACGTTCAGTACGTTTATTGATGTCAAATGAATTGAGAAATACTGGAGCCCGGTAGGACCGTGTACAGTCCAAATGATGTATGTTGCATAATAGCGCCTCATGAGACTCACTTATTTGCTAGTAACACGCCTTTTGGAACCATCTTATAATTATTTAAATTCATCCAGGTTTTCCTTTCTGTCTTTGTTATAAACAATTACTTACATTTCATTGATGAATAATACACTTGCATTCTGGTAAGAAGAGACAATTCGGCTATATCTTTATGGTAAACTGTTAAGCGGTTCCAAATTTGGTAAACTGTAAGTCAGAGCTTCAGAAAAGTATAAGAAATTAATATGATGGTATCAGCAGAAATGCCATTGAATGAACTTAGTCAGTGTAAGACTGTGTGCTTTGAATCGCGGTATGAAAGACTCGCTCTCTATGATTCTAAAACGAGGTTGAGCACAGAGTTTCCCTTCGTATCTAGAGTCTAATGGAGGAGCGTTACCGAAAATAGATTTACCAGTGGGTAAGTGAACACTGATAGATCAAAGACTGGTAAGCTATGGGTTTTATTCTCACAGGAAGAATACTCGAATCACTTGACTTCATCACCTGAAGAGTAAGAGCTGTACATTAGGACATTTACTTGACGCATGAGTGTGGTGGATGGGTCATGTTCTATAACTATCCGGTACCACTAGGCACTGGGAAAGAAAAACTGGCAAATATAGTTTTAGAACTTACAGCGAAATAGATCAGAATAATAACCCGATAAGTCAGGTTTAGTAAAGCAATAAATTAATATCTGCTACCACAGTAACCTTCAGATCTACGTTTCGAACCTGTGAACATTTTGCGGTGAAACGAAACCTAATTCATTTGACAACCACCCAAGACCAGCCGTGTACAAGATATGAACTAGACTTGAGTTGGAAAAATAATGACGCTATATCTGAAGGTCTTTCTTCCAATTTCTCAAAGTATTTCCGTTCTGCCCTCCCCGAAAAAGCTTGCGAAGAATCTGCAAAAACAATTGCCAAAGTTTTCAAAAACACTTTACTAACTAGCCGTTGTAAGTTTGAGAATAATGTGAAAAATGAATGGATTCGTCAGGTTATTGACTCAAATCGCAATTCACCAGCAATAACCAAAACATTCCAGAGTTTTTCTGATCAACACTAAACCAAGTTGATTTGTAAGATACATGCGCATGAAGAACATTCTTTTCACAATGAATTGATCAAAAAATAACTTTCTTCTAGGATGAAGCAGTGGAAACCTACAAATGGGCCCTGGCCGTGCGTTTGTGCCACGGTTGTTCTGTCGGTTGAGTTATGAATTTGCACCAGAAAGTACCCGGCAAACCCAGACTGGATGTCCCTGAATTCTTTATTTGATTATGACATCCGTTACCAGTGCATTCAAATCAGTATCCCAAATCTAAAAGCAAACGTTCTGAACCTTCCTCAACGTAGGCTGTTGGTCTGTTTGACCATGGATAAACGAAATTAATTTATGAGTGGTTCCCGTACTAAGTGTGTACTGATTCTAAATTTGATAAACGTCTAACGAACCTCCGCTAGGCCACTGTTTTTATTTTGTCTGTAGGATAGACATATCTTTGTTCATCCTGCCCCTACCGGCACAATAATAATTATGGTCTCCATTGGGAAATTATCATGGAGACCAGAGTGATTAGCTGCTTTACAAAAGTATGCCTTTTTACCCATACTGGAGGACCGGGATAGTGATTGGTAAAACGGAAGAGTTGAACCAAGTGTTTTTATCCCCTGGTTTGATATTAACACTAACTTATCGTTCGGATTATTTCATGTTCATAACCATACTGAACCAAAGAAGATCAGTTAGTTGCTGACAAAATTTTTCACTATTTTGTTAGGGGATATTGGGGTAAAAATGAAACATATGCAGTTTGTTTGTCTGTTTTTTGCAATCACTCCGTTAACTTTTCCTAGGTTCTGTACAAGCTAGGCAGGCTAAGTGAACTAGAGACGTCAACCCACCAGGTCTGCAAGCGGTCAGCTATATATAACGTAGGGTTGAATAAAGCTAAATTGACCAATATTTTATAACGATGAACATGCAAACGCTGAGGACGACTGCGAAAAATGTGGTGATAATTCATTTGAGATTGACCATTTCGATACAAATCCGGTTGAGGTCGTCTCTAGCGATGATTACGTTGACGGTGTACAATACTACATTGGTTTCTTAATATTTAATTGGATGCTGACATCAAATGAATAATAGATTTAAAATTATCATGAGTTTGGTAAATTACATTCAGAATCCACTACTTTCATACGACAGATTAGTGTTTCAAACCTAGTCCATAAATGTTGGGTAAAAATAATTTGGATTTACTCAAACATATCTGATAAGTCTTTTATGTGCCTTTAAAATGACGGACTAGTGATTTCAGATAGAACGTCTGTCAATGAACTTGAAGTAGTAAAACTGATAAAAAAAATTCTAGCGTCACGGTCTCTGATTTCTAATCCCCAATGGAAACGACAAAAATAACCTAGGCTTTACCTTTAAAATGCTTCTGTTTGTCGTGGTTTTGTTTCACGCGAGAGATGACCTCCAGCAGTTGAAGTCATCAACGCAACAATAAAAAGGCTGGTCAGTTAAGTGTTCTGAATAAAAGGTCATCTTATTGATTTTTCTGTTACATTGGATTGTGAAGCTCATTTAAAATGGTCATTGTTTTGAAGCTCAACTGAGATGAACCAAAAACTCAAAAAATGTTATACACAGCTAATATTCTTTAACAAAAGACTTTCTGTATTCTCACATTATATTGCAGTTTTAGAAAAACGGAAGACATCAAGTAGTATGTATGTTTAATAAAGGACGATCTTGTTGTTAATTGATTGCAATAACCATGTGAGTTGCTAATGCAAAAAGTTATTAACCAGGAGGTAAAATGACTCAGCTAGGCAAGAATGGATTTGAATCAGAGTGTGGGCAGTTAGCACTAGGATAACCAGTCAATGTTGACCACGACAATCTTAATTTCCACGTGTAAGTAACCGCGATAATTTTACGAGTTAGGAATTAGTTCTAACCTAATCTTCTGCTCACTCAGCTGGATTTTCACTTCCCAATAGTTATATCACCGGTTAAGTTGAGCGGGGGGTGCACTATGCTGTGATTTTCTGCATTCGAAATACTCTAAAACAAAACTGTGTAACCATCCAGTGGCGATTATCAGGAATATAATCTAACCTCGTCCAAACTCTAATGACTTGCATGGATTATGTTACTTGCAAGGCCTTTGTCTTTATTAGGTTGTATGAAATGATTAGGAATCGGTCATAGTAGTCGATTGGTGCAAAGCAATCGTTTCAGCTTTACATGTTTAACCTCTCAAGGTAGTTGGCATTCCATTTGATCTGGTAATTTTTAATGTACGGTCAATCCACCTTATAGCTTCCATTTTACTGGGACCCCAGGCTTGTATGCAATGTTTATTGTCATGCCTTTGGTAAAGGAAGTGAGAGATGAAACAAAGAACAGTGAAAAAAGAAGTATACATGGATGATGAACATTGATACCGTAAAATGGATCATTCCCCATGTAAAAATAATTTCTGCCTAAGGGATTTCACCAAGTTGCTTGCACGGAATTTCCTTTGGAATGCGGAACTTTATTATCAGTAGTAATATTCGCATGCGGATGAATATACAAAGTTTCCGCGAAAGAAAAAGGACTGGCTTCGGGGTACTCGCCGATCGTTTTCATACGTGAACCTTCATAAGGATTCACAAGAGATCCTAGTGTCACATTAACGAAGGAGTCTAGAAGTATCGAAATGACCGGGTGACTAGTCAAAATAGTTTCGGGTAAGCATAAATGATGAGGGGGAACGTCCGCGGAACGGGTTGTATGCTCACGAATTCAAAGCAAGCCACTTGCTACATTAAACTACGCATTCAAACTGACTTACTGTGCTAGGAATTGTTGTCTATGGGGTTCTTGAAGGAAACCTTGATATATGTAACTGTTCCATTGGAAATAAAAATGCTATGGTGGTTGGAAAATTACGCATCCGATTCTCTTCTGGACTTAATAGCAATACTATACACGAGCACCCCTTTGCTTGGAAATCTCAAAATGCTTTCATTCATGCTTACTTAAGTGTACAAAACTTTCACTCTCCTATTCTGGGTTTGGTTGTTACTGTACACCGCCACCTATTGAAAATCAAGATGTTCAAATAATTTAACGAACAGCAGATTGCCAAATAAAAAAACCAGTTATTTCCGAATTAGGTCGTATTAACAAATACTTTCACCCTCCATCGTGGTTGGGATTAATCTCTGTGATGGCATTTATTTCATGTCCTGTCAGCGCTTCGTTTGGACGTGAACTGAGTATAGTCGTTGCTCAACAAGTTACAAGATGATAACACTCGGATATGAAAATCTTGCCGGTGGTTCAGTATGGACGACAAAGTGTTAGTTGGATTTTTGAGTGAGATTTAGATTGACCAGTGACTAGTCTACTATCAAATTTTTATCCGATGAGAAAACTGAAGCGTACACATGCTGGTGATATGCCAGTGAATTCCGTCGCTTGGTAGTCAGATCGTGAATTATCGATTGTATTGATGGACAGTGATGGAAAACTGTCAAATTCCAGAGGACAATCAGATATCATGTAAAAAGTGTTCGAACGTGATGTATACCTCAGATAATATTAAATCAGTACAAGATTTTACAATGTTAGCTACATAAGTCAAAAAAAGTATAATCTAGATAGGAAAATTTAATGCTTCATTACTTTCTACGGCTTATTATCGACAGTTTGAATTCAACGAAAACAAGGGGATATTCCGAGGATGTAAGCGTTTTTTGGTTGAGGACTTAACAAACCCATAAAACTTAACAAATATTTGTCAAAATGCCAATAACTACGTTGGACCAAAGCTCATACCATGTCGTAATTCGTGTACTGAACGCACTGAGATAAAGGACCAACTCTCACTCTTCAAGGATAATTTATCTCAAAGTAACTGATAACCGGACTGCCTCTATTGTCCTTTTTTCTCATACTGTTTAAGTTGTTTCTTCTGTTCCTGTTCGATCATTTGTGTTGGTTAGGTACACAAAACACGGGAAGAGATAACAGTTATGTTTGCCCAAGGGTTTCGTCAGCCCACTGGAATCGACTTGCAAAAGATTGAAACGATCATCTGTACCCTGCCGACCAGGGAAATGAAGCAAATATTCCGCAATAATGAAGCATGAAATTGTCCTTTCGATTACACATCTGGGGATCCTCTTATGAGAGAAATCTTTATTATATATGCACAGCAACTGGCCAGGTAGAACTGGAAGAGAAATCAACGCTTTTTTTATTCAGTAGATTACGTGTTGTCTCGCCTTGTTGGACAACAATTTTAAATATCCCTTCTTTCGCTTGATGACAGTCATTTTGCGGTACTTTCCATTTAAAGTATTAGTGATAAAATTGATAATGTCCATGAATAAAAAATGTGGCAGTTTTCCCTGTTCAGGGATATTCTACTTAACGCGCATGACTTTTGAGCATAGGCACAATCCTTCAGCGCCTTTTGTCTGAAAGACCGATTAGTGTTCTTCTCACTTGATCCGTGTGATCCGTGTGAACAAGAGGATAACTGAGCGGCAGTCCTAATAAATGTTTCGAGTTGAACAACGATTTTAGTAACCTGCGCCGTGGGAAATGATGGTGCTGTCAAAGCTTTTCCCGACCAAACGAATCAAAATATTTTTGAAGCATTCCTGGATCTGGTGTTCGCATTCAAGGAGGTCTGGAATTAGATCCGAAACTGGCCCCAGGATTTGTCACGGTTTACGTAGTGTAAATTTTTAATTCAAGAAATCGATGAAGGTTGGATTCGGACAATGGTTGCAATGTAGTTTTTGCATGCATTGCTTCTAAATATCTCTTGAGTCAAAGTTACGGATTACGTAATTATGTTAATTTTAATCGACACATTCAAGGTAAGCGGCAAATTACTGTTTTGGAAAGTGGTGTCACTTTGAACAACATTCAGTAAAACTGCGATAAATGAACCTTAAGAAATCATGTATGCATATCGCATCTGATAAATGAATGTATCTGAAATATTCCGGAACATAGTTAAACCAACCTTAATTTACAGTTGTACAATATGTTTAGGTACCCTGCCATCGTAGTCTTTTTATTCGTCTCTCATTGAGTGCAAGCCAAAACTAATGTTAATCTGAATTGCAGTGTGCGCGCTCTGAATGTTATTTGAAAAACGGCACTATCGTTGAGTGACTATATCATTTGCTTACGGAGTGTACAACAACAGTAATCCACAATTTTTGGTTTAGTCGTAAATTAAATGATCTTTTTATTAGACCTAACGAATATGTAGGTTGACCATCTTGGGATGAATCCGTGATTTATTGATGCGAAATCATGAAACTCTATCTGTTTATCACTAATGGGGGCACAAATATATAATTAGTGAATTTTCAATTTGTAATAAACCACACAGTTAAGCTGAGTGCGGATTACACGGCTGATTGCCATTTGACTATTCTGCCAATGACCAATCTGCTGTGGCCGGCACGGAGCGTCCAATGGGGCACAGACGCGCCACTGCTCGCTTTTACACGAACCTGACGAACGGTTGGCTAGTTGTTTTCCTACGCCTCAATCTGCGGAATTAAGGGCGTTCAGTTGCCTACCTACGTCAAGATACATTTCGAAACATGGTCCGTTCAACTTTACATTTCCAAACGTCAAATTTGAAGTGTACGCTGACTACTTCCAATACAGCACTAGGATCCTATTGAATGAGTAGTGAATGATGTAGGGAAAAGTCTGATACTCATTTTAGATCTCATATCCCGTTTGAATACGCGTTTTGCCATTCCAAATAAAATTAGATTCTCGTTAGTGCGTGAAAACTGCTTATCCGAACAGTTGCACATTCCGTTTGGATCTTCCTTGGTAGAATCCGAGCATATGAAGCATGATGAGATCTTAGTTTGTAAACGGCTGTTAACTGGGGTTTGCTAGCGACCAAAGTCTTTACCGGAATTCAACTGGAATCCGTTTTTGTCTCAGCTGTATGCTGATACCTACTATCTGATCAATTGCTTTGGTCCATACCCAGGGCCCTGCTTCAAATGTCCCTTTCTCCTGGCATCAACTCAGCGTCACAGTTAACGTTTTCTCGCAAATCTATAACTATACAATATAAGTGGACGTTGTCTGTCGGGCGTTTTGGGCGTACCGACATATGCGAATGTCCAAAACTAGTCGTTCTGTCTGACTCACAAGAAGTTACAATTGAACACAACTTTACCGGTTTATCGGCTATCTGTCACCCTGACAAGGCCAGTTTGGGGAAAGTTTTACATTGGCCACCTGTTCACTTGTAGTTTTTGTCTAACCATCTAACAAGTGAAATGAAACGCATGTTGTTTTGAAGCGCTCAGTTTCTAGCATCTGTTCATGTTGATTAACTTCGATTAAATTTGGACATGTTCGCAAAATATATGAGTTGGTTAGTTGAATTTCTAATTTTTCCTGATCACGGAAAAAACGCAGCTGTAGTTTATCGGAAGCAAACATGAATGCAAAATGGATATTTAGTACCAGCACCAAAAGTAAACTTTGACAGATTCTGATCAATTACTTCGGTGGAATCAAATCATCTAGTAAAGAATAACCAGTAAAATAGATGATTGCATTGTAAACTATACATTTCATGGTTAACCGCAAATGGTTAGGCCGACAATTACGTAGCATTTAATCCACATCAGACAGTCTAAATCAGTCGTCTGATTTGTTTGAGAGCTCTAAGTACTCATGCGAAAGATTTGGAAAAAGTACACATGAAGTACCAGTAAAATTAACTAATTTGAATCGGAACCAAACGTCGACATTAAAACTATCCTTCGACTAAATAGACAAATAGGGCGCCCTAACTCAATGTCCATCCCGACTGAGCGTGTGTAAGACTCGCTTCGAGTGATCCGCCTGCTTGTTACACAGGTATCAGTTAGTAGATTTCACGGTATACAACTGGATCAATGATGACAACTGTGTTACTTCCTCGTGACTGGTCGTAAGCCTGTCAGGCCACAATTTGGCGGTCCCTTCAAAGTACAGACTACAATTTCGTTAAACAGGGGTTGGTAAAATCTCTACCATTTCGAATGATAGGTAAAAGCTTGTTTATTTTTCCAAATCTCGGATATCCGATGTATCAGGAGTCAACAAATCAATCAGGGACTCAGATCGCAACAATTATGTCAACTTCCAGATATCACACCGGGGACGAGCAGGAAACCCCCACATCGAAAGTTTGTCATTCACTGCCGTAGAGATGTAATCGTTCTGGTATACGTCAGCTTCAACGGCTTCGTTCGAAAAACCTAGTAGTTGTCATATCTCATTCTTCTCTTGTCATGAGCACATTGTCCTAAGTGACTGGTTAACGCATTCCTTCAAGCGGTATCCATCATGACACTATCCGGCGCAATAAGTACGCGCCACGGACTAAAGTATGACGACTTGCTTCGTTTTATCTATTGCATGTCTAGCAAGCGATCCAAACGGGTCAGTTAGATTTCTTACCACACCGGGCAGATCAGTTCATCGGTGATAAGAGTTTTGTTCAAGCTTTTCTACTTCTGTAGGCTTGCAATATCTCGGGAAAAACAGAGAAAAGTACAAAACTTAGCGATTGATCGAATAAAACTATCCACAAAGTAAGTTCAGATTCAACATCGTGTCTATTAATGAAACTAAGTACCACAGGTAACTCCCATAAATCTTTCAACGTGCATTGGTAAAATGTTCTGATGAAATTTCCCCGAAGTATCAAAGGGTAGACGTAAGGTTCGGGGTCTTTGGATTCGGTCGTTAGGAAAGGTGCTGAATGTGATCACAGTAATGTGGCTGGAACACGTTCTAATTATGCCCAAGAAAACAGCCTATAGTTATGCTGTTCTTCAAGGCACACAGTAGTTGGAGGATGGCCGAGAGGGAACATAAAGAAATCTTAACTAAGGAACTCGCCGGTGTATTTTAACTAGACTCACCGATTGGGGTCCACGAGATCCTCCAAAACTATGGCTGGGGACAACGTTATACAGCTGGAGACTGCACTTAATAGTGAGCTTAGACGCAAGTTCTTTCCTCTTCTGTTGTGATCCTTCAATCTATTATTTTGCAATACGCATTTAACTAGTTCTCATTTTTTTAATTTTTTGAGAGGATTGCGCGTGGGGTAGCAACCGAAACCACAGCTTTATGATGCGAAGTTAACGTTGGTGAAAGCTGTCTCAACTGACCTGATGTGAAGTTCTCCATGTACAAACAGATGGTTTTCTTGTTAGGATATCAACGTGCGTACCGCAGGAATATTTCGTTTGGCTATGTTGCTTGTAAGAGTTCACGTCATTCTTTACTCCCCTAAGTAGTATCGCTGTTGAATAAAGGCTAAGATTGCCCGAACAAACTGGGAAAAAGGAAAACAAATGAAGTAAAAGAAAATATCACATTTTCATCCCTCCGAGAAGAACAAATAAAGTAATTTCAGCTGAAACAAATTAAGGTCAAACAGAGGGCTGGTCGTATGTATCCGTCAGTTGTGGAACTCAGGTTGAGCCTAAAAGGAAATAAGAACTCTTGGTTTTTATCATTTGGAATTGCATCCCCATTAACACCCCTAACTCCGTTTATTAGATCTCAAAGTTTTATTCAAACGTTCATTTACTCATCTTCTCTTGATGATTCACTCGTGACCTGAAAAATTTACCAGCAAAATTATCATGTAGATGGTCGTGTGAATTCGGGAGAGTGGTTGTAAATTAGGAGACCACTCAGGTAACTTCCCATTAGGAAATTCGATACGTGAATGCACTAAATGCCATACCAATAAAGCGAAGAAAGGTTTGTTAAACCCAGACGTGCCTACGCTTCATGGGACTTTCCAAAATATGCTAGAATCTACAGTACCAGGAAGAACAACGCATTTACGCATCCCAGTTCTATGCGAGTATACGCAAGTACCCGTGGCATGGAAAAGGAGGAAACAACAGGAACCTAGAAACTAAATTTTCAGGGATCAGAAGTGAGTTAGTACAAGTCCAATCCGACGACGCTGCGTAATTATGCCAAAAAAGCTGACGGCAAAAATCTTATAAATTCAGTTGAGTACAGGAAACTGGGCCCAGGGGTTGGTGCTACCAACCCGAATTATGATAAGATGTTTATTACCTAAATGCCATGTTCAGTCAGTAAGACCATACTACCAAATAAGTTAAAATCTACTGTCACGATAAACTGTATGAACGGAAAACTAATTAAATTACAGATTATTTACGTACGTTCCTACACAAATAGCAACATAGAGAAAGTTTAAATACCTGGATGTGTTTGTGGAGTTTACAGCACTGTTTGATGCCCATGAAGCCTGGAAACTTTCGGAAGTAACATCTGACGGATTTTGGCTATATGCTCCCCTCCAATAACTTTAATTAACTGTTCAATTTATCCAGGTGTGAACATCTTGTTAGTCAGTGCTTTGGTTGCGTCTGCGCTCAACTAAGCCAAGCAGTGTTCACGAATGCGGTCATCAGGCCTTGCCTCGCAGAAAAGAATAAATAAAAGTCAGATTTAAACAACAGTATATGATGCGGTTGAGATATCCCATGGTTCTAAGTAGAATCCTGTAGTTGTTCCAACTATTCTGTAATCCTAATTACTTTTGGCATTTACACACGTTCTTCCGGGAAGATAATTCTATGTGAACTTGGATTTCAGCAAGTAACAGTTCTTTATTTGTGTTATCCGTGCTCATTCGATCGCTTTGTGTATAAACCAATGTATTATTTCATTTTCCCAATAACAGCAACTAGTGCACACCATCCGCATCGACAGTATTATGAAACCCACTCAGAGTTGTCTCCACGCAGTGGAACTGTATATCGCCGACCAAATTTGGATGCCTTTTTTGGCCTTGCGGAAGCGTCGCCGAATTAACCGCTTGTCAGAACAGAAGTATTCATGTATGTGGCTGTGTGATACTCCAAGGGCGTCATCGATAGCAGTACGTTGTAAAAACAAATTTCATAATTGCAGTTACTTATGACTAGCTTGTGGGATTGATGTAACTAAGTTTCACTGATTGCCTTTTGGAATCCACTCTCAGTGCATAAACTTTAGGTCATCTGGTTTTCATAAAGCCCGGGGAATTTCAAACTCGTGTTTCGCCCTAGTCGGATCTCATCAGGGATGGCTATCTTTCAACGTAACCGGAAACATCAGTCAAATATTGCAACGTCATCTGCATATAATAAGGTTAAGTATTTCTAATATATACATGAATACCAAACGAGAAGCAAGTTAATGGGCACATTTGGCCACACTATGGAGAAGGCCTATTTTGGTGGAAGAGATTCGACTCAGTTAACGAAACATTTTTTACTTCCGTCTGGCGCCGTTGATTGCCTTTGAGGACAACTTCGGAATAAAAGCAACTCGATAATTGTGTTTGGCCCAGAAGGGAACATGTGTCGCCTTGGTGACATGCACTTTTTCATTTAGAAGACCCGGGTTTAGGCCATGTCTAAAAAGACGGATATGAATCAGTGTTGAATTCTGATAACATCCAAACACGGGTATGGTGATTTTAGGTTGTTCGCTGAACCAGGTAACCCAAGTGCCGTGCAGGGAACGTGCTGTCCGAAGTACTATCAGATAAACAGATCAAATTTTGTCAACCTGTCGTATGTTACGAGTTGAAGCGCATATTTTTATTTTTAAATTTGGTATTATTCAGTGACAAATTAAACTCGCAGGTACCGTAATTCATCGCTACAACTCCATTTTTTGTTTTCTTAGGCGTTCTGTATTCCTGTTATATCCATCTATCCGACGCTTCGCCGTTAGTCAATCGTTATATCCTTTAAAGGATGAATAACAGAACCAGAGAGATTTAAAAACGTTAGCACAGTGGGTAAGACAAGCGGAAGGTTTTTGTATTTCACTGTGCACTTTACCGATCCCAGTGCAGTAGTATGGTGACGATCAGATAAAAAACACCCTGTTTTCAGCAATCGAAAAGCGAAGAAGATATTGGCTTTTGTCTATTCTTGTGGTTTTACAATCTACTCCAACTCTCGCCCGTTATCGCCTGCTTTCGCTAAGTCCAATTCGAGAATACAAAAACATTCGCTAATTAGGGCAACGAATCACTTATATTGGTTTCTTGTGCTTAGGGCTCTGTGATCGATCATTTCGATAACCTAACGGTCTATGGCTATTAAGTGATCTTATCATGCAATATTTTTCATGAGTTTATCGATTGTCGTACTCAACTAATCAGTATGACTTAAAAGGAAGAAATCGTTTGGCATAAGATGGCGTGATTGCGAGTGCCAAAAATCCCAGAGGATCCTGCCACCGTGGGCTTATTAATCCAATTAGATTGACATAAAGGATCGTTTTAGTGCATAAACAAGGTTTGTGAGAGGGGTAGGCCGTAGTGATATCGGCTGATTTTCGCAATAAAAGCTCTCTGAAAGACACACGAAAACAGTGGCTTGATGAATGAGACTGTGGGTTAACTAATCCTTAGTTAGTTTTAAATTCACTGACTGCAAGCTACGGGAACGATCAATGGAAATGATTGCTGTCATAACAATATCACAAAGCAAACACAGAAAAGCAATACATCTGGATGGCTTTAAAAATACTGTTTTAAGAAGCTGTCACTGAGGAAATTTTTAACCGTTCCAGCTCCAGAGCAAATGCGAAATGCTGTCTCATAAGCCCAATGAATATGGATACGGGATTTTTAGGAATTATTTGGAGAACATTGTGAAAATATGTATTTTACTCCCTTGGAATACTTAACCAAATGATACCTATTTTCCTTCCGGTTACACTGCTTAGCAAACAGTGGAATGGGCTGGAGTAAACCTGGACTGTTTTACATTGGCTACTAGTTGAAAGATTAAATGATTCCTTAGGACATAGCTTGCAGTATGTACACAACTAGTCGCTGTTGTTCATTTCGATTCAAATTAACCTACTTTTCCACATATCCTTGGATCAAGGTCAATTCGATTACACTCACAGCCGAAGTAAAGTTGCTTTGAGGAATGAGCCCTAACTCGTTTGCTGCAACAAAAAAGAGATTTGACTTTCGGTGGGAGATACTTAGACAGTAAGCTCAGCAACAATCAAAGTTTTGCCGGTCGCGTTCTAGAGTGAAGCTGGGACATCAAAAACAACTGATGATTTGTTTCTCTAAAGGCTTTTCCGAAAAGACTGCGCAACGATCAAACGTTTGTCCCACTTCCCCAAACAAAACTGACAGTTGCACGTTACAATAAATTAAGGTGGGTGAAACCGTCCAACCGGATTCCAAAAAGAACCTGTTTGCAAGTTCTAACAATGGACAAAGCAAATAGCCTTTGCTCGTGATTTTCATATATTTTGTCGCGAACATAGTGTTGGTGCTCGCTAGAAAGAAGTTTATCGACTAAAGCAGAATGTGATCGATTCACGGGCTGGCTACAACAGTAGGCAAACCTCGTAAACAGCGAGCCGGATTTTAATTGCCAAGGTGCTCTCTGGCCGTGATTAAATTAAAGCTAAACCAGACTGTCATGCTTTACAGTTAAGATAAACTAAGCAATGACAGACGAATCAGTTGTCCCTTGATACTGTTAGATAGACGCTACAGTCAGGTCTCTTAATCCTAGGCTATAGAATGTTTTCAGTGGTAGAAGAATCACGGATTTTTCTACTATACCCGATGCAGCATCAGAGATAAACTAGCCATCGGAAGATATCGGGAGGCAAGTCGTGAAGTTTCCTCGTTTATGGAAGTCTTCAGTAAGTTGATCCGGATTGTCCAACTAGGACAGACGACGGTGGATCGAACATTTTAGTTGTTAAGATAACGGGACGGGCTAATCCCTGGTATATAATATGATGCACAAATCCGTCAATGAATTATCAAGCCATGGATCTTATAAAGTATTATTGTCTGCTTGAGGATCGTTTGTTTTTCTGGTTTGCAAAATACAATGACACATGCGGGTGCTACATCCTACATTACCGACGTCTTTAAAGCCCTTCAGTCTGCCTCACTGGTTCAGCAGATATAATATTCGCTTTATAATTGGTCACTGGACGTTCGCATTCCAATTTGGGCCGGATGCATACGTGTTGCTGATGATTCTTGCAGACAGTTTGACAGTTGTGCTGTGCATCCATGGTTTTAATGATCCGTAACACATTCATACCTCATTCCAAAGTATATAAAATTAATGATAAAGTAAATGTTGCGGGTTATATCATATTAGACAGCACGCTTCTTTTTGATTAGGTCACCCAAATAGCTGCCGTTATTGTTTCAAAAGCCTTAGTTTGGCCAGCTTTTGATCTCACGCTGTTGGAATTTTCTGCTCCGATAAATAACCCTAAAAACCTCTGAAAGTAGAAAAATGTAAAATGTTTAGCAGCGATTAGAGAAAGAGGACAGGGCACAGAGAACCATAAAGTTCCCATATGATATTCACTTACTACTCTACTAGACTCCAAAGTTTTGCTTTCTCACGTATTAGCATACATGAGAGCATACCAAAGCCGAGAATTCGAAGCATTCTGAAAACATCAGGACCAAATGGCGTAAGGAGTTTATGGAAAAATCGAAGTACCATGTATTGGTTTTAACTATGAATTGTATAACTTTAATAACAGCGCTGCTGGCACATTACATCTACAAACAACACTGTGTTGTTAAAATTATATCATTCACCATTTCGAAAACAATTTATTGCTTCATTATTTTACATCAAAAGCCTGGTAACCCTGTAACCAACAAGTTTTATTCTATCACCTCTGGTTCAGTGACAATGAAATATGATCTAAAAGCGCCATATTTTTCAGAGAGTTATTATCTCTCCTTCGCTTATTCCTTCGTTTTTATGATCTGCTTAGTTCACGAGTTCTTTAAAAGGAGCGTGGTCATAACTTTTAGGAAATTCTACACGGAACAGGAGCACCGGAGAGCGCAACCCTGCAGCTGGGAATAGGACAGAAATATGTGATTTCTCAATAGGTCAAGTGGTTAAACGAGCCCAAAAAAGCGAACTCTCATCTACCATAGTAGTAACCACAGGCAGATCTGGGATTCATGCACCTGATCTCTCTGGAATGATGAATGCTTAACCCACTTGAAAACTCCGTTCAATCCATTCTAGTCACATGAAAGTTCAGCGATGATTTTAGTTCTCACTTTGCTTTTGTAGGTTGGTTATTTGGTTTAGCCAAATTTCTCTATCGCCAGCCACTGATTCCCAGCGGCCACAATGATCGTTATCTGAGGTGGCATGCTAGGTATTGCTCTATGTTTGATTCGATCTTCAAATGGATTTTACCAAATTTTTGTTCCATATTACAGCGATGTTCCGTGACTGTGTTGCTTCCCAATTGTTAAGCTTAAATCGTCAAAAGAAATGCTTCCGAGGGCTTGAGGTAGTCCCAATATTTACAACCACTGGCATTCTTCTTTTTTAGGAATTCTCATCGGTCTTATTGGGAATGCTGAATTTCGAACTTTTATCCGTGGCCCAAAGTAGTATTACGGTCACCTACCTGGTACCCATAAAACTAAAATGATTTTGACGACACCGAAGTTTTGTCTAGTGCGAAACATTAACGGCAGGGTCTGGGGTTTGAATTTATGATTTGTACGATTATGCACTTCGGCCCCACGTGACCACCACCGATAGGTTTAGGCGGACAGAAACAATGAGCAATGAGTGCCTAACTCAGAAGAGGCCATCACCATCACAAGCGAGACGGTGAACGTTGTCCTAGCTAAAAGTAGGTGCACTTTTCACACTCCTGCGTTGTTTTCGAGACGTCAGCATCAGTAGAGTAGGCGCTGTGAGGCTGATCTAAATCAGGAGGTTGCTTAAATCGTGGTTCTGTTGATGATGAAAAAATCGGATTATTATTCAGGTTCTTGGCCGGGTAAAATCTAAACTGTCTGACTAAGATTGTCACCTAGTCAAATACCACTGCATGCTTGTCAACAAACTTAACAAACCGCTGTGCATAGCGGGGTGCTTCATTTCAGTGTTTGGCCATCTAAAGGGGAGAACAGCTCAGAAAACACAACAGCCGAATTCCGTGAATAACTTCATTTTAATAGGAATTGCTTTTTCTCGTTCTTCTAAACTGTATGTGTACTAACTTTTCTACTTTGCTGTAAACGAAATATTTGTCAAATTGTTTGGAAATTTTCAGCGTTTCATGCTGTCTTGCACTCCAAAGGTCGCACCGCTGAATGAGTAGAAATACTAACCAAAGGGCAAGAATATCAGTTTTAGTTAAGTCATTCACATAATTTATTTAAATTTCTTTCAGCTGATGAACATCACCTGTGTGCAAATATTGTTGGTATCAGAGGCAAGCAAATTTTTATGTCGAAAATTTCCTTACAAACTAAAAATTCGACAGAACCAACAAAACAGCAAAAGGAACTGCGCTTGGTTAGTCGAATATGTATGCCCAAGCTACTCTTTAAGATTTGTCAAATCATAGCACTCAAAGGAATATTCATTGGAAATCTGACACTCTTCCGAGCAAATCATTAGGCCAATATTATTCTGTCAACAGACGATTCAGTTATGGTTACAAAATTAGTACATTTTAGACACGTGAACAAAAGAGCGGATACAAGACCTGGTTTGATTAGTTGTAACTTGAACGTATACGACTGATTTTTATGATACTAAAATATTTGGTATCCTTGCAAGGGTGGCATGTAAACAAGTTCATGTGATCCGACTAGTGTTAAACAAATGACCCGGCACATCGATTGTAACAACGGAGTGAAGACGACAGCAACGCGCTAGCCAAGTTCCGACGGCAGACCGAAGTGTTTTTAAGGAAGCTTACCTCACAATTTCAACATGGAAAGATACATTGTCGCCGTCAGCACAAAAGCCATTAGGATAATTCACGTTTATTGACTTCACGGATTTTGCCTCCTAGTTGCTGCTAGCCCAACAATCTTTGCTGCTTACTGCCCGCGGAAGAGTAACCAGATTCAAAAAAATATCCAGTACCAAACCATGTCATATTTTCATGGATAAGCAAGAACTCATTAAATGAAAAGTATTATTGGGACATCGTAAGCAAATCTCAAACAGGTGTTCACTCTTCATCTTTTCAACATAATTTTAGCCCCTAAGCCTCACTCACTGCATGTTGTTTACTGATCGCGTCCCACTAAAGGTCAATAGTAAATAGTATTCCAAACGATGATAAGCCTTTCCCAACGAATGGCGATGTTCTCCTTCTGGTACTATTATATATTACCTTTCGTAATTCGTCTTGCTGTTATGCCTTTTAGGGATAAGGAAGGTATCCTGTTCGGCAACCAATCATTACATGTGGTATGCTGCTCGCGGGCAGACCTCACGTCTCTATACATACTTTTGTACTCCAAACGGTGGTTTCAATGCTCGAGTAGACTTTAACCGCATAAAGGTATTTTCAAAAGCTCATTGTGTCCGTAAGTGTCTACAACGAGAAAAGTTGGTGACCAAATATTACCTGGGGTTGTTTGTCCTGCAGTATCAACGTTAAACTTGCCCTTTTAAAACACAGCAACACCGTAAAACTGTTTTTTGCCCGTTAGAAATCATCGGTAGTCCATTCGTACTATCTTTAAGCTAGTATATGGATACGAAAAAAAACAGTGATTCGAATATCGTAGATTGCAATTTACCAACGGTTTTCCAAGCTGCAGAGGCGTTTCGCAGGAGGCTTGGTATGGTTAAGCTGTTACGATTGATTTGGGAACCTCATGCAGAGCATAATTACTCGACCGAAATGGCTCGATAATACACAAGGTCATTCAAACATTCTGGTGAGACAAACCACGAAGCCGTGTTCGAATTGTTTCATTTTGCTGGGAATAGCCAAGCTGCCGCCTTTAGCCCGAATTCGAGCCACGGCTTTTTATTTTAACTCTAATGCGAGAGCTTTACTGTGCCTTTATGATCTTTGCTTGGCTTACGTATTGCATGTGCAATGGATTATAAGCCCATGCAGCTCATTGTCTAGAAACGATGGATAATTATGTGACATCTACAAAACCATGTCAAGGTTCAGTCGTCTCCGAATAACCATTGCTAAACTTGGGTAGTCCTTCGAACTGCACTGAACAAACATCAGCTACTGTTACAATTAAATGAATGTAAGTAGATACTAAATGGCTTTTTGCAAGTTATTTTATTTTTCTGAACTTTACTGTCTTTACTAATAGCAATAAAGAGAAGAGGTATTGATTAATTCGAGTCAAACTGTTTTGAAAAAAAACCCGTTCATGTTCAAAAACATCCCCAAAGCAGTAGAGTGGCCCTGTGATTGTTGCGCACATATAGGATAAATAAATATATATATATATATACATATAATGGTAAGCACTGACTTAAACCCTTTTTGGAAGGCTTGTTACACGATAATCAAACACGTTCACACAAATGAGTCATGAGAGCAGCGAGGTCATGCGAAATCCATTTGAAAATCACGTGATTATTGCTCGATTAGATCATGTAAAGATGTTTATGAGATCATCTGAACAAAAAGCTACCCGGGGTGTACATTTGACGAGTTGCAGTAATCGCAAAACCATTCGCATTATTCCGAGTCAATTGGTCACGACGTCCACGTACATAATTCTGACGAAAAAGCCTAGCAAAATGTTCTTAAATTTTTAGCAAATCGCTCTTGTTATTGCTTCTACAAAACATTAAATCAAATCAAGCCATTAATTGATGTCCCGAATCCGCGCGAATATGTGCTGTGTGACGAAATACAATTTCCTATCAGATGGACGGTAAATTTAGCGTCGGCGATGTCTATCCATTAGGGTCTATGAACTCACTCGGACAGTATATCGTCACCGGTGATTGAGGCATGTCGGGAGCTATAGACGGAATGACAATCGTCTGTCTCCAGACGATACAGGAACGATGATCGTCGATCAGGCACGTGATGCAAAACCAAGTTGCTCCACCGTCCATCCACTCCACTTGGATTTTGAAGTTCATTGGAATCACGTCGTTCGGAATCAAAACTGTCAATAGCAAAAGAACGAGATGTGGTTAGTAGATTACATGCTGCTGTACAAACATGATCTATGTTTAAAAAGTTGTTTTTATTGCCACAGACAATTCATTAGTGTTCTTTTTTGTTAAGTTGTTCACTATGCATTTCATTGATTTGGGCATAAGGTTTCTTAAGAATCTAACGTCAGTCAGTTGGTTCTGTTTATTAACAAAGCAAATAAAACTGCGTTTTATCTCTCGAAACCAATTGGATAGCCTTATTTGTCATCGTATGATATAATTTGCAATTATACAACTTTTTACTGAAGATATTCTGCATTTTTAGTGTGACACATGCAGAGCTGAGAAGTCACTCTCAAGTGAATGGACACAGTTTTTCGCTCAGCTAAATAAATTCGGTTGTCGGATGCAGCAGGATATCAAATACATATAACTGTTACGTGAAAATGAAGTGGGATTTGGTGTATTACACTTTTTCAGCCGCACAACAATCACGATCGATACACTCACATATTAACAGGATAAGTTATCGTAGGAAAGTAATTACCTTCGGGTAAATTATAAAAACCCAGGGATAACAGAATGAAAATTCATTGATCATTTTGTACTAAATATATGAGTGCGTAGAAGCAACCGCATTGCCTAGGAGGTTTGAACAAATGGTCTGGACGTGCTGGGTTTCGAGGACACCATTTTGCCACAGTTTCTAATGAATTCACTCGACGACTCCTGAAATTGGGTTATCTTTGGTCGAATTCCCGCTCTGTTTTAAAATGAAGCCATGCACAAGGCACCATGTATTCATTGCGAGTAGCTCACTGTTCATTGTCTCCTCCCATGACAGATAAAGAGCAACCACTGTGACATTGGAAGGCGAATTTCACCGATTCGGTTTCACCAACTACCGATTTTACCACATTTCTTGGCTTCTGATTGAGCCAAACCCCCTTACCCTCCAGCCTCGACGAATTCAATGGTGAAGTAAAACTTTCATTATTAGATTTAAGAAATTGAGTATTTTTTTGCTCCTTACAAACATGCACAAACACGACGTCAGAGATTAGGTCTCTAGAATAAAAACTGAAATGGAATAACTTGATACGGTTGTGACATGTGTATGCTCACAGAAGGCCTTTGTTGCTATATGCTGTCCTCCGAGGGACTGGTAGTCTGCAATAAGTCGAGATAGATAGCTGGAGACCTAGGAAAACTGCATGAAAATCGTAATAACTAGACTGTTTTGGCAAAATCAGTTAACCTTCTGAGTTGGGGTCCACGAGATCCTGTTATGCGGTAGCTGAACTCCGTAAGTCTTGCGAATGAGCGTCGCAGTTAGCATCGTTCTTGCATTTGAAGTTTTTCTTCCAATACTTCTTCAACTAACTACTTGAGAGTTAGTTAGTAACTAAAACTCCTCTTTTCCTTTTGCGAATAGATGATGCAATGTGGCAGCAGCAATAGCCATAGCACGTTGGTCCAGGGAGAATAGAATTAACGACTGAAACTAGGACTTAATTATACTTAAACGTCCTTGATATAAAGTAAACTGGAAGTTCTAAAAGCAAACGATTCGGATTTGTAGCAAATCGCTTTGTGAACGAACTTTCGACCCGCAGAGCAATGAATATAAATGTACTCCTCGTGACGAATACCTAAAGTCATCACTTTTCCAAATTACGTTTCAGTGGCCTGTTCATTCTCGTCTTTGAAGAAGGTCACGTTTGGTAGATTAGCTACAAGCTAGCGGACACGGGGATGCAATGTGAAACAATATGTTGGAAGTCCTTCCATTTGGTTCCTTGATGAAGTATTTTGCGCGTTCACTTGAGACACTGGCATCGAGCAGTAATGGAACTAACCAAGATCGTAATCTTGTTCCGCGAAACCAGATGTCATCTAATCATGAGCCTACGAGTTTTATTCTCTGTATGAAGGAAATGTTTACTTTATATCGGAAAAGCTTGGCTAATATTTAAAGGATTCTTTGTTTTCCAGGGTGAATAAATAAATGATATGGACAAACGATTTAATAAATTATCGCGCAGGTAAAAGTCTGAGACAGAAAATTGAAATGAAACGGGCCAATTCCAGTGTATAACTCCGAAGTTTTCTCGCATTGTTGGCCAATAGTGTCGGGTTTTGAAAGCGTTGCATGTAGGTTTCCATAATCTTTACACAGTTAGCCCCAATCTGCCTCTCTGAAGTAGTTCAGTAAACATGTGTGAGCAATTTGAAATCTTGCGACGAATGTATGCATCAGCCGTTTGCGGCTAACAGGCATGAAGTAGGCTAGTGGTGGGAATGCCATTGAGAATGCCATTTTGGGTCTAGCGAAAGAAAATGCAATAGCTGACAAAACGTTCAACGGTTCTTTTAGTAGCAGAAAACTTTGCAAGCACCATTTAACTGGACTATGCAACAAATATAAGCATAAATATTGGGTTCGAACACTGGTAGCTGCAATAAACGTTCAAGGCCAGTAAAGCGAAAGGGGCCATGTTTCGCTAGTAACCAGACGTTTTTCTTAATGCATTCGTGTAGACGATCCGCTAGAATAGATTTAGCAGCAATTAACGAATTGCGTCGGTCAGTTTACCACTATGAATTCCAGCACCCCAGTCTTCCGCCTAAGGGACTAAGCAAGATGCCACGAAGAACTGCTGCTCGACGGATTTAGCTGATGACAGCATTAAGGGACGAGGAAGAAATAGTTCGCAGGCATTGCTTAGATCTAACTGTTCAATTCACTTGGACGGTTACAATGTCCGCACACTAACCCAAACAGGGCAACAAGATGCCCTAGCTAGAAATCTTGAAACTTTCAAAATAGACGTATTCTTTGTCTCCGAAACGCGCAAACACACTCCTGCCTCCGTGATTACACTTCATAGCTCCGATGCAACCATATTATTTCGCCTCTTTCATCGCGTGTCACGTGATCTGTCTTCAAGCGTTTGGGATCAGGCTAGCACTGGGATCGCTCTGAGGATGCCATCCAAGTGTGCACTGTTTGACTGGATCTCAATTAACATCCGTTTATATGCAGTTCGGTTGGAGGACTCTGTAGGTGTCAGTAACACTCGACTGAAGCGTCGCGTTGTTTTTTCGCCTTATCTTCGTATGCATCCAATAAATGCAGCCCCCCTAGGATCGGATACAGGTTCTCTGTTTTCAAAGGACTGTGTGGTCTTTGGCGGTGATTTTAACTTCAAACTTGTGTACTTAGCAGAGAGGCAAAGACATATCGGAGGCCGATTTTCTCTTCCAGCAGATTCCACCGACAACGTAGGTAATCTCAGTCACGTTTGTTTTGACCACTGGCTGTTTCTGGCGAACGGCGAATTTCGTCAGAAAAAAAGACATCGATTGACCTGGAACACTACCTCATTTTCACAGCATTGGTCTCAAATTGATTACACTGCCATTGGTTACCGGTGATGTGGATCCATCAAGGATTTTCTGGTCCACACCTGTGGACTCAGACCATGGAATTCGCTTTGGTTCACTTCTAGTCTACGATTACACTAGGACAGAAGTCAGTTGTCCGACACAACTGTTTTCGAACGATAACCGCCGACTACAATTCCAGTGGGAAATATCAATGCGGCTGTTGCCTCAAAGAAATGCACAGAATCCGAGTGAACTCTGGGAACATATCAAAGTAGACTTAAACTCATCGGCAACTGGTGAGCAGGACATTTTGTCATGTAAGCCCCAGAAGTGATAGAAATCCGAGACTTCAGTTACAGTCTTAGATGATCGCAGATCCCTCCTCGGACGTAACACACAATGAGACGCGCAAAACAGTGAAACGTCAACTGACCAGGAGTTTGAAAAATGACCAACGGAAGTGACTGATGAAGAAGTGTACGAAAATGGAAAGAGCTGCAACCGTCAGCAATAGTTGCAAGCTTTACCGACCGATTACGGATACTGGTCCATGGAAGCCGAGTGTAAGCGAATTGATTACGGGGTCCGGCAGCGCACCGGTTCACTTATAAGAGTGTCGGCTGTCGCGTTGGGCAGAACACTTTAGGGAGCGGTTTAGTTGCACCACTGTCACAATGGGCCTTCAACTTATCTGCCCCCAAGTGAATCAATGCAGGCGGACACAAGCCTTCCATCCGAAATGAAGATAATGGAGAGATAATTTTTCATAAAAAGCATAAGGCAGCTGGACTAGACAGATTGTCGCCATCGTTAAGGATGATGGTGAATTGGTACCTTCGGAGTTAACGAAACTCCTGGTTTCATTCTGGGCACAGAAAGAGATTCTTCAGGACTTGTGTGAAGTGGTGATTGCGCCAATTTGCAGAAGAGTGATAGATCCCCTTATGCAAATCACAAAGAAATTAGGTATGTTAGAATCGCGTCTAAAATGCCAGGGAGCCTTATCCCTGCCGATTACGTAGTACTGGCGAAAGTTGTTTGTGTGAGAATCAAGCTTGCTTCCATCGCCATAG
This sequence comes from Fasciolopsis buskii, assembly GCA_008360955.1. Classification (NCBI taxonomy): domain Eukaryota; kingdom Metazoa; phylum Platyhelminthes; class Trematoda; order Plagiorchiida; family Fasciolidae; genus Fasciolopsis; species Fasciolopsis buskii. The sequence continues at coordinate 169,029 of LUCM01009193.1, forward strand.
GGATTGCACTGAGCATGCATGAGAAAATAGGCACACATCCCGTATGCCGAAGATTTTCGACTTTCCCGAATTGACGCAGGCGTTGACTTAGTCAATTTTACAGTACTTTGGAGCTGCCTCACTGAATAGTGTCTCAGAGAAATTCATTTCACTCATCTAACCTCAGTATGCTAACAACCGAACTCAAGTTCGCTCTCATGACTATTTTTCACTAGAATCCACCACAGGAATTGGTGTTCATCATTTAATTTAACGTTGAAATGATCACGGAGATATCCATATCCCTATGCAAAAGCAGTGACACTGATATTTGCACATAGAGGAATCAAATGAAATGTCCGCGCGCATATGTAAGGCCCGATTTGCAATTGCGCTGTCGGCGGGGCACTCGATTATTGATCAGTAGCGGTGATCTTGGTTCTACTATACAAGTGAGAAACATGAATGGTGATTAAAAAAGATGTGCAAAGGCTTTCGAATTTTTATCAACACTGTTTGCGGAATATGCTAAGAGGAATTTTTGATTGAATCGAGGGTTAGATATAGGGTGTTTGGATTTTGGATTAAAAATTTAGAAGAGGCACCGAAGGAGTAGATCAAGCGGCTTGTTTTTCTGATGCCCACGGAACGACTGCCTCGTTGTAGGCTGTTGTTCGAGGCAGGCAGTGGCAGAAAATAGTTCGCGGTGGCTGGTAGATGATATGGTTAAATGGTTTGGTATTCCTAACCAATAGGCTGTCGCGTTTTCAATTAGTCTACCGAGTTGAGGTCAACGAGATCCCTTTTATAAGCAACAGTTGGAGACAATCTGATACAGCTCAGTGTCGCAGTCCGTAATATTCAGTACTATTCTTCTTCGGTATAGTTATTCAACTTGATATTTTGTAGTCGGTCTTTCGTTATTCATCGTTCTTTATCTGGTTAATCAGTCGATGCTGTGAGATAGCAACCAAAGCTAGAGCACCTTGGTGTAAAGTTGATCGTTGTCCAAACTGAACCGAAAGCTGTGCAGGAGTTTATCGAGCTACAATTAGTACAATTTAATTGACCCTGGCCTTAACCATGGAAAACAAGTGTTAACAGACAAAAGCTCATAAGTGCGGGTGACATCAAAGCAATGAGTGCACTTCATATACCGGAAAATGCATCTGATGTAAAAATGCTACCTGTATCAAAATGGAAAGAGAATCAGAGCAGACCAATATAAATCTGTAGACCAATCACAAAATAAATGGGCGTAAGTATCGAACTATTGATTTATTCTTAGGAATCGATCCATATGTTTATAAAATATGCATTTAAACTTTAAAATACTACCTATCTATCTACGAACAAACATAGACGTTGGTCTACATATCTATCTATGCATTAGTCTATCCACTTAATTAAATAATTACCAATCTATGAATCTAGCTCACCATCTGTGAACTTACATATTTCAATATTTATTCAGATCACCTATCCATCTATCTATTTGTCTATCCACCTATCTATCTATCTACCTGTGTATCTGCATGTCTGTCCATCTATGTGTCTCTCTATGCACAACTATCTGTTTGTATTTTCTTCTTTTTATATCGATTTTTGCGTATATGTATAAAGATTTGTACATATATATATATATATATATAACAATTTACCTCCAATTCTATCCACGCTCGTGTTTCTGGCGATTGAGCTATACCTTTGTCTTTCAACCAATATACTTGTAACAAATTCACTGGTTTCTATCCGTATCCGCTTGTATTTATTGTTTGATCTATCTATCTATCTATCTGTTTGTCTATCTATCTGTCTTATCTACGCCCCTATCACTTCACACGTTTATGTATAGCATGCTACTTATATATATATATATGAAGAAATATCCACTGAAATACAAACTGGGTACTGTGTTTCCTTATGTTTTTGTCTAACTATTGGTGTACTTGCATACGTATATATATATATATATATATATATATACCTGCTTATTTATCACCCAGTCTATCTTTCTACAGATCGGACGATCTATCTGTCTTCCGGTACACGTACCAACTCATCTATTGAACTACCTCTCTATCGTTATCTATCTATGCAATTAAGATGTTGCTATTTGTCTATCTAACTAAAAATCGAAGTATTTAAGTGTGTATTTCCGCTCGTGAAGTTCTTGGTATCAAGCTATTGATCTACCTATAAAAACATACTTATCTGTTTATCTAGCCACTTACATTAATCTATACGTTCATATATATATTTCAATAGATAAATTAATTTATGTATCAGTCTGTCTCCAAGTTTCTAGTCATCTATCCATCTTTAAATCAGCCTGTCCACTCTCTATCTATCTATCTATCTATGTATATATATATATCCATCTACCTGTATATCCATCCTTCTTTCTCTATGTCTATCCGTACGTTGATTTTCATCTTTATACGAATGACAGCCGCAATCCTTTCCTAAGTTATCATGCTGTTGCACGTCTGTTTTTTATGAAATGGTGAGAATCATGCTGTCGCTAAGAGTTAGTACTCCCCAGTGGCAACTGAGATGGCTTGATCAACCTGTTTGGATAAATTACGGGAGCAGAAAGGGCGAATATGTCCCGAAATAAAGTAAATTGTTTCATCCCTGTTCTCCCAGTGAGAACGGTAATTTAGTGTTGATTATGCGTCACCTACATTTAAGTCAGCTTTGTCTTCCTTTCATTTTTAATACACTGAGGTGATGTTCAGATTAATCGAATAGCCAGTTGACTTCTCTGAAATCGTTTAGGTTTGTGCAATTTAGTGTTAAATGGTTGTTTGGGCTGTACTTTGGTAACTAACCTCCAGAAATAATCCCACCGAGACTCGACCAGTTTTTCTAAATTGGTGGTTACTAACAGGAATTATGCCTTGCAGTTAACAAATGAATCACCTTCGGCCGATGTCAGGGACGGTGGTTGGGCATGATTCTGTAGATGAACCGTTGCACTTCCGTTGGTGAGTAACACATTCACGGTCTCTTGATTCTTTCATCAGTGGAATACATTTTTTTTTACCTAAGTTCCATGACGCCGGCGGCATAAATAGCAAAGGCGTTTCAAAGAACAGCGACAGCCAGTGGCTTTGCAAACTTCAACGTTATTGGGTTTCGGTTGGAATTTGAGCTAGCTTTGGGAGACTTATAAACACAAACAGTCCATAATTGCTCTGATGGTCTATTCCTGTTAGTGCATCAAGGTTTCTGATTAGCTGCAGATTAAGTTTGTATGCCCTAAGAATGCAAGAACTACAAATTGGAAGCAGATGTATGGTGCCTATCAGGTTTGTCGGTAGTACTACGTGTATGGCTACCGTGACGTGATCCACGTTAGAATCAAGTGAACTTTTGTTTCTGAACAAGACTCACTAGTGTCGACGTGCAGATGCAAGTGAGAAGTTTGTTGTTTTAACCTTTGTTCTTTCACTTGTAAAATTACACGTAGTTCTTCACTGACACTGATTTTCATCTGATTTACAAAAATATAGGAACTGAACTAAGCAGTTTGGAAAATGTATGGTACTTAGTCCCATTTGGAGAACATGCCTCTGAGTGATCAGAAAGCTCTTGGTTTTTACTTTAATCCCCTGACCTTACCGACATTTTGTGTGATACATCCAAGTTTTCTAAGTCACACAATTTTATAGAGAAAGGTTACATTTCCAATAACAATTTTGTTTGCATCAACTTATTATGTCTTGCTGACAGATGCACTACAACTGCTGTGCGCTATAACTGGAAGGACTCGAGTAACTGCCTTCTTACCTAACAAGAAATTATTTTTTTTTGCATTCGGTTAAACAAACGGCATTCATTTAGCGAACATTGCAATCAGTGTTAAACTGCTATTGTTCGATGGTTTTGAGTCACCTGAATACGGGCTTTCCGAAGTAACCATGTCGATTTAGCCAATTTGGAGATTTTGCGTTTCGATAAATTAAAGTAGGCGCTCGCAAATTTACCTTGAAGCTCGGGAGTTGAATTCCGGTTATGCTGAATCATGGGAGGATAGGAAACCATACGTGGTCGAATATCATTTACTCCATTTCGACAACGTGGAATGTCTTTAATTTCATTTCTATGCAATAAGATACTTTTTATTTACAAAACGGTGACGTAATAAAGACTTAGATGAAATGATGTTGTGTGGAGCAGATGCTCTAACCAGCTGAGCCTATTGGAGGTCCGATCAATGCACCCGAATCACGCAAATAGGCTGCGGACACGCACAGACCGCACCGAATCTGAAGGCATTCGCTGAAGCTTAATGTTATTTGGAGGACCGGCAGTAAGTGACTCTGAAGCCAACCTACGAAAGTAAATGGGTCGCTGGCAGAATGAAATTTCATTTATGAACAGAAAAAAGACATATAAACAGAACAAGTAAAAGTTGATAGCGTATCCTGGTACAGTTTTGCATTTCCCGTTAGAAGTGTATTTTGGACGAAAAACAAAAGGGTTAGTTAGACTAACACTGACAATGCGGAACACATGCTCAAGCAAATTAATGAAGATGGGAGTCCTGAACTTCTGAATAGGAACACAGATGTATTGGATTAGTTTTCATCTCGGTATACTCCCTCGGTAGAACATACATTTTGATACGGAAGGTTTTCGGCAGCTTTAGCGGATTTTTGGTTTTATGTGCTATCCAATTGATAGCGGAAACAAACTTTAGATTTTCGAGTTATACATAACTTGACATATACATATTTTCTGTCTCGGACTGGCAAATGCTTTTGAACTGGCTTTGACTAACGCGGTTTGATCACGTAACTCTTTTGCTGAAACTACCAAAACAGCCATATTTAAAAACTAATGAGTACTGGTGTTGCTGTCGGCATGATAACATCGCTGACGTAAATAAGTTCTATAAAATATTGCAGAGCTAAACTAATTACATCATTCATTTTGAGCAGTGCGAAAACTTAGAATTGGATATTTTGGATTATTGCGCCTATGACCAAGATGTTCACATGGACCCTGACGCTGAAATCATTACAACAATACAAAGTACCACTAGGAGGGTTCTTGTTAATAGGCAGTCTGTTGTGACACACGTGAAAAAAGATTTTTAATTCCCTAAATAATCCAATTTAAACTTGCATACAAATTTTTCGGCGACTGATTGCGACTGATAATTTCATAATGCAACACGTTAATGAAGGCAACGCTGTCTTGAAAGCAACAATGATTAGTGCAACACAGAAGGTTCCAGGACAGGAAGCGAACGCGGATTCACTTAGTCTCCGTGACAACGAATGGACCTCAGTATTTGCTGATTGTGGGTCAAAATATTCGCTCCTCACAAGCAATATGTCCTTAAAAATTTCTGCTTGGTGCCTTTTCGCTTCCTAGGTTCTCTTGCCAAATAGTAAAATGTTTGGTCAAAAGCTACGGGTAGAGATCCGATAGTAAGCACTCAAATACGGTCCAGAATAAAAGGTAGCATGAACATTGCGGACATGGAATAAAGACCTGTTGGTGGTTAGCGAATTACAAGAAGAATCTATAAAAACACGCTTAAGATAAAATGTTCAAGTTATTGGTATCCCGTTTCATTTTCTCATCTGATTATCACAATAAATTACTCAAATTACATGGTTTTCTAACAAGATCGTTAAGGACATAGATGCACGGTTAATTCAAAAAATACTGTTCGTAAGTCGGCATGAGTCGTTTCTAGCATTGTCGTTCCTCAAAAAACAACCTGAGAATTTTACAGTGAACATTTCACATCTGAAATGCACCATCTTGGTAATCTTTTAATGAACTAAACCACCATTTTCCAAGATTTAAACTTTATACAATTTATTGTTCAAGGCAATCAAAACTTTTTCTTCAAAAATCTGTCAGGAGTGTTTGAGAATTGCCTGCAATTCACTGCATCGAACGGACTTTCTTCACAGTTTTATGATTCGGTGGCACGTTTGCGTCGCTCTCGTACAGGTGCATGGGGATCCTAGGAAATTCAGTATCGGTTGACTCTGTCTGATTATGCTGACACTAAATCCTCTCGGTGAGGAAAACTGTTTGCACTATCAAACCGGACAATCTGCCTGCCATAACAATTTTTTACTCTTGCAAATAGCGTAATATAGTTAACTGAACAGTATTACGAAATAGCGCTGATTGCTCACTTATGTGAAGAATTGTTAAAGTCTTCCAACAAATAGTCCGACGAAATCAGTATTGAGTTTGCGTAAAAGCAGTTCTTTATTTGTGGCAAGGGAATATCACCCTTCTTATTGTTTTCGTAGATCTTCGGTCATTGAGCTTGGTGTTCAGGCAGCTAACATTCAATTTCTATTCCAGGTAACATCGTCAGTACTTGTGCATGGCTGATGATAATCCTTACAGTTTTGTCACAAGGTTTGCCTTTTGGTCTCTTGGATATTCTAATTTATCACATTGCATTAGATATAACCAAATATCAGACAGCCACTTACGGAATTAGTAAAGGAAAGCATCTTTATTCTACTCATTTCAGCGCAGAATGCATTCTGAGTTGGAAATACTTAGTGGAAGCTCATTGACCAGGGTAGTGCGTGGTAGTAAGCGAAATTGATGGACTCATTTCGTGAGTATTGCAACCAAAACAACCCATGAAGTATTTGTATTTCTACCCTGAAGATATTAATATTAACAAACTATCTTTAGAATATCTTTAGGCCGCGATAATTTTGGCTGACAAAAAGGTAAGTTGTTCCGAGCGAAGTCTAGACTTTTTTTTCTCCCGCTTCAATGGAAAAGTTAGTTGCACATCCAAAGTTCGACTGTGGAGTGAAGAATTGAAGAGTGATGGAAAACACGTCCCTGATCTCCTGAAAACAGCACGAAGGATTCGTTTGTCTTAAAATCTTTGGTTTGAATCTTATCCAAATCGAGCTTGTCATGATTGACGTATTTAAAGACCTTAGCAAGTGCCGCTAAGTGATAGATTCCAATGCATGGGCCAATCCAGCTTGGTTTTCTTCGGTACAGAATGCATCGTTTAAAAATACGATCAGCTTTGCTGTATTTCCACCGTCTCTAGAGATGTGTGAGAAAAATTTATGAATATCTTTTTCCTAAAACTTCCTACAACTAGAAAAATGCATAGCAACCCTGATGTCTTAGGAAAGTTTTCAAGTTCTCCATCGATCAGTTTTTTCACATAATTGCACTAGTACTTATTCAGCATCTCTATATTCTTAAACACATGATCACAGGTGAGTAAAGTTACATAGTTTGTTTGAAGAATGCAAAAACAGTATGTATACATTTCTCACTTAGATGACCGGCAGACCAGTTCGCTCTACCTGGTGGGTTTTTGTATGTTTAATCTATGATACTCACGCGTTCTTGCTAAGGACGTTCACCTGTACGTAGAAAAATCTGCGCAGCTCCGCCCTAACTTTCTATATCTGGCTTGATGGGGGTCAGCTCGCCGTCATCAGCGTGAAAGGACTGTTCCGCTGCCAAATGCACACACTACCAATCCAACAGCCAAGTACACATAAACGTATGTTTTGAGTATGTACACCATCACGTACTGTTAGGTGTCCAGCTCTCGATATGTACCATACTAATCACGTGGTTCGCATTTTACATTGTGCTGGCGGTTAGATCACCCACATTGCTATTCTTACTTGCATACACGTTGCTGACTATCTAAGTTCGGATTGTCGCTAATAACCACATGTACCGCGACAGTACGTATACTGATTCTAGCATATTTTGCTCGTGTTCTCCCTGACCCCGTAGTTATCGAAACGGTATCTGAGGGCTCTTAGCATTTGTCACGCGTGTTTGAATGTGGCAGTCATTACCGAATTTGCTGAACAATGATCTTCGGATGCATACTGTTTGTAGTGAACTGATATGGTGTGACATGAATTGTTGTCATAGGTTCTCCCTTACACGGAAAGCTTTGTATCATTGCGGACTGCGAAATTCTTATTTATCAATCTTGCGTCCGGTGCTGGTCTGTGATTGTCTGGATATTTGCAAACAGGTGATGCAGTTTTTTCTCATTGGTAATTTTTTGCTAACTACCGTTGTACTTTGTGTCACGAATTCAATAGACTTTGACTTTTTTAAAAAGGAAGTTCAATAAATACTTTTTTCATAAGACACTAGTCTGGTCATTAATAACAAGCCCTTTGTAATCACATTTCTCGGACTGAGCTGACAAATCCATAGCGGTAATGGATTCACGCGTTCTTGAATTTTTGTGCAACTGTTATATTGTGCTGCTCAGCCTTGAATAAGTCAATTATTACTGGAAAAAATATGGAACAGTGGTGATTATTTTTGACATTTTTGTAGATTTCAATGCAGTGTTCAAAGTCGGATTCAGAGGCAGCGAATGACCAAATCATCTCTTCCTGGCAGAAGGTCATAGTGTCGGGTCGCTGCAAATGAACAAACAGTCACAACAAATTCATTTTCAACCGCCACACACATTCTTTATTGGTGCTATCCGTAGATTAATTGTTTTGTAAACACGTTTTCTGCATCCCCACAAACAGCCTGTCGGAAGACGGATCGAGGCGGCTAGTCAATGACTTGGTGAAGATATTCAGATACCTTAACCGGTGCACTGGATTGTGTAGGATTTGGGGGCGTGAGTTAGCCCTAAAGGATAAGTGGATTCAACGGGCGATATTTTCACATGTAGTATTCAACGGCATTTTGCATCTGAAATTCTTCTTTAGCTGTATATATATATATGTATATTTACTCGTCAGTTTCAAATTAACTTCCGATTGTTCCTCGTCGTCTTTTTCTTTTTTGTGTAGACGGTGCTGTGAGATGGCATCAGAACTAGAGTCCGTTTGGTATAAGTTTGACGAGTGTAAACTTGAGTCGAACTGATGTGCACTTAAACGGATAAATCCAAAATTACTTTCTCAAAATGCTTTGACATGAAAGGGGTCAAATAACTAAATCAGTTAAATAACTATGAGAAATGGCCAATGATTGACGACTAGGCCCAATGAATACCCATCAACCATTTGCCCCAAAAGGTCAAATGTTGGATGAAAGCCTTAAGTTTGTGTATCTTGTAAACCCTGTTGGTTGGTTCAGAAGTGCTTTGCGAAAATTATGTTGGTCGGCCGCATCACTTGAAAAAAATTAGAAAAATGTTTGACTGATCGCCTTCTGGACTACACATTTCACGGCAAAATCTCAAGTCATCTGGTTCGTTTTCAAATCCGGAATTATCTTGATTGTGTTAAGCACTCAGCAAGACTTATCAGTGATGCTTTGCGCCAACGCTCAGCAATCGTGACTGGAAACCCTGTGTTGTTGCTGTGATATCAGCTTCCTTCTAAACTAATCACAACCGTCGAGTTAAGTTTGCACAAATCTAATTGAATATCAAACGGGAAACAAGTTATCTGTTCATCCTATGGAGAAGACCCGACAATACTGGAAACCAACCAGAGCTAGTATGATAGTTACAGTGTCACCTCTCTGAGACTGCTTACTGTCATCGATGGTGACATAAGCAAAAGCTGAACTCGGTGAATCTGATTGGCTCCCGAAGGAACTTGGTAGCGCACTGACAATACACAGACCCCAAAGGTGAGAGGCACGCTTTCAAACTCTAAGTATGATATTAGATATGAACAAATGATATGCTTAAATGAGTGCTACTAATGCATGATGCCTTTGCAAACAAAGGTCTATCGGAAGGCCTATGATTTGCGCGTGAAGTGCTTGGACAAATTGCAATCAATCAAATAAAGTAATTTTGATCCCATGCGCTACTTGTTAACAATCGTAAAATGTACGATTTGCGAAAGTTGCACACAGGTCTCCGATTTTCAGATTGAAGTCCTTTTCTTATATCGGACACCAGCTGGGACTAAACTGTATAACGGAATGAGTTTCGACAGGGGACACGAATTGGGGAGATACTGGAAGTTTGTCAAAGTTCGTGATAACTTAGCCCTTAATTCTCTATTTTTAAGCCACAAATCAATCCTAAGTGAATGAATCTAAATGGTCACCAGGCCCCCTTGAATTCTCCATTGCTACGTGCTTACCTTCGGGTAAAACTTGGGCGGATGTTCAGTTTGTTTAGTCTTTGCCGATAAAACGTGTTTTCTGGTAGAACCTTGGAGAACTCATTCTCTTCGAGCATACTGCTTAGTCCATAGTCGTCTTGTGACTGCTGACGTCGTTGGAGTAACCACTTTTTTCTCAGCGAATCCACTCTTGTGGGTTTACGTTTGGCTATTGGACATGCGGTGTTCAGCTCCATAAACGACTGAGGGTGCAATGAGCACGATTTTTCAGAGTCGAATTTACGAATTCCGTTTACACAAAGCCAGTATGCACATTTATCGAGTCTATAGTTGAGTTTCTTTTTGTATATAATTCAATCCAAGCCGATATGTCTCATTGAAAAGCCGATTGGTTAACAGCAAGGACCAATCGTGAATCGACACTCATCAAATCAGAGAATTCCAGTTATATTATTTTGTATTGCATGGACTTTTACATAGTTACTTTTATGTCTTTCAGTGAAAAACAAAAATGAAAAAGAATTCGCACTTGCCATCTTGTAAAATGGAAGAATAAAAGGAGTAAAAAGATAAACCCATTAAGCGGATGAATTGCTCATTGGTGATAGCTTGCTCAGTCAGTTGGCAAATCAGTGCCAGTTTGTCAGGACTTGTGCTAAATAAAAAAAACACTGGAGGTTGTGCATTTATTGATTAAAGAAGATGCGAAACGCAAAGCGGAACTTTCGAAAATGTGACCGGAGTTTGAAGCTGGGGCGCGGGCACAGCTTTCAGAAATGGATAAGTGTTGATCACATTTTTATAGACAATTCGTTTGGCGGTCACAGGGCTAATGACCAACAGTTCTTGGAGGCGACTTTCAAAGGCTTTCTTAAATAAGTCTGTAAAATTTGCTGGAGAATAGCAACAAAGGATGAAAGAAATACATTAATTTAGGTGACTCTCAGACTTCCGATCAGAACTGAGAGCCTTGAAGGTTTTTACTCACAGGTGAAAATATGAGACTTTCAGTTCGGAATTTTGTCGCTAGTCATTTCTAGCTGTTTCACAAATCAATCCTGATAGGTGCTTCTGACTTGCTGGAGAGGGGTTCAGGTGGTTAGGATGGCCTGGAGGGATGTTCTAAGCATTTAGCTGTTTTAGGAATTAAACCGGCTTTTACAGAAAAGTCGTAAACGGAAGAAATTTGTTAGAAAGTCTTTGAAAGGCCTCACTGATAGAAGCGGTCTAGTGACGCGTAGCGTCATTGCTATACCTAGACAGGTGAGAGCTATGGAGAAATAACACCAACCCAAAATACTTCTTAGTTGTTTACTAACAGCTGTGACCTTTTATCGCCAATTGGTGTTCACTGGCTTTAGTTGAAAGAATAATGAGTTAGCCACTGTAACAAGACCAAATGTTCCCAGTTTGTGCATTAGAAAGTGCCATGGGACGAAAAAGAATAAAAATGAATAGTCTAAAGATGCACAATATATGGAATCCGACAATGCTTCTAAGACCTCAGAAATTTAGTGAATAAGGGAGGCGGATGAGTCGAAAGTGGACTTGTCAGATTTACAACCAGACTGAAATAGGTCATCAAAACGAAACACAGGAAATCTCGTACGCTTAAGCTCAGCATGCTCTGTCAGTTTAAGCAAGGAAGACGTGAAACCAATGGGACGAAAGTGTTTGGCTAAGCAGTAAAATTGCTTGATTTCTGGGTACGGGGCAATAGTGACGTGTCTACAGCAGCAAGGGATAGAGGACAAACCTAAAGAGGCGGTAATTAGAAAAAATGAATCCACCAGTTGGAACCACGACATCATGCTGTGAAATAGAGGAAGAAGGATCGTTAGAACCTCCCCCTGTGGTAATTTTAGTGGGGAAATGAGAGTAACCTGTCTATCATCATTCTGCATAAATGTCATCATGATTCAATTTGAAGCCATGATAGGATAATTTACGATTGAGTAAAGGAGAACGTTTGCAGATGTCAAAACTAAAAAACGTGTTCGAAAGTACCTCTTCAACGATCTCAACCTATGGTTGAACGGAGCTAAGTAAATCTTAAAGACAAAAGAAGACTACAGAATGAAGCATTTCACCGGATCTCTTCATACCTGGTGGCAATTGTCATTTGAATAGGAGCGGGAAAACCTACTAGCCGACAAAGTTAAGCCATTGGTTTCTGCTCACTTGGGCAGTTGAATGGTAATCAAAACACATAAACCGCAAATTTCCGGTGAGGTAGTAAAATGGATATAACGTTCGTTGGTTTATCTACCGACGACAAAATCCTAAAGGTACTTACTTTTACAATCATTTCCTACATCGGTAGAATGATCATTTGGGGAGAGACTTTGTTGAGCAGAATAAAACACGCCACACCTTAATACTTCGAAACGTGTTATAACTAGTGAGTTCCATTACTATCATGTTAGTAACACTCTTCCCTATCCATGTGTCCCAAAAACGCACGGATTGGGGGCATTTATGGGCCTTTGTTTTTAACATAGAAGGTCCAGTGTTTATAGTTGGATTAATCAACTTAGGATTGGCAAAACACCGTGAAGGGCAACTTAGACAATTCTATTTCTGCATGGAACCACATGATAGTGTATTCTCGTGGGATAATTCAGTAGGAACGCTGTTCGTACAACCAAAATGGTACATTCCAGAATGCAATTTTCGCTACTGTGTCTTGTCGACTGAACATGTTCGACGTTACTAGCAGTAGTCACAAATAATAAAAACAATCTCATGAATGACTGTTTCTACCCCTTGCTCGACCCCAAGAATGACTGACTGGTGTGTTTTGTCTACCCTGTGTAACCAAATAACTTTCTGCTGTGACCAAAACTACAGACCAGAAATGACGATGTTTTCGATGCAAGTAACAGTGTCCTGTTTATCACATTTTTGCGTGAAAGTTGTTTTGAAATACGGTTACTACCTGGAACAACAAAAATTATTTGTAGTTAATTAAACTAATTGGTCAAGCCGCCGTTTGTCGGCGCTAATTATGTATTGCAGTGACTTTCTTAACTCCGCACTGAGGACTGCTCGCCCCTTGTGATTCAAGTGGACCACAATGTTTCATGTGGATGGTGTGATCTAATTAGACATCGCATGCACATTAAATATTGTTTCTGTCCTTTAGACAAAGAGATATACTTGGGTTTTATAACAATAACAGATTTAACACAATTTTCATAGGATTCTTCGTGTACTACAAACGCTCAACTCATCATGAAAACCATGGATTTACTGCACATTTCTTTCACATGGCTTACTAGGAATCTTATGCAGTGCATGCCCATTGGGCCCGAAGTTCACCTACTACTTATACACGACTGGTGATCCCGTACCAGGATGAAACAGTCTAAAAGTGTTTCCATGATTATTAGTAGCAAAGTTTACATTTAATACTGTGTGACGTACCCTTAAAAACTGCATCAAATCGTCTATAACCTTAAAATATTGATTGGTAAAGCTCTGTTTTTGCGCCTGACTGTGAAGCCGTGGATCCATCCGAGGTCGATTATCCAGAAGAGAAATTTTTGTGGCCTGAAATCAATCAATTGAGGGATAAGCAAGCTATATCCTGTGGTGTTGACGTTCGACAAACCATAGTGGGAGCATGATAATTTGGCATAATATCAAAAATGTCCAAACCACAGAAGTCTCTTCAGGGAGAAAAGATATATACATGACTTTGTTATGCATCATGATATCGTGATCAATAGTTATGGGGTGCACAGAGACCTATTCTGCGAATAACTGTGAACCCCAGTTCCTTTTACCCAGGAAACCCATTTGGAGAGAATAAGGTTCGCGTTTTGCGTTTTTCACTTCTATATTTTGTTCACATACTGAAAAGCAATGGATAGCTGACAATTTTAGGGAGCTGCATGTACGACAACACCAGTGTACAGACCACAATTTAACCCGGGCATAACAAGAAACGATGCAGATGTGCTTTCCGCACTAGTCCACCCCAACAAAAACGTGAATATACTTGCCCTTCTACAGCACAAAGAAAATCATTTGATCGTTATGATATAGAATTTCCTAGATGTACAAGTGAAATGTTTCGGTGGACTAATTTCATGTGGCATTTTCATGGTCTATGCTGTAACCTTTTCCCCCAAGATCTGATCGCATTTGGTTATTGGTTCGCTTGTGTTTCAAGACAAAACAAGTTTTCCGAAAGAATCTGCCTCGACTTAAAATTAAACAGTGAAGTTTCTGGCTCTTTCTTAGATTAGACAACATTAGATGCAGCTTCAGTCAGTGCTGCTATTAGTCATCAAAAATAATAGCAGAAAATGGCTGTTTCTAACATACATCCCGGAGAGCGTTTGAGTCTGCACCACGGAAAACGAATAAAAGAGTTCGGAAAAGTGTTGGTCTCCGCAAATTTTCACGGTTTCATTTGAGCACTCTTGTCGTTTTACCATAAGCAGGCAACATCTGTAAATCCAAATGCTATTGCGAAACAGTCTTCGTGATTTAGGTAACTGCATGCACAAACATCGTTTCAAATACAATTGAAGGTGAATAGCGATTTTTCCACTGGATTTCAAAGGATTTCGATAAACTAAAAAATAACGCGCTGAGAGCACATGACGTATTATAATCCAAAGCTAATTTTAGTAAAGTACAAGCAACTGTAGTCAGTTAGTTTGAAACCGGATTTGTCATCCCGTGTAACGCAATCAGCGACGATCGAAATGAACTTAGCTTGGGTGAACCAATTCAGTATTTTCTTGTAGTTCACGGAGGAACCATTCCGGTTGACAACCACGTTCCCAATAACAATAGAATTAGTTTACTCTTAAATTTTATTAGGAAACAACACAATCACCCTTATTGATCCAGGATCATGGGCAGATATAAGGCGAGTGCAACACATTTGGTTTGTTGCATCCGTTTGCTTATTTGGTCGTAAGGTACCTTGGTAAAGCGAGGTTATTCCAAGAACACAAGTGGCGGCGTAAGTTATGAGACTTAGTACCGGTAGGTAATCCCTAGAAGTGGTTGATATTGGTGATATTTTGCTGGAGTGATTGATCTTCGAGGTTCATTCGCAGTGAAGAACCGGTCAGCCTTGGATGGGTTCACTCCCTGGGAATCAGATAAGAGGAAAGCACGATTTTCGTGCATCCCGAGTACCGAGTTGACCGGAAAACCTAATGTTTGAGAAAACTGTCAGGGGAACTAACGTTATTGGTAACAATAATAAATATTTCACCGTCGAGGCATTTAGATACGACCACTCTCAACTTTGGGTTACGAATACAAGGCAAAAATCAGCTGTCACGTTTGAAACAATGTCATTAAAATGAAAGAGGAATGCATTCACCATTCATTTCGTGTTCGCAAAAAGAACTTTTTATTTAAGGAATCATCGCCATCTCACATCTATGTGGAGTTCCTTGCCTTTGGGTCTGCAAATTGTAGATGAACGTTTCGTTCTGTGGTAAAAATTCCAAGGTGTTATTTTTTCATAGTTTATCATACACTTCGGACGGTCCAACTCGGGTGAAAAACAATCTCTTGTAATTTGTAATTAGTAGTTTATATTATAAATAAGTTGTTTCTATGGTCGGTTTTATGCATGGAAATCCACAGGTTGATGTCGCATGAAACGTTTTTCTGTTGGTGATCGTGATTTTGATGTACAATAGTTGTGTGTATGCAAATAACATCCAGATACTTTCGTCAGTTTGGTTTCCTTAGCCTTCCTACCCTTTTGATTGCATTTCAGAATGTTGATAACCTGTTTTGCCCATCAATTTCTAGTGAATCTTATGTTCGCCAGTTATGACATTTTCGTTCTCGTCTAGTGCGAAAATTCAGAGAAGTGGGATTGGCATAAGGTCAATCAGCATAATTAGGCAGGGCATTTTTGCAGCCTAGGGACTCTGCTTTTATCTTACCATTTAGTTTCTATTTTCTCTCAGGATGTAGTTAAAACTAAGCCAAAACTGTTTGGGAAGGGTAGTCTCTTGCTGTCGTAATTCAATATTACGTTTTCAAGACTTTTTTCGAATAAACCGTTTCAATACCAACCCAAAGGACTAATTTTAATTCCAGGTTGCTTTTGCCCTATCTCAGGGGTTCGGATCCCTTATTTTGGGTTTAAACCCCAAACTGAGTTTACATTGTCCGTGTTCTTTTGTGTTTATGGGTTTTTCGTGTACTTCGAACTATGACCTCAGTATTGGAGTGCGGCCTTGCAATTGAGTTTTCGTCATGCTACTTCAACTTCGCTAACGTGACCTTTGACCCCAGCAGACTGAGGCACATGCAATGAAAAATAGTTCACGGGCTTAAGGGCGCAGTGGAGCACGTCAACTTATCGAAAAGTACACCGTTGTTCGACTGTGTTGATCGCTACATAACAATATGAATGCCAAATTATTTTGTAATTGACCATGCCAAATAGAAGGGGAGAATGCAAAAGTGCTTTCGTTTCATTCACTCGGACTACCGGTGAACCTCGATTCGCGAATTTCCATCGAGCAACACTTGAGATTACCGAATATAAGTGAACTGATTGTTTGTAACTCAGCTAGTCGAATTGTGATTTTGTTTTCAAATTTGTGTAAAATAAAACAATGAAAATATTCACTGGAGTTTGTCTAGCCGCAGTTGAATTTCCATTTTTACACCCCAGGTTTTGAGATAATTTCGAAAATGATCACAGTAAAATTGTATGACTTCGTGTATATAACTTTACTCAATAACTGCGAGTAACATCGGAATGAGTGAACAAAATTTTACCGAAAACACATGGCTGGTTTTGTGGTTAATGCCCCTCGTCCGATATGTGCATCCGGTGCGTTTCTTCCAAAAGTCATTATGGCTATTAACTATTAATTGTTATATCTCAACAGAATTTTCTTTAGGTGGCCATGAGTTTGCATAGATATTCGTGAATAATACATATAAATACTAATTAATTACTCATTAATATCGTTTCCGGTGGTATTCTGCATTGGTCGCTAAGGTTGGCTACGAACAGCTGATAAATAATTGCCAATGACTAACAGTTGCGGTTCTTCTGTGGACTCCTTAACGGAGAACCCTCAAGCGCATTCACTACAGTGCAAATTAATCTTTCAATAAATTGAACAACGCGGTATCAGTGTGATGAGTCATCATTTCCATGCCAAAACTTCGCAAAGTCCACCTGAATTGGTACATCAAGAAGCAGAACTGTTAAGTCCCTTATTCTATTTCGTGCGTTGGATACGGGTACAAAAGGCATATATTTTAAGTCATTGGCTGACTGGGAAAATTCTTCTTTTCTGTATAGCTAGCTTATCAGGGTGGAATGGAGTGCAGTTAACTGGTACGAGTGTGTAGTTGAAGATCGACTGGCTTCTGATTACTCATCCCATCGACAGAGTATCGGAACTGGTCTTATTTCACATCGCAGATTTCTTGTATGGGAGCGCAGCTAAAATTACTGAACTAGACTGCAGTGATCAGCCAAGTGCAGTAGTTTACTAATCCCACCTCAGACCTCTCCGATCGTTCGATGTGGCCCTACACACAACGAATATTGAATTACGAAATTCCATCTTGTGGCTGTTTAGGATAAGGCTTCTCGTTTCCAGAACTAAGCAACTGAAGTAGGCTTTCGATGACGATTTGGGACAGAAACATGACCATGAAACCCATGTAAAATTCGCCACATGTCCATTTGATAAGATCAGCCTGGCGAACTGGCTTTATCTTCTAGGTTAGCAATTTTATCTATTATTACCGACGTAATTATAATCATTCTGGAAGAAGGTCCGCAGCCACTGATAAGTAACAAATTTGGGAACGCGTGGAACGGTGGACCGTGGAACTGGTATCTTCATATCCAAGCTAAACTATGTTATTCGGTTGAGTACCGCTGTTCTTTGTTGGATCCGAGGATGCGTACCGACTTTTATTGACCGAGAATATTAAGGTCAAAGGCCTGTTAAGCGATCTCGTAAACCACCGCGCATTATTACTAATTTCTTCCTTGAAAATTAACTAAGGTTTTCTACCTGCTTAGTTGACTCCAAATACTCAGGAATACACTTTTCAGGGTTCTCACTTTTGCTCTATTCTCTGTGCGCATGAGCCTCAGTTCACTCTTAGAAAATACTGTGTGCATTTTTAATTCTGGTACTTGGAAGCCAAACATCTCGTCAGAATTGCGCAACCATGTACACATTCTTGAAGGGCTCGCATCACTAAATAAACTGACTAATAAAACAATCGCCTAGTGACGCTAACAAGGATGTTAAATTGATTGAATCTGTCCTATCTTCCCCGGGTTAGATCAATAAAAGTTCAGATCCAGGCACCTGTGACCAGGGCTAGACTTCGCTTCTCGTTTATACCGCATGCATTTCTACCAACATGATGTTTTCGTCCAGGAAAAATAAACATTGCATTTTGAACAGAAATTGCTTGCGCAAAAGTTAGTTGGTTATGGAATTCATTATTTTAATTGGACCAGGAAACCAACTGAGAACTGACTGGATCTCATGAACTATTTGCTGGATAGCTTATCTTATGCTACTGATGAATGATATCACAATATCACGTTGCAGGAGAAATTGCCTATTACTTAAACTGCTTTCCGCTCTCGGGAAGTGGGATAACCGTAGAAAGGGACAGACGGAGAACTTTTAAATCATTAATGGTGCGGAATAAAGTTATTAGGCAGTAAGTTTAACGACCCTGAGGTTCTGCGAACTAGACTCATGAGCATTCATCAAGAATTCTGGAAAATGTATTCCGATAGCTGATACCTAAAAACAACTCGTCTGGGAGCTTTGGTGTGTTTCCATGGCTTTTAGTAATGTACACACTAATGAGACCAGGCTTTATGGCGCTACATAATAAGTAGAATTTACTGTCTTTCTATCGTTTTCCAATTAGGATTAGCTCGTTTAATCAGTGTCAAGATAATTTATTCCGAAATTAAATTTATGGCTCATATAATTTCGTTTAAACAACCTACACTTAACCCTCTCCCAAGTCCTCAAAACACTTTTAGGTTAAATAACATATCCATTGCAATAGTGTTTCCTCTTTGAGGAGGTAAATTCAGTGGAAGAATTCGAAAAAATGAAACCATGTGTCTGTTCAGGAGTGAGTGGATATCTGCCCATGATAATCAGGTGGAGTACCGGAATGTGTACTGATTTATTAATTTTGAGGTTTAAATTTAAAAAAAAACCATAAAATTCAGATAGAATATGAGATCTTATGATTCGTTTGTTTGTGTACATTTCCGGCTCATTGTTCTTTATGGATTGATTCACGTGTTTGCGTTTCTGGTGAACAAAATCAGCGTACGAATCAAAAACAGGCAAAACGTTGCACCGCCAACGCACAGTCGAGTTTGTTCTGGCACAGTTTCACGAAAAATACACTAATCCATTGGCCATCAAAGCGCGAATTTACTCATGTTGATGGCGTGCACGAATTCTCGTAAATGTTCAGGAAATGGATGGTATTTTTGATATCCTCTTTGATTCCCCGATATGATGCGTACTTAAACAGGTATACGTCGTAATTTACAAGGATTGGTATTTTATTGCTCAATCTCGTAAGCCTTTGAGAAAATCGTTCTGTCTATCAAACACACTTGTTACGGTTACTGTCTATCAGCAGCCGCTAGGATTTAGTCATCGTGCAGTCAGCACATGAAATGAGTATTCTAACTCTAGCCACGTCTTAAGACGCAGAATTTGTGTCACGTTTTCGTGGCTCTAAAACACATCCCATCAACATGTTTCAACCTGTGCTCTCCAAGCGCTTTCTAATGAGCAGTAGGATGGACTGATACTGACCCGACTTCATATGCATACGACAGTATAACGACATACGCATCGGCAACGGTGTGCTTTAATGACTAACCCACTTGAGGACTAGAAGCAAATGCAACTTCACGACTGACGGCACACGCGATCACAGAACTTAGGGCTTTGCCTCAAGTAGTTTGCCACATATTAAGCTGAATTGATTAAACGCAACGGAACTACCAGAACGGCTTCACAGATTTTATTTGGCCAGAGTTAATTTTCTAAAAAACTGGAATCGCAATAAAATCGTCGTAGAAGCAAACCATTACAAATCACCTGCACACCGAAAAATGTCAAAACGAAAACCACGTCCGTGGACTATTATGAAGGCACTATGGGGGAAACATTTAGAACACTGATTCATTGTTTTGTTAAGAGTCCGAACTAATTGTTGTGGAACTGCATCAATCATTTGCCTACATTTCCGGGCCATATGGAGTTCAACCTTTGTGTCGGTGCTTTGCAGGCTGACCTGAGGAGGCGATAAAGATAGAATCATATGGACTACTAACTGCCCGCGGAAGTTGTTAACTTTCTTCACTGTAAATCCCATTCTCTCCTTAGTGCCTTAGGGACTGAAGAAGAACGGTCTGCGTAAGAACGAGAGAATTGACGGAATTCTGTCTGCCGCTTGTTGACTAGTGTTTTGTACTTTTACAAAGAATTTGGTCACATTAAACATTATCCAAATTGATATGTGTACCCCGCAATTACTTGTGAGCAGTATGTGAGGCTGAGGATTAGGTGCTTGAATGATTAGCCTTAGGACCACAAAATTCAGGCTTACAAGTCTGATCATCCCGCCAAACTTACACTCCGAAGGCACCAGAATCGAATCTTGGCCTTAGCAAAATTCATAATTTGTGTAGGAATACCATTGCATTTAGGGAACGAAACCGGGATTACTAACTAGAAGATATTTGTAACCACTGCGGTACTGGTTCCCCTCCAGGATAACCAGAATGGGTGGTTTACTTTAGCCTACACAACGTCAATCATAGGATCATCAATCCAGCATTCTGCAAAAAACCAATTGTGCCATGCATATTAGAAACAAATGCGTAACGGCTTACCGAGGGACTAGCATCCATATTGTGAAAAGGAATTTATTTAGTGTGAAGGATTACAATAGAGTTAGCAGGATTGTAAGTATTCCGTTTTGCGCTGTTTTTTCACTGCTTGCTTTCACGGAGGAAAGCGTCTGATCAAACGGGATCAGTAATTTTGATTAGCGCGGAGGAGAGTTAGTAGAGCAGTGTTTAGCCAGACTTTCCAGTGAGAAATTTTTGGTTTAAATCCTACGAGTGATGGCGTGCACCCACCGCCGATTAGCTCTAATGAAAACGAAACCTGAGTTTAGTGCATCTGGAGTGTAATGTTGATTGGATGGCCAGCAGTTCGCTCCTAGAAGGTGGAGTCTGAAGGACACTGTCAAGCAAAGAAATGTGCAAATGAAGACGAATTCAGTTTTCCTGCATAGTATAACACGGTTTTGTTGTAACAGAATAGAAGCCCTTAAAACAGTGACCACAAGAATACCGAACCTTTGTTTCCTACTTTTGAAACACCCATATTCATGCCCGATAATTTGTGTGCATTAACAACTGACCAGAAAATGAAGACCGAACTCGTTCAGTCTAGGCAATTTTATTCTGCGATTTCCTGATCGGAAGTCGATGGTGCACATTTTCAGAATTTAAGTGAGTCGTTATTTCGGTTGTTAATCTGCTGTAATAAGTATAGACATCTACAAGGTTTTCAGAATGGCATGGAACACGTTTTGACTCAGCATGAGACAATTTGACAATGAAGCACCTACTTTTATATACATACTTCTACAGGCACCTTCTAAAACAGTTGTTTCTGAGCCAGCAATTAAAGCGGAAATTTGGCCAACATCTTTTCATCAGTTTCACTGAAATCAGCCCCACGGTGTGCAATACGTCCCTGAAGTGCCAACTATTTTTTCGCAAAAACGTACCTCATATGTCAGCACAATACGATGCTAATATGCCGCTGCATTTGCTGAGACCGCCTACGAAATTTGCTAGCATTTTAATTGTGCCCGAAGTAGAGTAGAGCAGTAATTTTTCCTTTCACAAGGTTTGGTTCTGGTCAGTGTAATGCCGAGAAACAAAGCGGACACTAATATCACAAGTACTTTTAAGTAAACAGGTCCAAAATTGTAAGTAACTCACTCATACATCCTGCGGAAATGGAATACAAAGGGATTTTTATAAACAGTTAGAATTTTTTCAAAAGATATATTGTCTAGGGATTTGGGGAATTATCTTGTCGTCACCACCAGATATTCTCACCTTGGTTTTTGTGCCTTTTGTTACCACCATTTATAACCCCACTATTCTTCGTTTTTAGCTGTCGCTCAAATTTTATTTAGATTGCTCTGTGCATTAGCGTCCTTCAAGAAACTTTTTGGAGAAGCGAATTTTTTAGAACATTGCTCCTCATACACAAATCAGTGAATTTGACTAGCCATCAACTCGGCATGTATGTCAGGGCGTGGGCAATTTTCTACATGATTTCTGACACAAATAAACTTTTGTTCGTATAATATTATGTATTTTGAATGGGTGACGAATGCGTCCAATTTCAAATAGAATGCGCAGACCTGCATAAGCATTAGTTCAGCCAAGTACAAATATAGCGCAACGGACTTCGTGCAACTATGTATTCTTTAACACAGGATCATCTAAGATGCAAATAGATGTTTACTGCTGTATAATCTTTGACATTTGTTAAAAGGGACCTATGTGTTTATGGTATCCACAGTTAATGCAGCGTCTGGTCTGCCCTTAGAGGTGGAACCATTAGCACGACATTGTATGGAAGAACAACTGTCATGTATCACTCGAGAGCTTCACCCTTGGTCACTAGGATCTTGGAAATGACCTTTTTCCAACTCAGTTTACGGAAATTTTTCATTTCGTTGCCCATTCACTTTATGATGATTTCAATATGGGGACCACTTCGGTTGATCTGCCTGGGGTAAGTTACTCAACTAATCTAGTTGAAGGCCTGTGTAAATTCACTGAATCTATTGGATGTTGCCTTAAGTTATTATATAACTGAGAAGTGAATCAAATGTGACATATCGTGCGAGCTTATCCCACCTCGGTTTCTCGTTAACTGCAAGCTGTCTAATTAATAGGGAATTCCGAATTCAGTTGTTGGAGATATCAGCAGCCCTGTCGATGTGCGACGGAATTCTGACGTCGTTGGCAGTCTACCATTATATCAGAGATGATGAACTTGAGGATACTAATGGACTCTAAAGTAAACTTATCAATACTAATGGTCTCTTCACCTGACAGCGCTTTGTTGTCCATGCTCACCTTGCTAAACATAACTTGTTGACTGAAGATAATTAAGCGATATAAAAGGGAAAAAGATCTAGAAAGATGAAAATATGATTTATTTCAATTCCATAAAATTGGTTCCATTTTATCACCTATTGACCGGTCATGTCCGTCATCTCGTCATAGACCGAAGTGGGGCAGTTTTGTAAACTGGCAGAAACTTAGCACATTCGAAAGCATTGAAATTCGTTGTTTCAGATTTCACGGCTAGAACTTCAGCAAACGTCGTTTCGCCCATTTGAAGTATTTCTAAACTCATACTTGAAGTCGCACGCTATCATTTGACCTTACTTTAAAGAGTGTTATGTCAGTCACATCTCTGTCGTCAAGGCTTACTCTGTTCTGCCTAATTCAAGTCCATAATAGACACATATGCACAATTTCTTCTCTGTGACGAAATGTGTATTAGTCAACGGCAACATATTTATTTGGTTGCTTTTTGCATATCTTACCCAGCTCGAATGAATAGGACTTGTCCTATCATTCTGAAACAGCACGGTAATCATACCTTATAATGGGAAGCTCTCCGGTTACCATTCATTTTGCGACTCATTAGGGCAGAATCATACCGAGTTCACAAATTCCTTAGGAACTTTGCACTAATGAAACAAATGGTCCAGTCAATGACAGAGTTTTATCCAAGTTCATTTACACTCAGTCTTCACAGAAACTTTTACCAAATAAGGACCACACTGAAACTGAATTAACTAAATCAGGAAGGCGGCTACAAACTCTGTGGTGGTTTGTTCGGTTCTTAAAGACGGCTAACGTTTGTATAAGGAAGTAAGTCGAATATGGGTGAAATAAATTTATTTTTTGAAATTTGCCGAGCCTTGCGAAATGGAAGCAATATTGCAACAACCGAAAGTTTGGTTTTTTAGTTTTACCATATTTACGAATTATTGCCAAAATACAGCAACAGTTAAGCTATTGCTTATAGTACGAGTTTTCGCTGCCACTTTGTTTCTCAAATAATCATTAATTTTCTTATAAAGTACTTATCAATATATTGATAAGTGAACTGAATTAGCCCACAATAATTTTTTAATTCACAGCGAACGACTGCTTCTACATCGATCGGGTTAATCGGTTACCAAACCCCACACATTCGGAAATGGTTCAGCCTAGATCAAGAAAACAACATGACTTGTGTCAAAGAGAGGTTAAAAACAGACCCAAGATAGGAAACAGAAGACTTTGTTAAAAGTTGCTTGAAGTAAACCTAACAGAAATACAATATGAATTAATTTTGAGCATAGTGTTTACGAACCAATACTTTTGTTAAAATTCTGGAAGTTCATTTTGCAGAAAAGCAAATCCAGGTCACTACGAAGATTACACATGCAAATTTGCAAACTTTACCCGTAACGACCAACGTAAATGATAACAGTGGACTGAGAAAAATGAATAAACGAAGCTGCACCGATGTTTTCAGAAATGTTCATGAACAGAAACTACAAGTCTGTTGGATTTCTTTCACCCATTATCGGTTTCTTTTGCTTATGGAAAAGTTTTTCTTCCTTTTAACAAAACCAGTCGACCGAAATCGACTGGAATATTGGAGAACAATATTTTTCCAATTGCAATTTGGTTCATCCGAAAGGGATAAATGGTTTGTCTGGTTTGGAATAGATGTTTTACTTCCGCAGCTAAACGTCACCACTCCTTCCCCAGGGGGAACAAGTTTATTATTTTCTGTCACGGAATGTTTTGCCTCCGTCCAGGAAAGAATTTAAAAAAAGAACCAAAAAGCCTCTTCACTCATGAGTCAATTTTCAGTGCACAAGCAAGATGATTATTTGAGTCGACAACCGGATTACTGTAATGCTTTACCTAGGCAGCATTGCCCAAAACACGTTTGCATTTTGCGGGCATCGCGTTTGTCTATTTGAAATTGACCTGAACTCTTTGTGTCTTGTCAAATTAAGACGCCCCACAGTGCTTCCACAAAAATTGCAGCAATTCGCAGAATGTTATTGTTTTCCGTTTTGTTTTGTTATACTTGTTATACTTGTGCTTTATGTTGCATAAGTTTGAACCTGCACACATATATCTGGCAGCGTCATACAAATAACTACAGTCGGACATTATCGAATGTTGCTTCAAAGAATGAACGGGATTAGAAGCAACACATGCATTCGTTATCTTGGTACAGATTACTTTGATATGTTTAAAAGATGAACATAGTCGGAAGGCGTCCCATGGTGGTCAGAGTTCACTGTGTGAGAGGAAGAGGTAAGCGGAAACCATAACCTTGAAATTGGGAGTTGCAAATAATACACAAGGTTTTATTAAGTCATGTGTAGTAACAAGTAGGACGACAACAAATTCCCGTTTACAACAGAAAAGGAGATGTCTTCACAAATTCAAATCCCGCCGCTTTACTGTCAAGACTCGACATCTACAGATTCGCCAGAATTTGTAATTCTCCGAGGTGTTTAAGTGTACAAACGTTGATAAATACCTCTTCGTTTCTTGCTTTGTCTGCTTGAGCACGAGATATATGATGCACCATCGCAACAGTAGCCCTTTGATTCGAACCGTTAGTGCAGATTTTGTTCTCCAATGCCTTGTCACTGATGGATGTTTTTGGTCCTCTCAGGACTGGTTGTTGCGACTGTCCGTATGGTTGTAATCGTGAAATGTCTTGATTCACCACATCGACGTGAGATAATTCTCCATTTCCGTGCAAAGCATTTAAACTAAAGGCAATATCCCAATCAGTAACTGAGTGATTGCGCGCAATAAAATGAGCCATTTGTCCTATCCTAAGAAGCAACACCAAGTAAACCAGGTAAATCAGACTAGTTAATCATTCACCAGAAAAACTGTTCAGAATTTGGAGTCAAATGTTCGACTAAAAATGTCATTTGGCAGTTCAAAAGTTGCCCTGTGAAGCGCAGTCCTGTTCGATTTCAGTCGCAGTTTTAAAAGCATTTACATCAACACACTTTTCGAATCGCGAATCGTTAGAACGCAGCTACGTGAATGTGTGTCTTCTCAGAATCATAAGCTAGTAAAAGCGTTAATTTGCTGTCCTGCTGGTAAATCGCATTTCGTCCACGATAGCTGTTAACTAACTATTATACCTGCATAAGGTGGTGGATTTTCTCCAATTGATCTGCTTAATATTGCTCACTCGCCTTAAACTGGATACGTTTAGGTTTTCGTGAACAGTTTTGGTGAACCTCGCCGAACGGCTCGCCTTTGCCTCCTATGGCAGCCTCCGGAAAGATCCACTTTTTGCATTAGATCAATTTAGTGTGATTTTCTTTGTTTACAGCGATCCTGACCTATCAGTAATCAGATAAAATGTCGAAATGATTTCCCTAATTCATGAAATAATTCACCACGTGATATCATCGCTCAACTCACCATAAAGAAACGATGGAAGCACTGTACAGCTGTTTCATCCTTGTTAGGAATCATCAGCAGTGCATATCCACCGCGCCCGAACTGGGACGCGAACACGAACTGGGACGCGAACCCGAACAAGGACGATCGAACTATTCTGAGTCGAACGCCTTAGCCATTACGCTACCGGGCAGGCTCTGAACGGTTTGTTGAACTTCACCACATGAGCACGTTGCACCTATCCGTCACTGATTTGCACGGTTACTGTCCGTTAGCTCACAGCGATCGACCCCTACTCATAGATGACTTCTCTGCAGGTAGCCTAAGTACGACCAAGGCTTTGGATATGACATACACAGCTTGATTACTTGATACATTTTAGTAGTAGGAGATTGAATGTTTACATGAAATAATTCACCATGTGATATCATCGCTCAACTCACCATAAAGAANCTGATGATTCCTAACAAGGATGAAACAGCTGTACAGTGCTTCCATCGTTTCTTTATGGTGAGTTGAGCGATGATATCACATGGTGAATTATTTCATGTAAACATTCAATCTCCTACTACTAAAATGTATCAAGTAATCAAGCTGTGTATGTCATATCCAAAGCCTTGGTCGTACTTAGGCTACCTGCAGAGAAGTCATCTATGAGTAGGGGTCGATCGCTGTGAGCTAACGGACAGTAACCGTGCAAATCAGTCACGGATAGGTGCAACGTGCTCATGTGGTGAAGGTCAACAAACCGTTCAGAGCCTGCCCGGTAGCGTAATGGCTAAGGCGTTCGACTCAGAATCGTTCGTTCGTCCTTGTTCGGGTTCGCGTCCCAGTTCGGGCGCGGTGGATATGCACTGCTGATGATTCCTAACAAGGATGAAACAGCTGTACAGTGCTTCCATCGTTTCTTTATGGTCAGTTGAGCGATGATATCACATGGTGAATTATTTCCGTAATTAATCGTTGGACATAGTGGCTCTTTCGACGGCAAACCAATAACGCCTCAGTCCCCGTCCAGCCTAGTCAATATCGACAAGCTGACGATTTTACATCATGTCCTTTAGGACAGCTAGCAATGCCAAACAACTTCCAGTGGTCACACGGTAAATGAGGCGGTAATTTCCTTCATCAAATCAGGTGTTCTCCACCTGAAGATTAAATGTTTCTGCTAACCCAATTTGCGCTGGATATTTATAGAGATCACAAACATCCTTGAAAGCAACGCCTGGGTTTGGCTTTACCATGCCCGATTGATTGTGCTTGGGTGACTCTGAGAACAGGTAGGAGGGGTATATATATGTATGTCAATAAATATAGAACTAATGAGATCTCAAATAGTTCTAGGCGACATCAAGTTTCAAGCCTATGGTTGCCGATTACCTAACAGCGCAAAGTGGCCCTTAGTGGCTAAAGGACATGTCGCTTCTTTTGCACTCACGCATGATACATGCAATAAATATATGTATATATATATATATTTATATGTATGCATAAACATACACTAAAGGGTAAAATAGTATAATAGGAACGGTCTTCCATCCGTTGGAGAACACCAGAATTGATTGGAGGCATTCGGCTGTGAACAAGATATGTAAATTATATTCCTCAAGAGATGTCGAGAAGGGATGGATTTCATTGGGGAGGACGTATGAACAACTATTATATGGCAACTTATATTGAAATAAGTTTATGGGGTTCAAACCGTGGTATAACTTTGAACGTCTCTTCTGAGTACACAAACTGAACACACTGAGAGAAATGTGAGAGCAGAAAGAAATAAAATAGCCCATTCGTAAGGTCTAAGAGCTAAGCGGCTTGTTCTAATGGGGATCGTTGGCAACACGAGATTAATCAGCACCCACCGAATCTCAATAATTTATACTGAATAACTTGCAATAAGTGACATATCCAGTAGTACCTATCGAGCAGGTCAAATTCAAGAATATAAAGATATTCTAGCCGACTGGTATCAGGTTAGGGGATAGTATAACTGCAAAAAATAATTATGGCATTCGACGCCAGTTTTCTGAAGTCAGATTTTGGTGGAAGCCAAAATAAATCAGCCGAATGAAATAATAGACATCGAATAACAAACAGTGGGTTGAATTTCTTTCTAAACGCCTTATCTGTAAAACAGAATTTCATAATCATCACGCTGAAGTAGGAACCACGGACGCAGGCCAAGGGGCCCAATTCCCAAAGTAGAAGACGAAACTTATAATGAAGCGAGTCCCAAACTAGCAATGTTCCATTAAAAATGTTAAAAACTGTTCTCCACTTCAACTTTGTGATAAGGATCTGTGGCTGAGTCAAACTAATTCAAACCTATAATTGCGACATATCACTGTCAGCTAACTCTAGGTGCTGACAATGTCACATCAACAGGTAATGAATTAACTGAGATATGAGAAATAGGCTGTGATCATAAATCTTCAATGGCACAGGTGCAGTCTGCGCGCAAGGGTTTGTCAAACAACGAACCACCGTATGGGTTGTTGATGTAAACCTAGTCGAAAGTGTCCCTGCTGTCTCCTATTGAGAGAACTTTTACCCAATGACTTTTGATCGGAAGTCATTTCAAGCAAACTGCAGCCTTTATTTTAAATTTTTGTGGAATGTCTGAAGGCGATCGTGATTATTAGAGATGATCTCTTGTTAGTCGCTTTAGACATGCAAAACATATTCAAGTAATAAATTTATATATCGTAGCGGACAAACAACGTTCAAATTAAGCATTTCTCTTAGGAAGCTGCATGGAACTTCAAAACACTAAATACGGATATTTAGGTCTTATTAGAATCATAAGTGAAAACTCATTTACCGATGCCGAAATCAAACACATTCCAGACCTGATTCAATAAACTGGTCGCGGTAATGACACTGATTATGAACAAGTCCATTATAGTGAACGCAGCTTGTTTGCATGATGTATGTGGATAACTCGTGGTCTTCAATGCAGGCGCTCAGCTGCGGATTGATGCAGTGTGGTAAGGCAAGTTGCAAAGCCCACTTGAATGGTGTCCTCATCTGGGTTCGAATCTCGATGATGTTTCAGTCAGTGTGGGCAACAGTTGACCTTGCAGCAACATGTTCTGGTTTCGGCTGTTATCTCACAGCATCGACTGATTAACCAGATAAAGAACGATGAATAACGAAAGACCGACTACAAAATATCAAGTTGAATAACTATACCGAAGAAGAATAGTACTGAATATTACGGACTGCGACACTGAGCTGTATCAGATTGTCTCCAACTGTTGCTTATAAAAGGGATCTCGTTGACCTCAACTCGGTAGACTAATTGAAAACGCGACAGTCTATTGGTTAGGAATATCAAACCATTTAACCATATCATCTACCAGCCACCGTGAACTATTTTCAGCCACCGCCTGCCTCGAACAACAGCCTACAACTAGGCAGTCGTTCCGAGGGCATCAGAAAAACACCTGACAATTGATCCCAGTACCTTGTGCTTGACTTCTGAGTTGAGGCCTAGTACATTTGGATCATTTAACCGTTGTCAAAAAAACCAAGGGACATTAGATATTTCCGTATAGGATTATGTTTTCTTAGAATGAATTTCGCATCTCTATTGAATGTATCTTCAAGCAGCATCTTTAGATCGATACGTTCTAGGATCTTTTGTGGCTTTGTGAAATATTTTTTTCTTTGTCTGTTCACTCCGAGTTATTCACGGAACGCGTTAAGCAAACTGTAATAGGTTAAGGTTCACCTGCCCCAAATCTTCACATACCTAACACAAAAGGCAAGGTAAGGATTCTGGTGATCGTGTATGTTCTGAAATCAAGTTGAATACAAGTGGATTTTACCTGTTAATCTGCCTCTGTTCAATGAATAATATCGACCCAGTGAAACGATTTTATTTTGAATTGTATCAAAGCAAAATGGCCCGACTGTTGTACTTACTCTGCACATTATTTGGGCAACCACCCCTTCCATCTTTCTTCTGCGGTTAGCGGCATCTTCCTTTAGTTATATTCTACTTATTTTGATGTGAGTAGGTGCGCCGAGTAAATTGCAGAAATGAACTGCTGTCTGGCTTTGTTATAGCGGGTCTTTTAACCAGCCGTTGTGTGGATGTTGTTCCCAAAATTCTACGATCTAGGTTCCTTATCTGCATACCATAGCGAACAAAAAACAATTCGAGTTTAGATTAATCGAAGGCGATACCAGTAAACATTCTCGGCCTCATGGTCATATCACGGTCATATTAGCAATAAAACATCCTGAAGACAGCCAGTTAGGTTTGCAATAAAATAAGGTTTGTGGAGCTTGTCGTCTCACTGAAATGGATCGAATAAGAGGCAGAATATGGAAAATGAGTTCTAAGGTCAAATGTTTGTGTTCCGCTACCAGTAGATACGAGGTTATCAGTTTGCTTGGCAGCAAAGAACTGTTATCTGGACGAACACGAATCTCAGAATTGATCAATCCTGAAACCCATCAAACTGAAAAACAAATCATGGCTAATAGGAGGGGTGGTATTTTTGGCTAAATGAATCCTGCCTACTAACAACTGAACTCGTTCCATGTAGGTTTGTTTCTGATGTCAGCGTTCAGCGGTAGAGCGAATAGATTATTGATATTCGCATTGATAAACCGAAATGTGGGATTTTCAATTCAACGGGTCAATGGGAGAAAGCTCTTTGTTTTTAAAAATGAACCTTATGAAGTTATTGAAATCTGGTGACGACGCCAGATTAATAAAATAACACTTCTGTTTACAAACGAACAGGCCTCTCGTTGCGCACTGAACAGCTTAGAGTGGAATCAGTAGATGCCTTAATTTGTTTGCAAGTTATTTGGCCTCTCGAGAACACTACATGGTGGCTGCCAATGTAGCGTTTGTCTATCGGGTTTTCCATTGCGCATAGGAATTTCCAGTTCAAAGTAATACTAGACCTAAGCTCATCCAGTGACCTTTGAAGAACAGTGCTACACTTTCAAGGCGGGTAGGACAGGGCGGTATAAATTCTACCACAGATGTTCGTTAATGGGGAGTAAAAATATTGTAAAGTACCGATGATCCAAGGTATGGTAAACAGTATTCATTTGTCCTAGGAAGTCTGCTGAATCTGCTGTCAGAAATACATTTTTATATCACAAAATTCACCCTAGTTAGTTTGTATCCCATATAAACTCGGTGGCATGATTTCCTGTACAAATTACAACTGACCTCTTCAAACGAGATGACAAATGCGATTTCGTGACGGATATGCCTGAACCCAAATGAGAATTTTTCCTTACACAGCACGTTCCTGCATGCCGCGGTTTGCAGTGTAGTGATTAAGCAAACTAAACGACCACCAGATGAACTCCACTCGCAAAATCAAATCGGCCGCTAAATTAACGTGATGTATTTTGTTGACTATTCAATGCCCATTTCGCAGCGGCTAAAACCTAATACCTAAATTATGTACGGATAATTTGCACGAGAAATAAAAATTTATCCGGTAGCGAGAGACAACAAGTTTCCAGTTTTTACCATAAACTAAACCAAGTAGTCTTTTGGATTAGACAGCATACCCGCATAAATTGATAATTTTTTCTACCCCAAAGTAATCTGACTAGGTTTATTGAATGGAAATTAAAGTTTGCAGATAGCTAGTTTCTGGCTTTTATTCGCTTCCGTTAAAGGTTTAAAAAATCAACTGTTTCGGGCTTCTTCATAAGTTATCCAGCAAACAATATAACAAATAACCAAAGCGTGTCAATGCAATTCTGATTTGGGTGATCCCATTACCACTGGTCGAAATCTCCCATTCCGCGAGCTTCATTGTCCTTCACTAATAATTATAAGTCAAAATAGGTAACTTGGAATTTCTCAGCTATTAAATAAGCAACTACAGCATTTTTACCAAGGCATACTTTCAGCAAAACTAATGATTGAAAATGACGTCTATTAAAAAATGGACCATATTGTCTTCGATATATGCAACCCAGGACTGGTAAGCATTTGATAAATCCTAAATGTTTTATATTGGTACGTCCCGATAGAACTTCGAATTATATGTTAAGATGAACTGAACTTGGTAACCATATTCGTGCACGTTCATCTACTTTTTTCTGGATTTGCACCAGATATAAACAAAGTGGTAAGGGGATAAATTCACACTGTCCCTTAATGTCCATAGGAAACAAAGAAAGTGAACTGGAAAGTGTTGTCTAAGAAAATTGAATCTTGCATGCGGGCAAGTGATGCCTAATAAACTTTTCAGTTTCATTTTAATGATCTGTGATAATACTTTTATATATAGGTGCATGCATACCTACATATGTATGTGCTGATAGCAGGTTAGAGAATGATGTTCTTCCTCGTAGCTCAAGTTAAACAGGATGGCATTGGTTTGTTCGCTTAGCTGGGCAAGTTGATTGCAAACGTTTCATCATGTTGTGGCGAACGTCTGGTTGCCGTCGTCCTCCTAAATTTGTCACTTGGTCTTTTACTCGTTGTTGATTGGCTGCTCCTGGTGAGGTGGTAGGCTAGAGATGTTGCCCCGGGCTATCACCGAGGAAGAAAAAGGGCTGCTAATCAAAGGACTAAACTCCAGTGTTAAAGACGCTAATAAGAAGGAGTACCTGGCTGAATTAGAACATGCACTCAAGATCACCGGAATCTCTGACAAAACTCCGACAATCAATCGTCCCGGCACTGACACGCAACACAAACAACAACGATTTGGAAACCAGAAGAAAGAGCTCTACAAAAACTAAGAGAAGAACCGAATATAATTATTCTTCCGGCAGACAAGGGACGGGTCACAGTCATTATGGACAAGACAGAGTACATAGAAGAAGCAAAAGCATCGCTGCAAGATACGTCGACTTATCGAGAAATCAATTACGATCCAACCCGAAGGCTTGCGACGAAAATCAACGCAACACTGAAATGATCACAAGAACTACATCAGATAAGCAAGGAAGAGCGGTGGAGGATGAAGGCCAATGACTCAAACATTGCACAATTCTACGGACTACCGAAAATCCACAAAGAAGCAATACCCCTGAGACCAACAGTTGCACTGCCAGGAACGCCAACATACAACCTGGCCAAAAACCTATGGAAGCGATTGAAACCGCTATTCACAGGATATGAACATTCAGTCAACAACTCCCTGCAATTCTTGGAAAAGCTTCACGGGACAAACATTGAAGAAGATGAAATCATGGTCTCCTTCGACGTCGTGTCCCTTTTCACATCAATACCCCTAGATCTGGCAAGACAGACACTACAAGAACTTCTAGAAGAACACCAATGGAGCGATCAACTTAGGTCGAGCAGTGTATGCGAATTAGTAGAATTATGCCTGCGAACACACTTCAAGTTCGAGGGTACGTTTTGCGAACAAGTGAAGGGCTCACCAATATCTGGCCTCATTGCAGAGGCAGTGATGCAGAGACTAGAGAAGACCATCCTGCCGGACATCAAACCAAAACTCTGGGTGCGCTATGCTGACGACACGTTCGTAGTCATTAAACGATCTGAACTACAACAAACTTTCACAGAGTTTTCAAGGAAATCAAGTTCACCATGGAAACAGAACATGACTACAGTCTGCCATTTCTAGAGGTGCTCGTCACACGGACAAATACAGGCACTTTGGAAACATCCGTATACCGCAAAAGCACGCACACAGATCAAATCCTACGATTTCAAAGTAACTACCCAAACTGCCACAAGAGAAGCTGCATCAAGACACTTCAAATGAGCACAATCCCACTGCAGCACTGCGGAGCGAAGGAAACGAGGAGAAAACCATCTGTTTCAACTGTTTCTGCATAACGGCTACACTCGAAGCTTCATCAGAAGAAGCGCCCACGAAAAAAACAGTACCGAGAGGCGATCGCCGAACAGACCAAAGCACGAACCGTCCTGCCGTACATCAAGCATACCTCTGAAATGACAACAAGATTACTCAAACCCCATGGAATTGAAGTGGCACACAAGCCAACAAGAACCCTACAAAAAATTCTATCTAAGACGAAAGAATCGACAGCTGACAAGAATCGAACTAACGTTGTCTATCAAGCTGAATGAGAATAATGGACAAACCGGAAAGAGACTCGGGACACGGATCCATGAGCACCAATTGGCAACAAAAAGGCATGATCCACTCTCTCTAATTTCGGTTCACGAAGACCGGGAGGGTCACAAGTTCAACTTCGAAAACATGAGGATCTTAGCCCAGGGTAGAACAAAGCATTCGAGGGAATTTCTCGAAACATGGCACTCCTCGGAAGGATCGATAAACAGACACGTCGATCTGGACCATGCATACATATCGATCCGATCGAAAAACCAATCCACACAAGCCAGTCGAAACGGACGTTGACTCAGCCCACAACATGGCACAGCTTTCTGTCGACCAAATGTCAGTATAGTCCGCAACCGCCTCCAGTGTACGTCGAGCGGGATTGCTGTGGCTTCCTCAGGTATTCAAGTGTGACTGAGGAAATTACTGGTCCTCAGGTATTCGTCGGTTCGTTTTGATGAATGAAAATAGAACATTCGGCGGAATCTTCCCGTAGGTCACAAGAAAACTAACAGCCCATATGAATAAAACAAAAACCAAACGGCAGCCGAAGTGCACTTCATTGAAGAGAACGTCGCAATGAGCAGGTGATTGTAGCTTGTGTACTCCAAATTCAGCACACTCCCCTGTTGGTCCCAAGTGTTAGTACACCAAAAATAAATTTGAAGTTTTATTTCGAGAAAGTCCAGGAGAACTACCGGAAGCACCACCGGTTTTTCGATTAGGGAAATCAGGTGAAAAGTGAGGAAACGGGACCGCTAGGTGTGTGCGCACATGATGGAGCACAAATCCACAGAGACTTTATTTATTCAGAAGGAAGCGCAAAATATGTCAATCAGCATCGGAAAATTTCATAGCCCGGAGGGACTGGAACAGATTTGAGACGTAAAATATGGGACGCCCATCTGCGTGATCTGAAGTTAGTGACTTTTTTTGGCTAGACCTAAAAGGGAGATATAATCGCTACTTGAAGTCTCAGCACACGGGTGACTCATTTGGTGTTCGTATATAAAACTCTAGTGAGATTCAACGACCTGAGATTTAATTAAAACTGAACATTACCATGTGAGTTATTTTCCATCTCAAGGACTGCTAGTGGATGCTTGCAGGCTACTTTCAGTTTTTAATAAATCAACGGCTTGTGATGTCTGTGATTGCACCAGTTTGATTGGAAAATTATAAATCGGTCAGTCAAATTATGACTTTTCTAATTTTTCAAGATTTGATACAAAAGGAAACCTTCAGAAGTAGACAAATAAGTAATAATTGCCGTCATGTCCTCACCATCAGAATTTTTGTTTGGTGGTTCCTGTGGTTCTTAACGATCATTAGATGGGCCGACTGATTAAACTACCGGCTAAATAGCATTGCGGAGGGTTAAAGTTCGATAAACCCACCTAGGCCTCACCTACAGTCAATGATGTTTGTTTACGATGGTTCTTCTTGTGTTGGCATCCCAGTTCACTGATGATTACTAACTAAATGTATGGAAAGGCTACGCAACGTTTCCTAGAGATATGCTGCTACCGAGTGACAATGAACCCTGTCGAACGAATACCTGCTTTTCTATTAAGTTTAGTCTGCATTTCGAGCTTCGAAGTGCTCTCATTCGGCTTTTCATCAAAAATGACAGGTGGTTAACTGTTAACAGTGACGGAAAGTGATCAGTCCAGAAAACAAATTTGATGACCGGTTGCAGCTGATGACCTATCGGCATACTCGGAGTAGTTATGAGGGTTCTTTGCCGAATGCCAACTTGAGTGGCGTATTGCTGCCAGGCCCCCACTCTTTTTTGCGATCAATGAGATAACTGCCTATTTCGCAAGTTGTTACTGCTTACTGTTTTAAGTAGTTAGGTTGTCACCTCAATATTTCTGCAGATTTTACGCGTGACCCGAAACTGCTCAGTCTGTTAAAGGTAGCTGCTCTTTACTGATTGTTATACTCGGTGTTTTTTGAGTGGAAAAAGTTGCCAAATGTATTCAATGAATCCAGGTCTATTTTTGATTTCTGTTACGACTTAAGGTGGCCTTCCGCAAACAAAAAGGACAAAACGTGTCAGGAAAGAACAATACAGGTAAACCGTAAGCGGTAAGTTGTTCCGCAAGAAATGTTCGGATGGTTTTACAGCATGTGGCATAATCAAAAATTGTGACCAGTTACCAGATGATGCTACGAAGGCTGATTAAATAGACCATAATAAAACGAAAGAAATATTAAGATCGTCAGTATTGATGTGTTCGTTCAAAATATAACATTCAGTCTGGCCTTCTTCTGCAACGAAGGCATGTTTGCCGAGGTTGCATTGGTGTATACCCAACATGACATGCCGAGTCAGTTATTGGTACTAGTGAGCCCCTAGTAGAATGAGACTCCAAAACCAGACCATGAATCCGTTAGCAGTGGTGTGAGTCTGAAGAGATATGGGAAAGAGTGGAAGCACCAGCTTCTGATTACCGGTAGTTTGTTGACTGAGTTGAACTAAAGTGTGCTTGTGTGTCAAAGAAGACCTGAACGACGGTTCATAATGAAGTGTTTGCACTGTTCGGAGTAAGAAAATACTCATCATCCAGCAATGGTACTTCTGCTACTTCATCGCATCTTGCGATGCCAATAAACTATCTTGGATAAACATTAATCAATTAAGAGCCATCAAACTGAGGTAATGTGTGCAATGAAGGGATAATTTTTGAACAACTTAATCGTTCTTAATTACTACCCAGGAACGTACTGTATGCATACTATGCACAAAATCACAAATGTTTCTATTCCAAAGTCTTTGGTTCAATCGTAATATTATAGTAGATTTTTAAAGTATTGCCCATGCTAAGTAACATGGTAATTGAGCTCGTTTTACCGTGACCAGGGTATCCCCCTGCCTTCTATGTTTTACTCCGCGCATATTTTCAATGGAACAGAGGAAAACAGTGACACAATTCTCACGTTTTTGTCGCGGGAATGGCCGGGGTGGAGAGCGTCCGAAACCCTCGAAAAAGAGACTGGAAAACCACCGTATTGGCCTTCTGATCATGTCCGGCTTAAGGATGTTATTGTTTGGCGCCCTTAACATTATTCATAAGATAACAGATAGGGAAGCCCTTTGCCTGTTTAGGACATGACAAAAGTGATGCAATGAATTAAGTCACATCCAGGGGCCGGATGAATTCTGCACATAGTAAGGTTGTCATTGACATAGAGTGCAGAATCAAAGTTCTATGCGGAAGAAACGATGATGGATTGAAGTGCATAAATTAGTACTTCTGAATAAACAACATATTTTTCTTAGGAAAATCCCTAATGAGTTTTACAAACAGAGTTGGAAAATAGGTCTGTGCAAAACTTTGGAATAATGTAACTTAATATTTGAGTTAAATCCACGAGTATAGCTTTTTGATTATCCCTACTCAAAATGCTGCACTTTGAGGTTGAATGCTTATATCTGCAGATAAACGTCGTCACCTTCTTCAGTATTAAAGCAACGCCACGAAATGCATTCAGTTCAACTGGATAGGTGCAAATTAAAAACTGGCGGATTATGTACAATGCATGCGAGCACAATGTAGCTCCGTTTTGTGACTTCACTTTGTCCAAAACAAATCTAACTTGTTGTGTTCTCGGACCACAAAAAGATCCGTTGGTGGAAAGTATGTGGGGTGATAGAAAAGCAGGCCAGAATACTGAGACTACATCAGGCCAAAATTTCAGCAAACTCCTGTGAGCTCGCTATGTACAGATCAGCACCGAGCAAGCAAAGGCTGAGTTTGTCCATACAGACCCTATACATCAACAAACATCCGATAATATTTCAGATTCTCGTTCCTTACGATCCGATATTCAAAACTATCGACGAAGCATTTTGCTCTTTTAAATGTTCAATAAATTTTTTTCCTGGGAGAAAAGCACAAGCTCGGGTGTCTAATGGAAACGTGATTAATGTAAGTACTTGGATATTATTTACTACGGATTTTTGATTTGCAAACTTATGTCACATTGTGAGTCTCTCTAATTCATAGTTCATATCATGTTATTAGGTTTTGGTTTATCCGCTACTTTTAGATCGTATGCTGCAAGAAATTTTCCATTAAAAATCCATGCTTTGCTCACATGTTCACATTACCGGCAGTTTGATTGTAAGACCATGGGAAGATGAAGAGTAGACCTCAACTAGTACGATAGAACGTGCTAGCATGCGATGGTTTATTCATCATCCATCAGGTGTTTCAAGCCCTATTAAACAAGAAGTAAAACGGTTGTCGCGTTCTACCGCAATCGATAATTAAGCGCAGACAAGCGAACGATTTAGGTTTCCACTTTGTTTTCGCTCCTAATTTAAGAGCATTGTATACTGACTCGTTACATCCATTATTCTGGTTAAAGGTCATTTTAGTTGTAATGACATTGAACTGACTATTGCAGTCTATATGGGGAGTGGTCGTTGGGTGTGACTGATAGAAAGTCAGCATTTATTACCTGATTTTGATTAATAAAATTGTTTGCATTTAATAAATTTTACCCTTCTCATCAGATAATGAGGACGGACGAAAGCAGCCGAGAGATAGAATGGGTTCGTGATTTTCCGGTCGAAATAGAACAAACGTTATTCTTTTTTTCTTTGATAACACCTCGTTTTTATCACTTATATCGTTTCAGACCATCCAGTAAAGTTGAGAACAACTACGAAATTATTTTATCAAACGAACACATCCGGAACAGTGGGCAGTGGCGCCTCAAAAAATTAATAGCTGCAAAACAAAATGTCCAGCCCAAAGTTTTTGATTTGTTACTGGCCCGGTTAGGCCCACTAAGAAGATTTTGCTATGTCCAGCAGGAAGCTATCTCAAGGGCTCAGTGAGTATCGCCCATTCTAAAATCGGTTCCCAAGCAAAGGGCCAATGTTGTATGTGAACGATGGAAAATTTTGTCACTAAAACCTAGTTTATACTCTAAGGCAGTAACTTGGCAGGCAAACTTTTGAAATCTCTACGTACCATTGTCGTAGGTGTTTTCGGGAGAAAATACACTGCTTTTTAATAACGCATGTCCGCAATGATAATGTGTATCTGAAAAGTATTAAGTGAATTGTTTGTTGATCGTAACAAAATATCGGTCTTCCAGTCAGTTCCGTGAGAGTCCGTTTAGTAACATGGAATGTTATACAATGCATATTGTTGGCGATCTGTATGAGTTACATTGTGGAATAGTTAAATCCAGTTTAGAACTATACGTCGCTGTCTGTCATTACATAGGTTCACGATCAATTTCAGAAGGAACCAAACCCCACTAAGAGTCTTCAGTATGTTGAACTGGACCGGTCAGAGCGCAGTTCGGGACAACAAACATGAAACACAAAGCGATCGATAAAAACCTGGTAACCGATAGAAAGAATGGCATGTTAAGCAACTTTTGATGCGGGCTATCGCCTGTAGATAATGATGTTTACTAATTGACTGGAATTCTGGGCCTTATTGTTCCGCATTTCGATTTCACAGGGTAACCTAATTAGCAGTTTCACGCAAACGAGCACCGCCAATAATCTAGGCGTCTATCGTCAGTTTCGTTTGTTTAAACTGCATGTAAGCCCGTTTTGAGAAACACTGACACGTCTCATATAATATAGCTACTGTGTGAGAACTAACTGAAATCGTGAAACATTTGTGCTTTATTCACTAGAATCTCATTTGAATAGTTAGGAGCGTAAATGGACGGTAAGTCCATGTAAGAACCACATGGTGATTCGTGGGAGCATTTTCTTTGGTCAGGCAAGGCTAACATTGGAAAAGGAGACACAAGAGCCGAAAGTATAGGTTTCTGTGCTCCGTAGTATATTTCGCATATGGATGGCGGAACAAGAAAAACCAATACTGATTTCAGCCCTTGTGTCCTTTCCCAACGTCAACCCTGCCTGACCGACGAAAATCCTTCGACAAATTACCATGTGATTCTTAAATGGACTTACCATCTATTCACTATCCTAACCATTCAAATGAGATTCTAGAAGCTAGTATAGGGGTAGTTGGACAGAATAATGGCGGGGACGCACACTTGAAGAGCGGCGATAACCATAAAGCTGTCCGTGTGCTTTGGGGGACATTTTGTTCATCCATCCGTATGAAAATTTACGCTTTTCGTTTAAAAGAAAAAGGTTTGTTGATTCGTGGAATTAGCATGCATCTTCCGGTGACTCCGAATAAATATTCCGAGGATTTGGTGGGATTTAGTGCATCCTGTTTTGCAGGAACTTCGCACATAGAATGAGCTGTATAGGACTGGATTCAGTCAATAGGAAAAAGCAGGAAACAGTAGGTGATCACAATGTGACAACAGTCCACTTTACCAGTAGATTCCGGGCACTCTTGATGTATATTGTCCCTTGATTAGTGAAGGAAACGATTATCCTTGCTTCTAACACATGACATGCACTTATCGAGGTCAGCAGTCTTTTGCATGTCTGGCTGGAAGTAAAGACAAGTATGGGGTCGAGTGTAGGCGTGCATACGTAGGTAGGCTGATGAGTTCGTCCCGGAATAGGACTGGGCTGAAGGAATGAAAACCACACACTCAATACGTCTCTTTCTTTGAGCATTCCTGCTCAGGAATATTAAGCGCATCATATCCTGAGAGGTAAATCATCTCGTTTTATGTTTTCATCATCTGTCACGCTAGTGCAAAGTTATAATCACTCAACTTCGGATTTATGTAAGCACTTCAGGTTGTGCTCAATACAGTGGAAATTTCGGAAGTTAATTTGTGATATTCAAATGATGCGGTGAGACACCAGTGGATCATATCAGAAAATGAAACGCTGGTTAATATTGTGACCAGTGATTAATACAGCTCAAATATTAATTGATGATGTTCAAACAATAGTGGGCGCAATAAAAAATAGAATGATTTTTTTCAGAAACAAAGTGGAAACGAATAAGGCAGAATGGATGTTAGGCGCCTTATGTAGTACAAGACAGTTAGGTCATCACTAACGGTCAAAGACGAAACAATCGGATATCGTAAATTCATTACGGACTGCGTTGTCAGTAGTCAGAATTGACAGAATTCATTAGATTCACTGCCACGGTTCTTCTGACTCTAGACACACGCAAATACATAGAAACAAGCAGAGACAGCGATGAAAAGAACAGATTAATCGGTCGAATTATCATAAAACCGACTGGACCAAACCCAGCACACACACAGAAAAACCCACCATTGTATGGAAAGGATGATATGGTTGCTTCCCCAAAACCCTAGTGCGTGGCAGACTGACATTCTCATGACACGATGTGTTCCACTAGAATAGGAGTGGAGAATGGCGTAATCAGACTAATTTTTATTATGGAGCCCGCTTGCTCGGCTAAAACCCATCAGGACATCGACACTCTCTGCCTTTCAGCGACCTCCTATTAGGTGAGTTTTGGATTGTCTTATTCAAGCCCCCTTCAACAGTGGCGGTCGTTCTTTTATCTGTAACTCAGGGATCAACAACTTTCACCGACAAGGAAGCATGAAATATTTCTTACCACCAAGTATACCGAGGGTATCCGTTCACACTAGTGGACATAAAGGGCCTAATTTGTGTCCCTTGGTCAAAGGTTACAGTGTTTAACTCTTACGGTCGCAGCCGACTCAGACATCATCTAATGCATTTCGCGCTCAGGGACCTTGTACTACATTACGACAAATCAGCAGATGGCAACCAAAAGGCATTTTTGCCTGAAGTGTGCGTTAATTTGTGGTTTTAACTAGTAGTCCTAACGGGTTGGATACTGGAAAACAATGGCGGGATTCCAAATCATAATTTTCATTCTTTAAACACATCTGCATAGGTAACTCCGGCGATATGACAACTAGGTTCACTGAACAATCCAAACTTTTCCCAGTGGAACTATTGACGGGGATATGATTACACTTTTCATTTTCATGAGCTTGTCCAGACAGCACACTGAAAGAGGTATTTCGGTCTTAACGGCTAAGTACGTTCTCGTAACAGGCTACAGAATAAAATGGTGTGTGTACATCTTCGCCTGTACCAGAACGTCCAGTGATAAGTTTTGGATAAAATCAAAACTGAGGACCAGTTTCCCAAGGTCGTTTTCACAACGATCACGGAATATGGACACTAGGTGAGCAGAGAGGTTGGTCAAATCGACAA
Organism: Fasciolopsis buskii; assembly: GCA_008360955.1. NCBI lineage: Eukaryota > Metazoa > Platyhelminthes > Trematoda > Plagiorchiida > Fasciolidae > Fasciolopsis > Fasciolopsis buskii. The sequence continues at coordinate 211,836 of LUCM01009193.1, forward strand.
ACCATAGTTTGTAAGGACCTAACAGGTTCGCCTTTTTCAAAAAAGTTACTACAGCATTTTCAGGAAGCTAAAAATGTATTAGAAGGCAATGCAGTGCAGTGAACAATTTATTCCTCGTAGTTGATTGTTCAAGTATAAATTAAGTCTCCAATCATTTCTCTCATTCCATTAGATTTTGCTGTTCGTACACCGCGCCAAGTTTCGAATACAAACAGGATATCACCCAACTTTGAAACTAGCCAAATTGGGCTAAATGTTCAAAAAAAGGTCATTCATCATTGACCCCATTTTCATTTGTGCTTGGTCGAACTTTCATGATCCTGACTGTGTTTGTTACGAGCCAGAGTGTATTTTGGTGTGAAACAGCACACAAAATCGTCTGCCTTATTCGACTAGATGTGATGAACAGGTAGAAAATTGTGATGACACTTCTTGACTAATTCTTCTGGAATCATCAGTTGATTACGAACAAACTTTCGCATTACCTGTCTATTGTGCGTGCACTGCTATTGAAGAAATTCTGGTGTTATGACGGAGCGAGTAGATTCTAGTATGTCTTTTCCCAACCGCAAAGTACCTATTTGGATGATATGCCTAACGTCCAGTCCACGTGGACCTACCTAACAGGAACTGACGCCATATTTCTAGGTGACTCGTTGTCGACGGAAAAACAGTCAATCATTTGCCGCTCTTCTGAACAGTGTTTTTATAGTCGAAAAAGTTAGAATTCATCAAGTCTACATCTAAGTGGATCGCAGGAGCCACTGTGCAAACATCGGTTGATAAATACCAAACAGGACAGCAAGCCATGTGTCCTCATGCATGAATGGAGTAGAAATTAGGGAAATAACCAAACACTATCACACAGGGAATGAAGCAAATACGAAAGGGTAATTCATTGCCAGAAACGAGGACACCTTTGCAAATCGCTGGATGCCATCGCACCGCTCCGTCACCAGGTCAACAACAGTAACATAGCTGGAATATTTTTCCCCAATCAATTCTTTGCAATAACACTTCGTCGGGAATGCTTCTGTGAAAACACGAAATAATTCGTGCCTATCTGCCAAAAATGTTCTCGCAAAATAGGCAAATTGCATATTATGTGCGCTCGCATGACCGACACTAGAAATTCGACCAAACTGGTAATAGCGTGCTATTTGGTAGATGTTAACCTGCTTCGGCGGTTTGTTAGACAAATGTCACAAGCAAGCCATCGGACGTGACGATTTAGGAAACGTTTCAAAGCTTCATTTAGTTCGAAATATGAAGTGGTAAAAATTGGCCAACAGATGAGCCGGTAGAAAATGGCGCCCGGACTAAACATTTGTCCAAGTTACGGCAGCACATAAAGCACGGTCAAAAAGTAAGTTTACGTTAGTGTGGGAACAAGAATTGTTTCCTTTCTTATTCGGATGTTAGGAGAAACGAGTATACTGTCAAAAATTAAAGTTTACCGCTAGCGGTAATCCCTTCTTTAAGCAGCTGTATCCAGTTGAATCAAGAGACAAGTTCGCTTCTTAAGCCCCATAAATGATTGAAATGTTTGCCTTGCATCCCACACCTATAAACGATGAAATGTTACATATGAGCCATTTAAAAATATAAATAAATGTGAAATCGAACTGACGTTCAAACTTCGAGGAGGCAATTAGCTCTGAGCTAACTATCTCAAGATTAAAAAGAAGACTAGTTAGATTTAACAAAACAGAACAATGACTGTCATCCAAGACGACATCTGAAATAGTTTGACTGTGTAACTCGGATCAGTCTGGAGAAGTCCAGTAATAACACGTGGGCTTCTCATGTAAAAGGGTCCGGGTACAAGTCCAGGTCGCGATGATAGATACACACGAAGGATTAGCTCCGAGGAGAACGAAACTCATGGCTGGTGGTCCTCGACCGCAAGTTTAACCGGAATATCAGAGTCTTGTGCATTGAGAACAGTCACAAGGACAGCCAGTCGAACCAAAAGTAATATGGAGAAGTGCTGAAAGCAGAAAATTGAGCTCTCAGCATGTGGAGGATGTTCACAAGACGTTTTAAAGTTCACTGTGCGGTGCGCGGTTTACATCAAGGAGATTCTTCTAAGCAAAACTATCACTATTAACAGCATGCTTACTTGTTTTGGCTTCGACGAGTGTTATTTTAGATATGTCGGTGCATTCAGAAACATGTATTATGGGCCTGGTAGAGAAGTGAAAATGCTTTTTCATCAAACCACAGAAACATTAATATAAGTGTGGGATAATGAAACGGTCACGAGTATTTCAGGTATATTTCTGAGGTCTCGGAACCATACACGGTAAGAAAGCATCTTTTCTATATTTTGAATTGCAGACAATGTTTTGCTCATTTTCTCGAATCACGTGTGATCGGAGAAAAAACATTCCATCACTTACTCAGTGGATTCCCGAAGGTCTTCCAGCGATGGTGCTGCAACTGCAATCAACGGTAATCCAAATGCCTCTTGGCCGCCACCTTCCTGTGTACCTCCTGAATCGCCAGAAGACCTGAAAAACACACCACCTCAAAATCAGTTTAATGCTGCCGGGAAAATATAGTGGCAGAGTTAGACTGAACCATGAAACGTTTGTTTTAGATCATAATCTTCCGGATTTGGATTCAGGTTGTAATTTTCTAGACTTTAATATTTTACGACATGACACTGACAACAATGAAAATATGAATGGCATTGCCGATTTCGGGGATTGGTTGTCCGTGCATTCAATGTGCTGAAAAATCCTTGCAGCAAACCCAAAACGAAGGATTTCAAACGTTTGACATCAAACTGAAAAATGAGCTCGAGATGATAGTCAAAGGCACAAATAAAGACTGAAAATAACAGAAAAGCCATTATAAGAATAAAGAAAAGCGAATATCGCACACGACTATCGGCCACAAGACAAGTACTCCCAATGGACCAATAATGAATGAAAGTTCTCTGAACAAACAAACTGGCTGATTTCTCCTGCTCTAAGTGCATCTGACTGACCACTTGACAAACATAAAAGCATCAAGCAGTTGCTTGATTCTTATTAGAAAACATGGGCAATATATCCCCCATTACCAGACTCAAACAGACTCAAACTTATAAAGGTAGGTTTTGAATCAAGCATCTCAGCCAGCAAGTTAGTTTGTCTGGAGCTCAAATGATTATTTCACTTCCGTACTACGTGGTTTACCACTAATAAAAAGATTCGGCCAATATAAACAGGGAACATTTATCACGTTTTTTGATCACCTAGTGGTTAGACTTTGGAAACTTAAAAAACTAAGATCAACAACTAAATGAGCCACTACGAATTGGAAATCACAATTACTCCGAGAAACAGTGGCAAAGAAACCCCAGGTTTCAAAGGCAGACAGAATGTCGACTAGTAGAGACCGTGCGAAGAACAACCAACGTTTGTGTGGACCTAAAGCATGCATGACATTTATGGCAACCGCGAAGATCAAGTCAAACCTTCTGGTCAAAAATATCACAACTAGGAAAATTTCGGAAAATTTGTCTTGACCCTGGGAACAGCTCAACGATCGTAACAACAGACGCAGTGTTGGGACGGATAAAAATAATTTTTGAGTTTCACTGCCAACGAGCCGTCAGCATACTGTGAATGTGTTTCAAAAATTTATGTTTGAAGCGCAGTGTCAACATTTTAGAAATTCAGCAGTCATTAAATTATATCGAATAAGCTTCTTCGATCTTTTTGAACAAAACAGCATACTCTATCTTTGATGGTCATTATGAAATGTTATCATCAAATTAGTACAATCAGATACGAGTGTTTTGCTTAGGTTAACCCATTTCAAGCAAAATCCGATGACATCATCCAGTAAAGGCCTCTTTGGATTTGCTGATTGATCGGAACATTATTATTATTATTATCATTGCTATTATTATTAATCATGCATTCCAGCTTTTTTGAGCTTTTTGTGAGCGATCAGACCTGTGACCTTGGTCTTCAGGAATGAACACACAAATCTAGATGCGGTAGAGCCGATTTATTTGTTTCCAACTCTAATTTGACAAGTCTCTCGCTTGCCAAAAATGGAAAACTAAACGTTTAGGATTAAGGTTTTAATTTTTTTTCCGAGAAAAAGTTTTGCGGGGATCATCGCTCATCAGTCCTTAGATGCCAACAATTTTCCGATTTTCTGTTCACACAGTTTACCTCCTGTATTCCTGACCAGTCTTGCTAAATAGCGACCACGAATAATGAAGAAATAGCGGTTTTCATTTCGCATAAAGGACTGTCCATACTTTACTAAAATGTCACACCAACGTAGCGATGTTTATATTCGAAAACCATGTTTCGGAAGTATGAAAATCCACCAGCAGAGGTGTTTTGTGCACAATGGTTGATCACAGTTTTTACGGATCTATTCACGCTGCAACTCTTTGTTGTATTCAAACATGGGATTATCTATAGAAAGCGAGATTTGATGCCCTTTCGCTAGCCTCGGTCAGTCGTTTTCACATCATTAGCGTACCCAAAATCAAAAAAGCCGGGTTCTGACATCTGAAATTTTTCAGACGAACAACACTCTGTTCGATGCAAACGAATCTCATATAATTAAGGTATGTTTCTTAATGAATTAGAAAGTTGCAAAACAGGGTTTACTCTCCACTCAGGAGTGATTGGCGTATTTTACATCAAGTCACAGTCAGTTGGGTTTTGGATATGAAAATCAGAACCGATCCAAAGGTAGACCGCACTCTTATGCGGGGATTATTCCGAGCGAACCAGCCACGTGGTTGTTATACGATATTACCAACAGTCAACTTCTGTTCGCATTTTTCTACCACTCTGTTGCCACCGATCTCGTTGGTCACGGTACCCTACCTGACGTTTTTGTTCACAGCAGTTTCGTAAATTAAATACTCCATGAATAAAGCAAATAAAAAGAAAATTGCGATTTTTTGAAGTGCATTTTGCTTCCCGTTTTCGGCGCAAATGAGATTTGACGATCTGAGAGTGAAGTCTATAAACAAATTGGTCTGCCACCAACACTAAAATTGAAAAATGAATTTTGTTTGTCTTCGGCTTTCCGTTCTTACAAAGGATTGCATCGGGCTTATGTCTAGCAAGTCCCGGGTGTGCAAATGTTGTTCACCTTGTTTTATTTGTTCTGCCAACAGCATCGCTTTTAGTTGTTGGAGCCTATGAGGACCAACTAGGATGGGCTTAACCGACAGGTGATTCAAAATTACACAAATTTCACATGCCCAACGGATCTCAATCAGACAATCTTCGGACGGGTTTTTTTCCTTCCCCCACTGGTTTAGTCCTAAAGCACGCGGATAGTCCATAGACCAAAGCCCAGATTATTTAACAATGCTGTCGAATGTTGTTATAAAATTTTATTGTTTTTACTGGTTGGTAGTTTAACCCACTTGCAGTGGTTTTGTCGAAAGGCCTAGAAAAGCAATAGTCGGTTAATGAAGTTGCCTAGTAGAAGTGTTTGGAAGTATCTTTAAACTGGTCGATGATAAAGCGTTGCTCATCGTGACCCGGCAAAACAAGGTTGCTGGTTTGAATTCTTTACCTGCCCTCCAAAATCTGCATAACTAAGATTTATTTTTGACTTGAAGCCCTTGCTGAAAACAGTGTAATTTACAGTATTCTTTTAGAAGGCAGGCAAGGAATAAATAATAGGGTGAATTTTACCTCCATCGAAAAATTTTATTCTTCGTCATTTGTAGTTCATCGGATTACTAAATGTTTTGCCTTGTAAAATTAACCAAATTCGAATAAATTGGAATAAGCAAATCGCTGCAACAATAGTGGTAAACTTTGGGTTAAATTTTCACGAGAAAAATCTTTAATTGATATTCTTAGTAAACGCACAACAGCATCTCTTACGAAATAAGTTAGCTCATACTTCTGCCATCAAAGTATATTATATGTATAAATACTTGTCCTGTAATAACGGTTCAAAATGTGTAATCAGGTATACTGCATACCGTGGGAAGCGCGTGGTTTGACGCCCCATCATTTCAAACAATCTATCCGGCCAAAATTGAATCGTAAAACTACGATGAAGAGAGAGTAAAACACGAATTTGTAAGCTGAGTCTGCCGCTTAGCGAGAATGTCGGGGGAAATAAATAAGAGTTCTACAAAAAGTGTGGAGTCCACGAGGTTATTCAAACAATTCACAGGTATAAAAATCGAGAATCAACAGTAGAGGAGCATATTGTGCCTAGTGATCATTCATCATCTTTTACAATTTTAATAAATGTGTGTATTTAAAAGTCTAGTTTTTTTTCAGGCAGTGCATTGATCCGGTCGACTTGAAATATTCCTAAAATTATTTTGTTCCTTTGCGACGAAAAATGTGTCATCGGCTGTCTTATCTCTCAAGTAGACCAACTTGAGCACAACTTGTCACTGCTTTTTGCCTCATTGGCGCAAATTCATTTTTCATCTGGATGTTCAAATCAGGTCGCTTGGAGTTCAGCTAAGCCACTGACAGGTGCAGCAACCTGAATTGTCACTATCTTTCCGTTGTAGCTCCCATTCTAATCGCCGCTAACTTAAAACATGTGCTTTGCACCCCTCAGCCGAGGATGGCCAAGTTCGTTTGCATACGTGACATGATCTTGACCCGAAATTTTCTTTGTCCACTCCAGCAGCATCCATTTTGCTTTAGTTTCCTTCTTTTGACCCAACTGGCGCTTTTCTTGGACGCCTAGGCCTGAAATTTGTATTTCAAGTAAAGCTTCCTGTATAAGTGTACAAAACGTTACATTTTTAATAATCCACTCCTCGTGTACTGCTGAAATTTGGTGTGCGCAATGAGTACGGTTTCAGAATACCCAAGAGCACCGATACTGCTGATAAACATAGTGCGATATACCATTTGGTATTATTCTTTGCTGGAAATAATTTCGTCCTCCACCTACTTTGTGACGTACAGACCCACTGAAACATATTTGTTATGGAGAATTATGTCCTCTTCAGGACAGAATCCTTCACTAGGCAGTTAACGAATCGCAAAAGCAAACTCTTTTGTAAACTGTGTACTCTGAAAATAATGCCCGGCCAGTTAGCTAGCTCGCGCATAAAAGTAGATGACGTGAAAAACAAAGGTCTTTCATACTTCAATGTGATACGTTTTTTTTTGCATCTGAGGCATCGTGTAAAATGGTTGCGCAGGAAGTTGTTAGTAAACCCTCATGGGTACTTAACTGTGTGAAATTGTCTTAGATAAGGATATCACGTTTCCTTCAGTCTTCTCACCATTGTAATAACCCTGTTTAGATGTGTTCACCTGAATATCAATATTGCCGGCGGTTAGACCACTTTGACTGAGCAGATCTGTTGATTATTTTTGACGAGTTTATCGCCGCGTCATCAAGTTGTACAAAGTGAGATTTGCATAAGGTCCCCCATTTTTTCCCATCATTCCTTTGCTGATTTCGGTTTTAGGCAATATTTAAAAGAGGAATATTTTCATTCAAATTTACCCCCTTAGTACCTTTTTTCACTGATCACAATATATTAATCCGTTATTGTATGCGATGTAGTTGCTTCCATCAATGTCCTACGGATGAACCATAATGGAGAGGCAGATCTCACGTGCTTCATCCAATTAGGCGTCAGAGTGGACTTCGGGGCGACCAACCTTTGACGAGTAATCCAAAACATCCTAACACCTTTATAACGAATAGGACCATTCACAGCTGTCACGCGGTACAACGTGGTGAACCGTCATATAATGACAAGAAATATACCACATTGAAAGGAGTTTACAACTTCTGAAATTTTTGACCGAAATCACACAGGCGTATCCGGTGTACCATAAAATATTCTACTTAATTTGAAACACCCAAGTAAACATAACATGCTTTGTATTTAATTCAAAAGTATGCTTGAGATGGCAGAACAAGGACTATCCTGATGAGCTTTAATTTGCTTCATGTACCGGTAAAAATATTCTGGATATTCCATATAAGAACTCAGTAAGAGAACATCTGCGCTTCACCTCGATTTAAATCAGTATCTTTGGTGGACTCCAAACTTTTACTGCCGTTTTACGGTTTCGCTGATAAATTAACTGATGCATCTTTCACATATCTTCACACATAATTCGTTTCTGAGTCCCGCCGAAGGATAGCAGTGAGAAATCTGTCATGACCTAGGTTTCCAGAATAAGCCGCGTATGTCCGCGTTAGCTTGATGGCCAGGAATGCCAGCTGATAGACGTTTGGTGGCTGGCGTGTTTATTGAAACTGATAAAGATAGGGATCAACCAAAACATACTAATGCTACCGACCTACTACCTACAACTGCTGGCGACGCTATCATCATTGTCCCAAGGTCATAGGGGGAGCCTATTTCGCCTATTTTCAAAAATGTTATTTCACGGCAAAATATATTCATGTTTTAAGTGACCGTAAACTACAGTTAGTGAAAGAGGTTTATTGTGGTTCGTAGAACTAAACCAGTTTTCTAACTAGCTGATGTGGGTGTTCGAACTACTGTAAATTTTCCCATCTGTTCCGCTTTGAAAACTGTAACTGATTATTTATGCTTAGAAACTGGAAGATATTTCAAAAGTACGGCAATCCCATTTACTAGCTAAATTTGACAGTGCCCACAGGCATATTTGGCTTTATTGTGGGACTACATAGAAACGAGTTGCAATCACACCAGGTTAGCTATTTTTGCCACCGCGTTCGGATTAACAGTTAGCACAACATTTACCACAACGGAATCTTTGCAGCTTCGGTTCACTAGCTACATCTGAAGGTCTACGAGCACGTAATTTCAACAAATTAGCCGGGTTATAATTTTGAATGCTTGTAAAACAATTTGAGACATGCAAATCAGTATTAACTGCAAACAATTTGTGTGGCTTATACTTTCATTGCTTGTTTTACTGAGCTGCGGATGTAGTGTTTAACTCAAAATTTTCAGGCTGGCCCATCAGACTTGTACTCCAGAAGCATCCTGCCCAAATGTTCTTCTCATTAGTTTATTAATGATACATATCCACTACCGCATTCAGGGTTTGAACCTGTTGTTTCCAAATTGAAATTGAGTTTGCCACCACTCTGTCACAAATAAAGCGCCAATTTAATCAGAGTTACGGAATAATGATTTTTCAGAGACAGCATTTTATGAAGACCAGGAGTACTGCACGGCTTTAACATGACGCGTCTCATCAACTCCTGGAACAAAATGGGATTTTTAGAAATCTGAATTAGTTGGCAAATGATTTAGCAAAGCTCAACCCCTTTTCTTTCAGATTTGGCACGAGATATATGTTGATGGTTCTCGTATAACCTGTAATTGACTGCCATTGGAAACTACCGTCCACAGTGTCTGGCAAAAAACCCTATTCATTTTGACGAAAAACTATTCGTTTTATTTTACACCTTCGCTGACCGGTTAGTAATTAGGTCACTTGGTAACCTCTTTTGACTAGTTCACTTATGCTACGGAAAAACTAAATCGTAGATATGCCTAGTGGTTCGTGAATAAGTAGATAGAAAATCTATTGTAAGTTTCTCCTGACGTTTTTCCAATTGATCAGACTGTACTCGTGTGCAACACATACGCCGGTAATTTCCGTTTCATGTCAAAACGATCGGTTAACCAGGTACATACCAAAGTCACTCTGAATTGGGCAAGTTTTGTTTTGAAAACCCCTAATATCTGATTCAGTTGTAGAAATAAGCTCATTATCTCTTAGTCGGTAAATGGGAACAACAGTCTAACCTCAAAAATTGACTTGAAATATGGGTAAGTTATATCTCTAATAACTGAGCGAGAATAATTTTCAGCTGCGCAATACAATAAAGGAAAGAGTGCCATCGCGTAATAGGGTGGTTTACTTGCAGTTGGGTTTGGCTAAAACAGTGCATTGTTCTCCAAAGGCTATTTCCATCTTAATCAAATGCCCGCTATCAGCCTTGCATGTGCCATCGTCCTCAGTAAAACGAAAGTCGTCTCTTTGTTGGAAAGTGAGCAACTTAGGAGGCATTGTCGCCTAGAAACTAGATTAAATGTTGTTTGCCATATGGATAAAGCTCAATAGGCATATTATTGTCAGTTATGAAATGTTGTTCTTTACTTTGGAGATGATATGTTATTTCACTTGACAGTGGATGAGGAACAAATACGAAGAATTTTGTTGTAATTAACTTCGGTCGTGCTCAACCGTGAGACCCGGTAAGAAGCAGGTAGCAAGGCACAAATGTTTTATTCTTCCCATATCAGTTACTTGTGTCTTTGAACTAAACGGATGCATTATATACGGTTTCCTATAAATTATCCTTTTATTTTGCAACGCAGCTGCGCGTAGAAATCGTGGTCGCTAAGCCGCTCTTGAGAGGAAGTTTTGCGTCAAATGGACGTTCGTAATGCTATCTGACCTTAACAAAGTCCTCGGTTAATTCATGTTGTTGCTGAGTGGTTTGCTCTTAAACTTTGCCTTGCATGTGTCTTGCGGGCGATTGACCCACCTGCTTGTAACTAAACACGAATGCAAAAATGTGGCCAGCTATTTCTTGCCCCGTATATGCATGAGTTTGCCTATAATGTTTATTTTGCGATGCACAGCCTGCGTAAAATCATCCAGCAAATGATTTTCAAACCTGCCAAGCTATGGACCAAATGTTTGTTTGCTGAGTGGATCGGCAGAAATCGGTTATAGGATGCAACCGTTGTTCCGAAAGTTTTGACTGCAATTAACATTTTGAGGAAACAGAAAAATGAATTGTACACCTACCGGTCTCTTAAACAAGAACAACTGTGCATTCTCCATAGCAATGACTTGAAGATGTAAAACCGATGACTGAAAGATTCCCTTCTAAATTACGTGTTTATGTGTTGCGGCAATTCCATCCGCTTCATTGCGGATCTTGCATATTTTATATGTTGCTTCGTTGTCATCTTTCTCATTAGTATTAAGAAATCAGCTGGGCGCACACTATGGAGGTCTCTGTTGCCTGTAGTCGGCAATACTGAATTAAAGGCAGATAGGTACAAGCAGACTTATATCCCTTAGAGAGAAATGTCAGACCAGTAGATAAGGAGTGCCAAAGTAAATCCCCTACTGAATCAGATTTCGAACTACTCCTTGAAACCATAGAAGGTCAGTCATGCAAGTGGAGAGCGTTTTTGAAACTCTAAGTGCTGTCCATCCAAAGAGTTAATGAAAAGTTCAAATCTACGACAGACTGCAGAGAAGCCGTTGATCTACTGGACAGTTCAAGAGAGATATTAGCTGATGAGCAAGTGATGCCCGGGTTTTCCATAAGAGAGGAAAACAGTTCCTGACAGTATTATGTGGTACAATAACAGTAGAATCAGGTTCACGCATCAGTTAAAAATGGAAAGGAAATCACCAATAAAAAGTGAAATCCGAGTTTAGTTAGGTGCTTTTCGATCTTACATATGTCTTTATTTCAAAAAATATTTCGCTGAGAAACGTTTCCAGTGAGCTTGCTGCATGTTTAAATTAGACTAGTAAATAGATTCTCGGCATTGGAACTGCTGATTGAAGTCCAGTATAATGAATTTCAGATATTTGTGGTAATAAACACATTCATTATCTACAAATAGGGGTGGAGAACAATTTGTTTCCTATTGATTAAATGAGCTGAAGCAACCAAGGTTGCGCAACAGATCTGACAGGCTCTGTACACGGTAAATGTGTCATAAATTTGCGATTGTTTTGGCTAGTGATCATATTGCTATAAACAGGAGCTTTAATTTCGAGGCTACTCAGAGTGGGATAAATCAGACATTCAACTGGTTGGAAAAACATCTAACTGATTTCAAACTGTGGTTGTGATAGATTCCGGTGAAAACTGGCTGAATCGGTGGAGGGGGACTGCAAAATCGAAGCATATAATCACTCCTCTACCAAACGCACTTAAACATAATATCTGCTGACAGAATGATCAATAAATACAGATGCACTAGATCTGCGTTAGATAAAAAGAGCTGACGGAATTCCTTCCTACGAACTTTTTCCTGCATGCCTGCCAGTAATTTTCTTTATGCTGCATAATTCCTCTCCCAGTTGATTAGGATATATCTTCTCAGGTACACACTGCAAAATGTTTGACACAAAATTTCATAATAGGGAAGTGAATGAAATTACTAATGCAAAAGGTATTTATAATGTGAGATATTTAGTGGGCACCTGATAAATCCAAGTGATATCATTTCGGATTTAAATTGTGCAGCGTAACGCTGCTGTGCTTTTTCGTCCGAGTTCACATGGAGAACTAATTCCTTCCGACTTCTCCCAGACAAATCGCCCTATTAAAGAGGACTGATTCTTTGCATACCGTTAATCTGTTTACACAGGTGGAAAGTGCCAGATATTATCTACTCATCTGATAGTGAATAAAAATAAGGACAATTATGAAGGATTTTAAGTGTCTCTCAGGCAGAAAACTTCAAGCTCTTTTTAATTTGCCTTTTTATGTTTTCACTTAAATTTATATACTCCCATTAAACGCAGTTAAGTATGATGCAGACGAACCAGCGGTCTTGAACAATCTGAGTGAGGGTAAAACATTTATCACTTGTAGCTTTTATCCAGGAATAAAATAAAATCGATCTCGCCTGAATTGAAATCGTGAATAAATGCTGTGGATGCATTAGTAAATTGATTCCTGTGGCCGATGCGCGTTGAGGACATTACAAACGATTTCCGGAAACTGTCTCAGACAGTCGAAGCTGTCTTGGTATGCTTCATTCTCTCACTGTTTCTTCCTGATGCTGTCTAAATAGATCATCTGGGAGGAAGTTGCTTTGATCAAAGAGATAAGACATCTTTGGACCTTTGTTTATGTTTCCCGATGTCCGAGTCCAAGGCTACTGGGTCACCATATGCCGATTGTTTAATTAGCTTCTTTTACCTAATTGTGATTGACGCAATCCGATTGATAATGTTGTTCTCATATCTGTATTTTTGAAAATTTAATAAAAAACAAACGTATTTGCACGCAGAAGACTTGAATTACGACGGGTTAATAAAAAAAATAAGATCGTAAAGTGCTGCGGTACATCTGGAAGCAACTGCTGCCCCTTTTCTTAAAGTTAAACTTGTCCGAAACGTCATAGTAAATGGACCAGCAATTTGTGATCGACAATGTAACGTTTAGTGCTTTCATCTTGGTCTGGCAAGAGTGAGTTACTTTTTGTTTATGACCTAATTGTGCATTCGGAAAATCTTTGTTAGCTGAAAGCTGAATTTTATGATAATTAATTTGTCATCAGTATGCTTCCTGTTTAGGTAAAAACCTTGAGTATGATTTAATTTGAAAGCACCAAATTTTCGTTGTCTTAAATTTTAATTACATACATTGCTGACGTCCAAGTAACAGGCTTCACGCGAATATTTTCCACTCCAGAATGCAATGGCTGAAGTAATAAAATACCTGAGATTATATTCGTACTGCTCAACGGGAATTAAGAAAATCTCTCAGATAATAAGGTGTAAAGTTGATTGTAAATCAGCAGGCAAATATGCCAATCGATTTTCTATTCCAGCCACCTACTACATATTTCAAGCAAGATGCATTATATTGGGTTATTAAGCCTTTGATTCAGCCAATGTCTCGCTTCGGCGAAGAGGCAATGACGTATGCAGTTATCCTAGTCTACCCAAAAGACCTTGATGTCTACTCGATTGCTGACGCGAATCGACATTTTCAACGAATTAATAGGGATACATAGACTTTGGTAGAATATTTGTTAAAACAATGGCTTCTATCATACCGAACGTCTGGTTAGCGTTGAATAATTTAACCCAGTATAAGTTGTGACTTTCATTCGATTAGGTTTATGGACTAATGATGAAAAGTTTTACTTTCATATTCCAATGCAAATACATTGCACTCTATGTTATTCGCATTCTTCTGTCCAAATTAACTCAGGTCATGTAGTGCTACCAAAGTGTTTTAGTAAATTTGAAGAAATTGGGAAATTTTTATGCTCTATGAAAGTCGTCAGACACGCCAGACCTGCTGATTAAAGAAATCAGAAGTTTACCCTTTCGACGTCTTTGGAACGGACGATACACTGCTTTCAACTGATTACCCGGTTCAAAAGCTCATAAAATCTTTCGCCGGTTATGGTTGCAAGAAAAATTGATGATACTTTGTGGGCGATCTCTGTGCTTTGCGCATGTTTTTTTTCTAGTGTTGGCATAAGTTTGACGATATCTTTATGACTAGCACGACAAAGGCATGAAATGCGAGAAGCATGTCCCATGACTTCTAGGGTCCACTGCAATGAGGCCAGAGTACGCGGCATCCATGACTCCAAAACGTGGAGTGATAAAGAACTACATAGGCTCTAAATAGTACCGGTATGGTAAAGCTCCGGGGAACGGTGAGTTGACATCTACTGCAAAAGTGACCGAAGAATATGTGACTTAAACCTGTGACCGTTTCACTTCTTCAACTATAAACAAAGATCACTGTAAACTAATCTGAAATAAAATATCATAGTTTTCGAAACCATGCTATTTCTTTTCATAGACTATCTCTAGCCCTTTCGCAAGCGTGCATTTCTTGTTTCTAAGGCTATTAAGTTTAGGTAGAATAAACCAATAAATTGTCACGTTGGCAATGAAGAACTTCTTTTGCAGCCGCGTCCGGCCGATCGTTTGCACAAAACTTTTCCGGATAAATTAGTTGCGATATGGAGTTTGTTAAACAAAACACATCCTCGCTTAAAATTTATTGAGTTTCTGAACAAATAATGTATGCGGGATTGCAGTTTGAAGCCGTGACGCTACGGTACAGCACAGCCAGATTTGGGTCTCACTATTTTAGTTATCTTGACGATTACATAGTTGAAGGCAAATCTACCGATTCACCAGTTGATAATCAAAAAGTGCCATGAAAATTTCCGGTTCCAAAATACTATCACGCAACCGAGTAAACGCAATTCATTTCGTTTTGTAATTGTCGGTGAAAGTATTATTAAAACAGTTAAAAAGAATCAAATAAATAATCACAGTGACCAATTTCTTCTATTTACTTTTTCCGTTTATCTTTATCGTAGCATATCACTTCTACTGTGTGTACACCACGTAGTTCAGTGACACATGAATCCGTAGTGCGCATGATAATTTTTCCAGACTAAGTGGTAAGGCTGAAGTAGTAAGTCTAGTCTTGGAGTGATTACTTGTAGGAGGAATATTTTCGTGAGAAATGGTACACAGTAGGTGATAAAGCATTTCTTGGTCTGTTTGACACTGGTAGTCCCATCGTGGGTGTGATGCACATATTTATTAAACCGGTTTTTTCTCACCTTTGCCACACCTAAATAGGTACCTGTTGGCTAACATTTTTGAGTGAATCTTTCTTGTTTCATCAACGTGACCTGGTTTTGGCTTCTGCTTTATTTAATCGAAGCTCTTAGGACGCATCCAAGTAGTAGTGGACTCGTTAGCTATCCTTCTACTAACAGCAGAATCACAATGAGTGGTCACCCTGGAATAAGCTGGCATACGGCACGGATGGACCAATTGCCAGATTGGGAAACCAGTTCAATTTTAGCAATTCACCAGCAGGAAATCACAACATATAAATATGATTAAACATGCATGCAGATGATCCGCATTTAACCGCGGACCGGAATAGATGGGCACAATTAAGTTAGCTGTTATCTCATGTGTCTGTATGGTGGCATTCATCAATGAAAGAAAATTGGTTATTTTCGGATGTAACTTCATTTATTATCTCGATATTGATTTTATGTGCGTTCGATTTATCAAACGGACGTGTTGCGTTCCACTTGTGCCTCTATTTCCAGACTTTCACAATCTGAACAGCGCTTATCGATAGACTAATTCGGTTATGGTTTGCCTACGAGAGCGTTGTGGCATCGCTGCTATTTCAGCAAGAACATACATACACTGGATTCCTTATCTGGTCAGCGATACGAGTTAATACCGTTTAATGATTGAGAAGATCGCGAAACATTGGGTGACACTTACCCAATAGAATATTAGAGAAAGGAAACGAATATTCCGTGATGACAACATGCTATGCCATTTCTTCCAGCCATTTACGTGAAAAACAGTAAATTATTGAATATTTACTTATAATCTGCTTCATTGTATAAAATGCTCTTTTGAGCTTGCATGTGTACTAGAAAACCTTTCCGAACTTCCCACAATATGATTTCCAGTGATGTGGACGAATATTCCTTTACGAATATTCCTCTTTATGAAACAGTTGACTGTATATAAGATTTAATCTCTCATTCCCATTGAATGTTTACGGGAACTTGTTGCATTATGTACTCATAATGTTTCATTTGATTTCGAATGCACTGCATAGGGACAAATGAACGGTGTGCCAGTAGGCAGTCCATCAAGCCCAACACTAGCAAAGGTGTTTTTATCCTCGATAGAGACGAAATCAAAGAATCGTATTTCCAAATTTGTTTTGTACAAACAATTTTTTGACAATATTCTCATTTTCTGCTGGTTCCAAATATTTTGAAACTAATTCCGCTCACGCCGAACTTTCAGTTTCTTATAAAAAAAGAAGCAGGAGGCCCTTTCAATTTTTTAGACATCAAACTTATGAAGACCTCGACTGGGACCATAAAACGCTCCATCCATGGAAAAGCCATATTGAGTTGTCAATACTTGCATTTCGCAAGTTCTATACCGATTGCATACGAACGCGACTTAGTAAAGATTCATCGTCGTGCCAGAATTAGTTGCACGCCAGACATTCTGCCGGAAGAAGGAAGTTTTCTTCGTACAACATGCACTCCTCACGGTTATCTAGCAAAATCCACTGACGTTCATAGTTGACAAAAGCCGAAGTTTGACCCAAGCTATACCTCAGACTGGTCTTCAAGATAGACCATGCTCTCAAGTGATGTGCGTCACGAACTCAGTTCAACCATAAATCGCACATTCTCAGCCGTAGAACTTTACCTCTTTTCAACCACCCGGAAGATCTTTCTGAAGCAGTATGCTTCTTTTCGGATGTCGCAGTTTGCCTCACATCTCGTGCAGCAGTTAAACTACAGTTGTGTTAACATTTACGTCGGGGGAACAGACCGAAGACAAGGGATATCAGAACATATACTCAAATGATCGGCCAAATACATGTCACAAAACAGTGAATAGCAATCCTGATCATGAACCAGAGTCATCTACTGCAAAATATTTCATAACAATCTAACACAATTGACTCCGTTCTACGTTTTAAACCACTATTACACAATACTGCCCCGAAAATTTTATCCCATTATGCAAACAAAAGCTACCACCACAGACATTGCGTTTGCCATGGCGAAAATATGAATTGCTTGTTTTACTGAATTTAAACTCTACCCCTTTCACCAAATATTATAACTAATGGGACGTTTTAACCTCGGCTTCGTGGGATGTTGATATGCTCACGTTGAATTTCGCAAACCAAGCGTCTCCTATATTTTTGAAGCCTGCTTCAAACTGAACGTTATTTGTTAGGGCACGGATTCCTCACTATTAGATCAAGGCTTGTTAAGCAAGATCGCAATAAACCCATTGCCAAACATTTTGCGCACTGTATATAAGACCATTTTATAATAACCACATACGGCCTCGATTGTACTGATCGCTTTGGTCACACAAACTAGGTGGTGTGACTGTACAAGATATAAAATAAAGACCACAGTAGCAGATTACCTGGACGGTTGGCAATTCCATCTAGGAAAGGTACACAGTTTGTAACGGGAAAACAAACGGTCTTTTGTTCCAAAGTTTCTTGACACCTACTGTTTCACGTTCCAAACCAGGTAGGTGACTTTAACGGAATTATTTGAAAAATGACTTGAATATTACGCAAATTTGACGTTGGATAAACTTCACATAGTTTACCTTTGACAATATGCATCAATGAGGGCTTTCGCCGCCATAAATCTGTTACGTTGTTACGACAGAAAGCAACCTCGGTTCATTTTATTTCGCAGGAGTAAGCTGACAACTATTGTATTCCACCGTATTCTTCAAACAAAGCGTAATTCTTACATACCATAATTCCCTTCCTGTTTTAATGTAAAGGCGCGTTCTAAAAATTTACGGTTGCAACTTTCGGGACAAATCATATGAAGCTCGTTTGCGTTTCACTCAGTCAACCTTAACTCCCATAAAGAGACAGTGAATATCGTGCAGATCCAAATGCCTTTTTCGTGTGAAGATAACGTTACTTCAAACAATGTCAACCCAGGAGGTAGCATTGAAGTAACTGGCATCTTATTTCAGTGAAAATTTAATTGACTGCTTCCACATGAAGACATTTGGTAATTTGATAAAGGAAATAACATCTCTGACTAGAAAGATGTTATTCCAGAGGAGATTCCCGTTCAGTCAACATTGGCACCTTTTGGTAACCGATCGGAATTTAGTGTTTTTGGAGCGTCATTCTCATGATCATTTCCTCTCGCACAGTTTTGTAAGGTAATCTGAACAGGACACAAACATCGGCTCAAACTTTGACGTACACCATCGACTGCCACTGATAGCCGGGTGTCAACTAAACTTTACCTGTCGTTATTTGTTGTTTTGAATCACTTTATCAGTCTGAATAATCGAATTCTCGGGTACCGGCATTTTTATTTGGTCTTATGTCAAGGATCTAACTAGTCCCACATAATCTACAACTGCGTGGACAGCGAAATGAATAAATATAAACGGTTGAGTTATCCCTCAACCGGACAGTTTAGACGTACATATTAAATTGCAAATTTTCAAGGTAAGATAACCACTGCAGTGGCTGAGTGAGATTATAAGCAACGATGAGTTGTCCAATGTGATAAGTATTTTATCAGCAGTAGTAATGCGATAGGCTTCATTTTGAGAATCCTGCTTGGCAGAAAATCCTGATTCCTTCTGTTAATGTATCTAACATCAGCAATTTGTGAAGTCGCTGAAAATATCTTGCATGAAATGCAGTGAAATATTTCAGAGCCTGGCAATTAAAATTCATAATAGTTCGCAGGCCGTTCAATTTTCTGATTTCTGCAGTGGATATTTGCAAAAATTTGAGATAGGATTAGACGAAACGGATTATGGAGCGAAACTGTGTTTGCGTGATGTTTAACACCGAACACTTCTTCCTGAAGGGGTTAAAAAATCAACTTGATCATTAAATAAAGCTCCGTCGATCTTCGTCTAGATAAAATAAATAGCCTCGACATACTCACAATGATACAACTAATGTTTTTAACTCGGTAAGATTCAAGCCAATACGAAAGATCAGAGAGATCCTTGACCGTATATATACAAGCAACATTACATACCCCAGTCTTTTTCATCCTGGATCAAGTCCTTTCTGTGGGCCTCCAGTTTGCGTTGTTTCAATACTATCGTCACATGTTATAGAGAGTTGGTTAAATACTCCTGTTATTTCTTTTATTAAATGAAAGAAAACATTGCTTGAGGATCTCACTTACAAGTTAAGTTACGAATATTCCCACGAACAAGAAAAACAGTGTACACGATGAGTTCAAACAACCGGTCTTTGCACGCTGCAAACAAGCATGCATGTTAACACGCAACATGGGCAAAAGCTGCTCAAAATCTCCCTGGCGGTTGGATGTTAAAGCCACGGAAATATTGTTCGATAACATTTATTCTACTGGTCATCTTGGTGGAAACATCTGGAAGTCATTTTAACCTTAAAAACACCAAAATTTTATTAACCATCAGTGGTTCAGTGGATTAGGTTTTCGTCATCAAGAAGTGCGAGTTTCGAATCCCATATCCATCGGTCAGTTTGATGAGTGGTGGCAACTAGCTGCCCTCGGATAAGTGACACAATTGACCAAATGGAACATTATTTGGGTCTATGCCGCTCTAAGTTTAAAACAGTGATTTCCGGCTATCCCCCGCCTCACGCATCCGTCCGTATAGACTATGGGGTAAACATTTACCACTATATTCACGCTTGCAGCTTATCACAAATCTAAGAGAATGAATGTGTAGCGAGTCAGTGGTAATAGTTCGCAATTTGATATAGAAAAGTCACTTCGTGGACCCATGTGCATGCGGTAAACGAGTAATTTCATCAGCTTGTGTCATTGAATTTTACCCTCATGCTCATCTCAGCAAAATAAAGTATCTGACAGCGAGAAAGCTGATGACGACATTTTCTGTTAAACTGTAAAAGGATAGAGGTTGTTGTCACTCACAAAGTAGCCAACAATCAGAGATGCAGAATGGGACCCGATTCTCGGGTAGACCTAAAAGCCAGATTAATTATTTCCAAACAATAGTTTGGCGGGTAGCATGAAGATCTTTACCGATGCCGATAGAAAAATAGACATTTCCTGGAAGCACACAGTGTGGAGAAAAATTCTCCCCGTATTTTACTCCTAATTCATTTACAGATTCCGTGACAATATGAAATTAGGCATGAAAAAATCCAATAGACAATGGAAATTTTATGTCGTCCAAATTGCCTCTGTCAATTGATTGGTTCATCTAACGCAGTTTGCAGCTGACTGGACGACAGCCTGATTCAGCCTTAGTCATTTGTGGACTACGGCAGCTGAAGTCTCCGGACCAAAAGGTTATTTGGGCACATAGATCGAGGTTAATTTCCTAGTGCTTAAAACCTCGGCGGATGACAGAGTGCGCAGCTGAAATCTTTTGCTAACACTGAGGTAAACTGATAAAACAACCTTGAATGCCAATTCCTAGTTCACCTTCTGCCCGATATCCACGGAGTGAGGGAAGATGGCGCTGGTTTGTACTCAGCTAAACCTCTGTGGGATGATGCTCTTTGATCTGGTAGATTGCGGTCGTGTAGTGTAGCCTGTCTAAGATGGACCAGCAACGCTCCTGAACGAGTAAATAATCACTGGTAAGATCAACATCGACAGTTTATTCTGGTTTAAATCCAGATTGATAAGCCAAGCGCATTGTGGCAGCACTGAACGTGCTTTTTCCAAAATTTGATTTAGAAAGTTACTAATTACATTAATTTAGATGGCATACCGGATTTTCCTTTGTGTCATTTTACATTCAAATTCCGTCCAACTATTTAATCCTGGCAAATGTATTCCTGCAGGATGGTTCAAATGAACATAAACTCATTATCCACTGCTTCTGCTGAACAGACCTCCGTCGATCTGAAAACTAACTACTTCACCATATACTGCTCCTGTTGGGTATTACGAAAACAGTTGAAGTTGTTGCAATAGCCACTCTATTGTTTTTGCAAACGTTGGCTAGTTCTGTCCATGTAATTAATTTATTCAGGAGTGGCAGTGGCTATTCACTACGCGTTCATTTTTTAAGCGTGCTTAATCGTAACATTTGCAAAATCGTTACCACAGAATGTGAGTGTCGTTTGCCGTTATTTCAAGAAATTAGATGTTTGCACATTCCACGTTATCTATTGCGACATTAAGAGTTGGTCTTTTCTGAATACGGGAGGAATATATTGGCAAGAAGTGGACCTCACTGCGATCCTACAATCGCGCACTATTTGGTCTACATGACAGTCCGTCATATAAGAAATGAATGCTAAATGCTCCTCGAAGCTTCAGCTCATTCAGAATGTTCACTTGGTGGACTGGAATTTCTGTTATTGGTTTTTGAGATTCCGCTTCGAAATCTACGGTTTTCATCGGTGACATCTGTGAACGGTGGTGTGAACTCATGCGAGAGCCTAACTTTTTCCTTTTCGTTAGGTTCTTTGATTCGGTGTGCAGAAACAAATGGGCTTCACAAACTTTGTAGACACCCGTGCAGCTTGGTCGCTTCCAGCAACAAGGATAATCAGTAGGCGGCATTGTTATAAACTAGATATACCCTTGAGAGTATTGGAAAAATTGATCACAATTTGAATATATTGAGGAGATCCGTATAACCTTGGGAGTGCGAGTCTACTGAGCTTTGGCTATTGGTATGCCTGTCGGTTTACAAAGCCAATCCTTTTTAAGTTTTTTATGCAACCTTTACCCTCTGTTAATTCTTTCCTCAGTGGCTCTGTTCATTAAATCGATTTACTCTGTAGGGGTTAGTACTTGGTTGGATAAAAATAGGGGAATTTTATCCCAAACGATTTGGTTTTCCATTGACGAAAGAATATTTCTAGTCGGATCGATAGTAAGTCCAAATGAAGATACTGCCTTTCGTTGGGACAATTGGCGAGATTCCGAACCAGACATAACTTTGAGCAAAGAAGGCTTATATTTCAAAAACGTTCGAGGCCATCGAAGTATAGAAAATAAGACGGGAGTTACCAGGACCATTCTCAGTAACAGGTAATGGTCACAGCTTGTAGGCAGAGAGAATGCCTCTAAGGGGCATTCGTAATGATGGAGATATATACTCTACTTATTTTATCACTTGTTTAGGCCCATATGTGTGACTATGCATCGTGAATATGAGAAAAATGATATAATGCATCAAAACTGTTCAATCAAACTTATAAATGAAATGAAATAATGCATCGTATGAACAGTCAGTTGTTGTTTATCTAACCCATAGTCTGGTTATTATGGCACCAACGTGATCGGCTTACGAAAGTCGATCGTTAAGATGTGAAACAGAATAACATTCACCCGTCTGTTCTAGTTGGTATGCGCAGGCAACATCAGCGATTCTCAGAATCCCCAGTTGAACCTGTCGCAATCGTTACCAATCATCCTTGCATAGTTGGAGTTATGATTCTGTGACTCTTGCAAGCAAATCACGGAAACCGCGACATGCTCAGGTCACAAAACCATCAACATTAGAGCATAAAACGTGAAATTGGTCGAATCCCAATATATATGCTATCGCAACCACATATTAGCAAAATCAAATTAACTTACAAAAGGATGTGCCTCATTTAAACATTGTTGTATTTTTAATTATTAAAGTAATGCGTTTTGTAGACTGTTGTGATAAGACCTCCGTGGAAAATTTTAAAAGATAGTCTTTTGTCTAAAAATCGATTTCTTATCTATGGCCATTCGAACTAAAATTGATTAGTGTCCACATATACAGCCTTCCAAGCACGCGAAAAATTGGCCCGATATGTTTACATTGTAACACATTTCACTGCTATTAAAGGGAAGATGCAATTGGTAGGCCTCTTTGTGTTTCATAAACAGTGGAGAACTGTGCGAGTGAACAGGAACATTTTCTGTCCCTGTTCACCATCTCACTCTAGCTCGTCCGGTGTTGACGTCCCAGTTAAGGCGCTAGAGGGTTGCACTTCTCAATGAATCAGTTGTACCAATACTTCCATGGGTTTACCGAGAGTGGGGGAAGAAAGTTGTCACTGGCTGAAGAATAATTCCGTTCACACCATAAATGTTTGTTTCATCGATAATCTGCTTCCAAACGTTTACATTTGTGATCCTGTGATCTGTATTGAATGCGCCTACGTCCCTTCGTACTTTTGCGATGTCGGTGACCAATATCTCATGTAAACAAAATTACTCAGCAAAAGACATTGTAAGATATTGCATGAAATTGATTGAAATGATGTAGAGAGAAGAAGGCATTTCAGTTTGTGGAACACCCTATGAGATTCAAAGCACCCCTGTGCCCCTGCAAAGGATAGGGCTCCCGAAAACGGTTTGCCTCAAACCTTCTGTCAGTGACGTAGTGGCTTGTTCCCTGGATGACCTATCGCACCGATTTTAGGCAAACCGGGATAATCTCTTGTGATTCTAAAATCGTTTAGTCCTCAATAGATATGAGTTTTGCATCAGTAGTTTACTTTCTGCAATTGCAAATTCAAAGTCCTGGTACATGAAAGGTGACCGATTTTCGCAATGACTTAGATGATACGGTCAGCCAATATGCATGCACTGGACTGCGCACATCTGGAATCACCAAGCAGCATTATTTCTGGCGATCACCATTAGCTGTTCCGTATCTCTATTCTATTTCAGATAGGTAGGAAAACAATGGAAAATGTGATATGGGCATGATCGAGTGAGATTTTATTTTCAAAATTTCCAGTCGCTCCTTGTGCACCGAATGAGATTCAGAACAGTTTTCTTTTTTATCTTTTGACCTGTCTCATTATTGAAGCAGTATGATAAATCGTCTTCGGGAACGGGTTCGGAGAGAATGAAGAACAGTCAAATGGGGAAGTTGATCTTCTTTAAGAGGGTTCGACCCTGTGACCGTCAGGATGGAGGGCCACGACATTGATCGCTTGACCGCAGCAGGGCAAAAACGGTCAGCTGCAGTGTAAAAGATAGTGTTTGTGTGTGAGTGTTTACATGAATTGTTCAGCCTCAGCGTAGATGACATTGTTGGACGAAATGCCGTCTGAACAATAAGATGGGTGCAAAGTTATCTATGCATAAATATATATCGATATGCATATATATATCACTCGTGTGTCCTCGCAACTACCATTGTTTAGCTGTAGTGTATATGCACGTGTTCTTGTGTGTGCTGTCGGAAACAATACATATGGACGGGCCGTTTTGAGCATAGAGGTAAGGCCGATTGTGATGCATTCAATGATTTCCAGTGTTAATGTCCTTAAGGCTGCGGCAATTTCTAGGGGCAAAGAAGCATCACCGAATACCATGAAACTATTTACTGGTTTCCTTTATTGGAAGTGTTTGTAGACCGTACTAAAACCAGTTAAACATGACGATCTTCGTTGTCTAGGCAAACGCTTCGGAACATAAAAGTGGAACTTTACTAGAACATGAAAATTTCACAAACGTTTTCGAAAGTCCTTGGGATTTACCTGAATTTAGATTCATAAATAATGACAATTTTCCTTGGTCGACAAAAGCACCTATTTTATCGCGCATTCTACCCACGATTACGCACGTATTTATAGGATGAAGGGAATTATTTGTTATTTGGGTAGTTTGCGTTAAGTGGGGAGTAATAATAATGGTCGATCACGGACAGAAAAATTTTAGTTTAAGCAATATCTTGATTTTCATCAACCCTGACCTTGGCCCAAGGTAATTTAAGTGCGCTGCGTTAATCGCTTATATTATTCCCGTGATAGTGAGGCGGTGAACGAGAAACAGCAAAATCCGTTGGTACTGCAGTGTAGCGGCCAAGCAACTGATTTCAAACCATCGGTCGATTTAAAATTTTGTATTTCCAATGCTCTAAACTAAATGAGAACATCACTTGCATAATGCTAGGCAAATAAACTAGGCCAAGACGACAATTTCCATGGACGAATTCCGACAAATACGAAAGTGACTGCTAAGTTACCTATAACCATATTCATATTTCAAGATACAAATTTTCTTTCTATAATTCCGCCACAAATTATTAGCGAAATTTCATGCGTTATCTTTCAGATAGACCTGAAAAATATCTAAACATTTCATGTTTCACTGGTTATGTACAGCGAACTAAATCGCATAACAAGGCAGGAAATATGAATATCCTGCACAACGTTAGAAATTTGGAATCAACCCCGTCTAAGGAACCGTTAATTTTGCCGTTGGAGGGAGGTATCGTATAAATTAATATGAAATGCACTTACAAAATGAACAATTTTAGAAGGCATTTTACCCGTCTAGTTTCCCTGTTTTCTTACTCCCGCTCAAATTGTTCATTCCTACGCAAATGGGATTAGTAAATATTTGCCGACCGATCAAAATACACCCCGGAGAGAGGGTATTTTGTTGTTGTGGTAACGGAAATGCTTTCTTTGTTCTAAGAAACTATCTAGAATAAAAATGACGGTGTCGCCGGAAGAAGTCCAGTGTTCCATTGCCGAAATTCACTAAGCCTATTACCCTGATTAAAAGGATTTTTTTCGTTGTACGTTCTTCGGTCAAAGGTGCACCTCGGCGAAGTGCACGCTACATACGAAATCTTACCGTGTCCTGAATTTCGATTCTTTCCAAAATATATTCCTTTTCTTGGAGTGATAATTAAAGACTACATAACCAGTGGATATTGGCTTAGAAATTCTATAGCTATTAGTATGAAGTATGAGCATTTTCACTTTGGTGTTGCCGGATACCGCATTGAGAAGACCAAAACTACCGACGGATTAGAGCGGATCCATCGATCGCAACTGTTCGTTGACGCTGGATCCCTAGCAAAACAGGCGCCAGATTATTGTGAAATATCACGAAATAAATCGTCATTTGCTGTTAATGCTTAACTTTTCATTAAGAAACCATGGAAGCACCGTACAGCTGCTTCATCCTAGTTACGAATCATCTGCAGTGCATGTCCACCGCACGTGAACAGAGACACGACCCCCGAGACAAACTAATCTCACTTTACTTTTCCGAACGAGCTCCTCAT